>JAZKJV010010204.1:0-331187 GCA_037367405.1 Ottelia alismoides | reverse complement strand
TTAATTAATGCGTGAAATTTATATAGGAAATAAAATACACAAAAACCAAACTATTCTTATTTTTGGAATTTTTGACATATTATTTGAATTTTTATGAATTTTCTAATTTCAAACAGTGAAAATGTGATGTTTTTTATTTATTTTGTAATATTAAATAAAATAAAATACAATGAAAATTGAATTCTATAAAAAGGCACAGATAACATGTTTTTTCTAGAATTTATTGATCATGTAAAACATTTATTTTAATAAGAAAAAGAGAGTAATTAAAAGTCAGGAATACGTGGACTTAAAAGCGATTATTCATTGTTTTTGTACTAAAATATAACAAGAAGTGAAATGTAGGGGAACAATGTAATTTTACCTAGTGCGTGTGCACGCTGCACGTGGGTGAATGGAGGTAGGGTCTTTTTGTGATTTTGAAATATCGAGGGGCTTCGTTAATATTTTCCCGAAAAATAGGGTTTTCGACGGGCTTCGTTCCTTCTTTGTTCCTTTCTCCATCAATTCGAGAGGCAGCGGTGGAGATTGGATTCTTGCAGTGACAGGCGAAAATGATGATGGCACAGTGGTGCGATCTCGAGCAACGATGGAGGTTTATAATAGAGCAGCGTCGATGCGGTTTCGCCTGCTTCAGTCACGGTGGAATCGATGACGGGAGTGGTGCGATGATGCAGTCTTGGCAGAATCAGCTATTCGGTGGTAGGCGGAGGGGCTAAGCTTCGAGGAGGCATAGTAGCGTGTCAGTTCTGGTGGTGCTCGGGGATGGCGATGATCTTCAACGGAGGGGGGTTATGCGATGGGTGGCGATGGATATTTGCACATGCAGAGTTGAACGGCTCAGGAACGACGAGTAAGGCATAGGGCGACACATGCCCTCTGGTGATCGAGTTGGCAGAGGAGTGCGACGATGAAGGGAGCTCAATTAATGGGGAAACACACGCCCTCTAGTTCTCGATGGTAGTGTAGTCAGCAGTGGACTACGGGACTCATCGGGGGTTGGCGAGCAAGGCTAGGGCACTACTCTAGGCGGAGGTGTCGAGTCGGAGAAACTGCTCCAGTTGGCGCCTATAAATTATTGTTTTTTATTTTTTAACAAAATATGAATTTTTCTGTCCTTTTTTTTGAAATATTATGCTCCTGCACTAGAAAAAGATAAAGGACTCGAGCACGACGGCTTGATCCAAGAAAAGTAAAACAAGAATTAGTGGATGAGGAGGTCCTGACAGTTGTGATGGAAGGGAAATGTGTCTCTAGCCATCTTATGTGGCCAAAAGTTGATAGATCGTGTGAGGCAGAACGTGAACATGTAGGTATTAAGAATGAGGTGGTGATATCAAATCAGAATCAAATCAAACAATAAGGATGATTAACTATGATTATAGATATGAAGAAAATTGACTATGAAATTAAAACTAACATTACACTACGATTAACCAAGATGAAAGACGTGAAATAAAATGGATCTCATCGTTGGATCATATGAACATCGTGATGGCCTCAACGAAAATTGCCTCGTTGTCATCGAACAGTTCGGAGGTTGGACACCTTTCTTCTACAAGGTTGTTCTTGGAGAATAGGCTACTCTCCCAAAGGATTGATCAAGTGGAAATGAGGGAAGAGGAACCAAATAAATATTAATAATAATAAATTTGAAGTTTAAAAATTGAATTATTGGAGAGAGATAAAGGAAAGATGTGAATGGTGGAATTTAAATAATAAAATAATTTTCGAAATTATTAAAATAATAGTAATAATAAATATCAAAAACTTAAAGAGCCGCCTTAATGGTGGGTTAATTAAGAAATTAATTAAATTATATACATATGATATATTATTTACATAAATAAATAAATTATTTTCATCACTTTATTAATTCAAATAATGAATATTAATTGTTTAATTTTCTAGTAGTGGTTATTTAAGAAAATTAATTATATACTTATAATATATACATATGGTACATTATAGACAAAGTTAAATCAGAAAATTTGGTTTTTATATATTTTTTATTTTTTATTTTTTTATTTTAAATCATTTATAAAAATAATTTATAATTACATTATGTATAAATATGAATAAATATACAATAAGTGGTAAAATTGCAAAAAACCACCCAGAATACTGTCATTTAAACTGTAGCTCAAAAATTATGAAACCACTGCCATTTTAGATATACTTTAATGTATAATAAAATGGAATGAGTTTTATTCAATTTGAGCTCATATGGACCTAAAATTGGTCTTTCAATTATCGCTTTATGGCTTTTTCCGAGTGTGGTTACTTTTATTTTGTACATGATTTTATTTTACAAGTATTTTTATTTTTTAGAAAACATTTTAAGAAAATTATTTAATTTGAGATTAATTTATGGAAAATAAAATAGTATAGGTTTTAAACAAATATACAAAGAATAAATAAAGAATGAAAAGTATTTACAAAACATTTTTTTGAATTTTCTGATTAAAAACCATATCTCCCCTTCTTTATTCCTGGTCGATCAGGTCATGCCTTAACCTTCTCTTGGGGTTCGGGTCAGCCTATATCTATTACATATATACATCCTTTTATTTTCTTTATTTTCCTTTATTTATTTATTTATTTTAGGTTAAAATATTAATAAATGTATAATATTTTACACAGATGCATGTTAGTAAGAATATGGATTTATTAATATATACAAGTATTTGTAAGGAATTTTAAGCTAAAATAAATAAATAAAGATGATAGAATGTGGATCCATCATCCCCATATGCTTTACCTTTACTAGTAACTTAGCAAAAACTTATTTGGAATAAGTGAATAAAAGAAAAAGAAAGGAAATATAAAGAAATTAGGACAATATTGAGTATTAAACTTATCTTCATAAAGTTGTAATATGGATCTCTGTCAGAACTTTGGATTATTAGTGTGCTGGAACCTTAATGGGAAATGGATTTAAAACCTAACAACATTTAAGTTCCATGAGACTCCTATTCGGGTCTCCTCAATAGTCAGTTCAGAACAAGTCTACATACACAAATTCTTATGACTATGAATCTTTACTTGTACGGTGTTAGTAAAATACAACTCCCCATCTCAAAATTAGCAAAGAAACCACCTCTCGCAATAAGATAACTCTAGTCCCTTGGTTTAGCAACTCTTTCCTTGAGGAGCGGGGATATTCTCTTCTAAGTACAGGTACAACCAGCTCAAGAAGAGGAGATGGAGAAAATAATGGATGACAACCAATATAGCAACCTATCCTTTGATGCATGACCAGTGTACTTAAGTCATCTTTCTACAAGTTTACAAAAATTTGACTTTGAAGCTCTTATTATTATTTTTTCTATACTTGTATATACACTCTGGCATGCATTTTACTTTTCAATCAGGCCTGTCCACTTTTGGAGATTCTGCATTTTTTGTTTGTTTTTTTTTCAAATATATACAAGATGCATCATGTACATAAGGAGTTTTTCCTGTTGAGCTAGTAGATTATCCCTCTTTTGAAGCATTATTGCAACCCCACAACATCTTGTCTTTAGACCCCAATGCTACTATATCAGGTTGAGATGCACTACCCTCCCTAAAGGAAGTTGGATATTCCCGCTAATTGTTACATACCCGTGTGCTACCCCAAGCCAAAGGATTCTGCCTCCTCACTACCTCCTCCATGAAGAGCTACGTGTAGAGTGCTTGTCCAAGATAAGCCCTGGTCTAGAAGAATCATGCATGTGTTATTAAATATTCTACTTAAAGTAATCAAGATGACATGTGAACATAGTCTTATTGACTCAAAGAATTAATTCGCTAGGACATGGAAAGTCCTAATTCCATTTCTTATAAAGTTCCTCTGAAATTAAGTGGATTAAGGTCCAACTAAGCTCCATTCTTCAATTTTATTCCAGACATAGTTTAAATGTCAATATTATCTTGAAAAAAGTACATGCAAATGTAAGAAATATATACAAAGCATTTTTACAGAGATTTTTTCATAATTCTTTTAAGATACAAAGGGTTAGTAAAATATCTACAAGTCTATACAAGGATTATACAAAAAATTAAGAGGGTAATTTTTTGTTTTTATTTTTTTGTTTTTTTGTTTTTATTTTTTAATTATTTTTTTTTGTGTTTTGTTTGTTTTTTATTAAGATAGAAGTTGACCAAAGTATATATACACACGTAGATTTTACGTATTTATATACACATCCCAAAAATAATCATATTTTTAAAAGTATGAGTTATGTCTAATGTATATATACAATATATACGACACCCCCTATACTTAGCTCGAACTATGTTCTCATAGTGATCAAAGAGCTGCAAAGGAAGACATAACTCGTGCTAAGTATAGAAGTGAAAAGAACACTGTACAACAATGACTCAACGAATGAATAGAAGTCGGTGATCCCACCTATACTTAGGATTAATTAATCCTAAGTATAGAAGACTATACAACAGGGAAAAACTGAGGAAAAGAATTGACAAACTCAATGGCTCGTCTTGCCCCCTATACTTAGGGTAGAATAGCCCTAAGTTTAGAATGATGAATCTCCATTTAATCACCTTTATTCTATCATTTTTTGCCTTAAAATCCCTAGCTAATGCATGTAAATCGCATTAATTTGTACAAATAGCATTAATCATTTATTACATTTACTATGTAAATAATGTGGTTTTTAATGCCAAAATTATAGAATAAAGAGAAGAAAAGAAAAAGGATAAAATATCGAAGATATTTTATGACCCTAAACCCTTAGGCCAAGTCAAGAATTGAGTTGGTCGATAAGGAATAACGTAGGGGGAGATAAGGGCCCGAAATACAATAAAAACCACATTTATTTATTCATTCAATAAAGCATTTTTGACACTTATTTTCTTCTTTATTATTTATACATCAAATAAAGAAACTTTGTACATGAAAGTTGTAGATAATAATGTAAATAAAATACAAATTTGAGTTTGTACAAAAATAATAAACAATGTACTTTTTATGTACAAAATAAAAAGCAAAAATCCCAACTTCACAGACTCATATCTTCCAAATAAACTCAAAATGTATATAAATCACTAATTGTATAGAACTTTTCATAAGTTATTTAATGGAAGTGGTTTCATAATTTTTGGAGTTAAGGTGCGAAAGTTAGGTTTTGGACCCTCGTAGTATAGTATACTCGAATAAAATATTCAATTTATTCATTCTTTATTATTTTTATAATTTTATAACTTTATAATTTTATAAACATTATTTATAATTTATACACAGATTAAAACCAAAATAAAATCACAAAGAAAATACAAGATAAAATAAGTCTATATAAAGATAGGCAAAATAGCTATCATAATACTTGTATATAAATAAAAGGAGAAGTCATTCTTTTATTTTTTATTCTTTTTAATTTTTATACTCTTGTAAATATTATTTATACTCTATTAACAATATAAAGCCAAATTAAAACCAAATAAAATACATTAAAATAAAATAATGTACATAAATCATAGATGAGATACTTATAAGTAGACATGTATAATATACACCCTCATTTATTTAAGTATACAAATAATATAACAAAAATATAATACAAATATATTTATATACATAAAATAAGTTATAAATATATAAAAAAAGAGAATGAAATAATAAAAAAATATACAAAATAAAAAAAATAATCACAATATAGATAAATATACCAATAAATATAACCTTAAAAATTAAATACTAATAAATAATGTCAAAAAATAAATAAGAATAATATTAAAATACTACGTTGCATAATAAAGACTTTTATTTTATAATAAAAAATTATTAAAATAATTTATTATATTAAATCAATTAAATACAAATAAGCGTTCTGTTTTGTCTTCTAGTATCTGAGCTGGACCAATAAGGGCGTGTCGTTTGTTGACCGCCGGGTCAACTCCCCGTCTAGACTCCTGATTTGATGCGAGCCATCTTTCCCCCCATTTGACGCCTTTTTTATGGGCATCCCTACCATCATTTCCACCCAATATTCACGCTACGATCAATTTCAATCATCCATAATTCATGCCCTTGCTTCAAATATCTGTACATATCCCCTCTTCATCCCTAGTTGCCAGTCAATAAGGGTGCTCCACATGTCTTTAAATAATCCCCTCCGACCTCCATATCAAATTATATCACTATTCTGAGTCTAGAAGTTCCTGTTCTTGGCCTAGGAGTTACCTCGTGACAGGTGGAGTCTTCTCGCGATTGGGCGGAGCTCCAAGAGGACGGAAGTGCACCCAGGGCGGAGCTCCGGTAACATCCCTGCTCCCTGGTCTCTGGCTAGGTAAGAGCTATGCATTTCTCTTATTTAGGTAGCTTTTAATTATGCATTTAGTTTATTTATTTCACCTTTGACTTAGCCTACTATACCAGATTCATAGTTCGTAGGAGCGGAGCTCTGGTGAATGTTTCCACCGTGCCTCGCCTATTCTCTGCTACGCCTTCCACCCTCATCTCGCTCCTCAATGCCTACTGATCATTCCACACATCGCTGCTCATCTTGGTCTCGCTTAGATTGAGCAATCGCTCCCTCCTCCGCCGTCGCTCATCGGAGAGAGTCCATCTTGCTCATTTCCCCTTCTAACAGGACGAAGCAGTTTGACCTCATACCTAGTCTTATCCTATCCAGGTTCAAGGTGCAATGAGGTAACTGGAGGTGGCTTTGCCACTTGCCAGAGGTACCTGGAGAACCACCTCTTCCCCGACCTTGTGGTGGCGCTCCAGAGACCCTCATGACATTTTGAAGCCTCCTTCCAATAGAGTGAGCTTCCCCGAGCGTGTAGAGCCCAACGCCACCACAGGATACTGCCAGGTAAAGGAGGATTCATTGATTGAAGTACGGGGAAGAGGCCCTTCTTCCTTGTTCTTCGTGGACAACAACGATCATCCGATGAGGAGGCCGCTCCAGTTTAATCTATGTTGTTCAGTCACGAAGCACCTCAACCATTGATGAAGACCCCGGATTTAATCCAAAACGTCCTTCGCTGAAGGGGTATCGATCATCCATGTTGCGCCACGTGTATTAATGAAAGGAGCTCGATCGTCTGATGGCGAGCATAGATAGGGTAAATTGCATATCTTAGCCATGCATCTTTTTTTATTATTTAGTCGTATAAATTAAAAGTAAAGTGTTAAATAAATTGTAAATTTTACGAAAAGCCCCTGTACTTATTTTATTTATAATTGGGTCCAGTCTAGCGCAACTTACGTGTCGTCCGACGTGAGCTGCGCAAAATGTGGGGACACCCTGCAACTTTTTATATTGTTTTTTAGTCTAATAAAATAAAATATACATGTATATTTTTGGAAAAAAAATTGCATCTGTGTCCATGTTTCTATTTTAATTGCAATTATACCCCTACCATTATATGAATTTTGGTGCTTGGATTTTATTTATTAAAAATAACACCCTAGCTCTTAAAATTACGCAAAAATAGTGTTATATGCTTGGTAGAATTCATTTTCATTCCATGAATTTACTTTGCATTTTTAGCTCTTTAACCATTTATTAAAAAACAAAAGGAGCTCATTTGGTACTGCCCAACTCAAAAAATACAAAAGAATATAAAAACATATTCAAAAATTCCAAAAAATTATATCAAAAATCTTAAAAATAGAAAAAGGAAACTCTTAAAATCGAAAACCCCAAAATCCTTCATAAAAATTTAAAAAATCATTATAAAAAATCTAAAAACCTCTTTTTCTGCTTTATAATTTCCTCTATATAAATATTTATATATTAAAATTGAATTGAGTAATTTTGTACCTTATTTCATATCTTTAAAATTCACATCAATTTCGGATATGTATTAAAGCCCTAATTTGGAATATTTTCAACTTTAAAAATACATAAAAATTAGCAAAAACTCTAAAATATACAAAACATTATATATATATATATATATCCAAAAACACATTTTATTTTGTATTTTATTTATATTTACTAGTCTTTATAATTATATTATTCTCTATTGTATATATAGCTTTATATATCCTATATATATATGTATTTAAAAAAATATAAAAATCTGAAAATATAAAAAGAAAAATATAAATTTATAAAATTAAAAAGAAAATTAAAAAATATAAACAAAATAAAAAATAAAAATGGAAACCCGCAAAAACAATAAAAATGGACAAGAGATGAAAGACAAGTTTTGTGTGCATTATTTTGCCCCTTCTACCTTTTGCTCCCTAAGTTCGACCTCTACACATGCTTACACCTATACACACCTGTTGTAGAGTTATACTAAATTTGAACTCCACATTTTTTATATTTATTGCTTGATTCGTATTGTGGGTTAATTGTTGATTGACTTGAGGTTTTTGTCCGAGGTCCTTCGACGACTATTGGTCCGCCTTGTGGATTGACATGACTTCGACGGAAATATCTGTCATCAAATGGCACCGTTGCCGGGGAGCAACACCGCACAGATTGTGATTCTTTATCTTTCATGTCTCTCTTATTCATTTATTTATTTTTGTATTTATTTATTCATTTTATCATTTATTTGATTTTCAATATTATTATTTGAGATTAATTATGACTGTTCTGACACTCCTTTCTGTTTGAATTTTTTGCAGACCGCCATGCGACGTAAGACTTATTAGGAGGACCTATGCACTTGAGCAAGGCGGAGCCCGCTTTCTGACTTAGCCAGTAGGAGAGAGCACAAAAGGAAGGCATGGAGGAATTTTTAAGATAGATCCTCATAATTTTCTTTTTATTTATTTTTTATTTTATTTTATCGCTATAACGCCCCAAAAATTTCATTTTTTTTCTTTTTCTAAACATATACAACAAAATATGCAAAAGAAGCATCTCGTCGCAAGCTTTCTAACAAGACCAAGAATGCGTGAATCCGAGTTCGTATGAGGAAGTTATGCCCTTTTTAGTGAACCATGGTCGAGGACATTTTTGAAAATTTTGGATCCACGGATTTTGATTTTATTATACACGTTGGGGAGATATTTTGTAGCATGATTCACCTTAAAATTGACAATCTTACTTCCTTATTTCACCCATGAATGATCTTTAAGATCCTTTTTTATCCTTCAGTTCTGACGGTTCTTCAAAAGTTGATCCTCTACCCTTTTTCTCTAGAGAGGCAAGAGGAAGAGGTTCTCCCCTTTGGCAAACCACGAAGCTCCGAAGCTACGTTACAAGGAGAGGAGGAAGAGCATCGTTGCAAGGGAAAGGCATTGCAGCACTCAGATCGTTGATCGTGCGCTCGGATCAAAAGTTCACGTGCGGATCTTGACTTTCTCTCTGTTTTGTGTTCACATACTTTGCAATCTGGAGATTTGCTTCATGAAGGGACCCACTTGTTCGATTTTGATCCGACTCCCAAATCCTCTCTTCTTGTTGGTACTCTTGATTCGAGATTACGATAAACCCCTTTTTTATGCATGTGTGTATCGTATGGATGTTTATTGGCATTAGTGTCGATTAAGTGTCAGTTGGTTGCATATCCTTGCACATCATCCTTCATGGCCAGATGTCATAATTTTTGTCTCAAAATATGTCCAGCATGGAAAAATTTTGGAAAAATATGTTTTTATGTCATTGTTGCGGTTTACCATTGGGTGAAATCGTTTCCCTGTATACCTCCTATGATGACTATTACATCTTGGCTATAGCAATTTCCAAGTCTTCTTACAAGGTTATTATCATGTTTGTTTCCTTTCTATAATTTTTGATACCTTCAGTAATTAGACAGGACATGATTTTAGGAATACCTGATCATGTGTATTTTTTTTGGTAGAATTAGGTTTCCACACTAGGATTTTGTTTCCATTTACGATCGAATATGTTTTGAATTCTCCTATTACAATAGACAAATGAAGGTTAGGACTAGAATACACCCATAGAAAATGAGAATACATAACGATGCAGTCAGAAATTCTTTTGCTTTCTGTATATTAGGAAAGAAACCGCTTTGTTTTGATGCTCGCGTAAGAATAATGTTTTATGTCATATCCAGCACGACATTAGACAATCAATAAATAAAAACAAATGGTAGTATTGATAAATCTTTTATTTTTTGTAATACCTAGTTGGGTAGTTTACTTTTATTATCTCTCCATCTTCTCCATTGATGATGTAATAAGAGTTGGATTATTCTTGTTATCTTAAGTTGTGGACAATTTCTATATGAATGGAGAATTTCTTTTGCCATTTTTTGTATGAATGTTTTATAATGCATGTTGTTTATAACTGTTGTTGGGTAAATTTTTGTAAATGGGCATCGAGATGCACTCCCGCTGAGACGGGGCATTACATTTGGTATCCGAGCCCAATTACCCCATCAGTTATGGGAAATTGTATGATAGAAAGCAAAACTTCTTACATTAGACAAATAGCCCCCTGACCCACGTCTGAAAATGGCATAATCCACTAAACATCGAATTTCATCTCTATCTGATTTTTTGGTCTTTCTCCTAATGCAGATCATGCCGCCCTGTAGAAATCATACCGCACAACAATTAGCTGCAATGATGGCATTGCTGCAAGATGTGCAACAAAGACGGCTCGCTCTTGAAGAGCGATTCTCCGGATCAGTATCCGAAGGTGGGTCTAACATGGGTGGGGGAGGTGTTGATCTTCCACCACCTCCTCCTCTACCTCCTCCACCACCATGGTAGGAAGATGTCTTTTCAAAATACCATGAGGAGAAGGTTCCGGAATCCTTGGGAAACACAAGCCCCGAGGAGGCAGAGAGGTGGCTGAAGCGAGTAGAGAAGGTCTTTCGTACCATACATGTGCCAGATGAAGAGAAGGTAACCCTATCTACTTACTCTTTAGCTGGATATGCTGAGGAATGGTGGACCTCTATGGAGCCACATATTACAACGCCGACTATTTGGGAGTTGTTTACTGAGGCCTTCCGGGGGCATTTCTACCCGAAATACTTGATAGAGCAGCAGCGCGTGGAGTTCGTGCTACTCCAGCAAGGGAACAAAATGTGACTGCTTATCTGAACAGATTTAGAGAGTTGCTGAAGTATGCTGCTAGCACTGTGCAAACCGACTCAAACAAGGCATTCAAGTTCTTCCATGGGCTTCGCAAGGAGATTCGTGAGAGATTGGTACCCCTTCATTTGGTCACAATGAAGGAGGTGATTGATGCTGCTGCTCAGATGGAGCAAGACTTACGCAAGAGTAAATCAATGCAGATGAGATTAAACTTTTCTGGCAGGATATCTCGCAATGATAGAGCAGGAGCACGTGCAGGACAACACTCCCACCCTCACCGCTCTGGAGTGTCGAATAGGTTTACTCACAAAGGAGCTCCTACCATAGGGCAAGCACTTTCTGAGATAGCAGGGACATCTCGTTCGATATTGAGTACTGTTACAGATGCTTGTGTGGAAGATCGGGTCTACTATCGATGAAACCAGAAAGATCACATCCGGTCCAATTGTCCCTTGGGACCTTCCCAGTCTGGAGTTGTAGTACGAGGAGGACGTTCCCAATAACGGGGGTACGATTTTAAACCTCGGGGAGGTAAGGGACAACCTTACCAGACTCGGAGCACAGCATGCTCAAGTAGACCACAAAGAGAAGGACAGTTGAATGCTATTACTGACGGACAAGCTCACGCCTCAGGATCGGTAGTGTCAGGTATGGTTTCTGCAGGCGACTTTATAGCTCATGCTCTCTTTGACTCTGCTGCATCACATTCTTTCGTATCGTTGAGCTTTGCGAGTATCTTAGGCCGATAACCTACCACAGTTATAGACCCTTATCTTATTAAGGGACCTGGAGGTCAGTTCTTTGCGGTCCACTAGGTGTTTCCTGATTGTCCGGTATATATTAGAGGTTATATGCTAGAAGTGTTGGACATGCGAGCCCACGGCGAGCCATTACGCAATAAATGCTATTGTGACTATCATTCCCTGATTTGAAATGAAGAATACAATTTGCATAATAGGTCACTTAGTAAAATTAGGGTTATGTACCATGGCCATCTTGATGATCATACAATTGTTGATTCAATTATTGAATCATAGAGGCTGGTACTTGGATGAATATCTAAATAGCTAGATTGAGGACTCATCAAGCACAGTCAAATGATTGTTAAGAGATGATCTCCAGCCTGAGTAGAAGATGGCAGTCCTTTCTCATTTAGGCAGATAACTGACCGACCTCTTGATGCTGGTCCTCTGCATGGGAATAGAGATTCGGAGGTGTTAGATTAGTTAGGTCAAAAAGTTGACTTAACGAGATCGAGATAACCAAAGACCTATGTCATATGCTATCACGATATAGGCATGCATCCTTTGACGGGAGACAGATGTGTTACTATATGTCTGAGTATGTACATTTGGCAGACCAATAGGTTGATGACCTAATCACTGTCTATACACCGGCACGCTGGTGTGCATATAAGGACATATGAGTAATATAATCCCTCAAAGGGATCATACAGGTTCATTACTGAACCGGAAGACATGACCTCACTCGTGATATATTGGGAAGAATCAAATTCCGTGCACGGTCTTCTCGCTATGGAACCTTGACTGAATTTGTAGGTTTGATATATACTTTTGGAAAAGTATATTGTCAACACCTGGTTATTATATATGCTTTTGGAAAGCATATGATCGATACCGACTCCCAATGATCAAATGAGAAACTTAAAGATAAAACCCTGAAGTAGACAGTAAAAAGAGATCTAATACTTCGGGTTTATTCTGGGTCTTCCAGTATGCAGGATGTACATGTATTGGTAATACCTGAGGGTAAAGTGATCATAAACGATTGTATAACCATGACGCTTCCATTCCTAGGGAGTGATGAAACAGGTCTGGATTTTAGTGACTCCTCTCAGTAGAGAAGTAATATGATCTTGGTCCAAATATTGGACATTGATCTGGAAGGGATTCAAATGCAATGAGAAGATTAGATTTACGGTCTTGTTTTAATCAAGCATCTATGGGAGGCCCTAGATCTGGATTTGAGATGTGATCTCAATATCCAAGTAACTATAAGTGGAACAATACAATCGCCATGTCCTTATCTTCAAGTATTCACGGAGAAAGCACATTATCCTTGAAAGAATTCATGGATAATTTCATTGTTGATATATGTATCTGAGCATTGTGAAAATGGATAATTAAATGTGATTTAATTATCATGAATAATATGGAATTGATTCATATTATAAGGAGAGTTATCCTAGATAATAAAATGTGATTTGATTATCAACGATGTAAATAATGAGAATGTGATTCATATTATTTGGGCACATGAGATTAGAGATACAAGATGATTAAATGTAATTTAATTATCATGAATATGAATAATGTAAATAGCACTATCCATATTAATCATATATATTATAAATATAATTTATGATATATAAGAGAGAGAGCTATTTGTAATTACATTTGTTAATTAAATATTAATGTGAATTGGATTCACGTTGGATAGTTAATTGAAAATGTAATTTACATTTTATTTTGGGTTGTGAATGTGATTCACAAATTTCTAATGGCATGATTGCAATGTTCAGAAAATAGATTGGATTTATTTTTGTGAAATAATTTGCAACAAAAATTGTTGCAAATATTGGAGAGAATCATGAGATAATGTAATCTCATGTAATAGGAGAGAGACATCCACCTTCCATATAAGAAGAGTGAACGACCACAATTCCTATAAGGAATTTGGTGGCTGTCCACCCTCCTTATGGAAGGACGCTTCCATTCCTTGGGAGTGATTTAACGTGTCTGGATTTTAGTGACTCCTCTCAGTAGAGAAGTAATCTGATCTTGGTACAAATATTGGACATTGATCTGAATGTGATTCTGATGAAATGAGAAGATTAGATTTATGGTCTTGATTTAATCAAGCATCTATGGGAGGCCCTAGATCTGGATTTGAGATGTGATCTCAATATCCAAGTCACTATACGTGGAACAATACAATCACCCTGTCCTTATCTCCAAATATTCGCGGAGAAAGCGCATTATCCTTGAAAAGGTTCATGGATAATTTCATTGTTGATATATGTATCCGAGCATTGAGAAAATGGATAATTAAATGTGATTTATGTACCATGATTAATATGAATTTGGTTCATATTATAAGGAGAGTTATCTTAGATAATTAAATGTGATTTGATTATCAAAGATGTAAATAATGTGAATGTGATTCATATTATTTGGGCACATGGGAATCGAGATCCAATATGATTAAATGTGATTTAATTATAATGAATATGAATAATGTGGATAGCACTATCCATATTAATCATATATATTATAAATATGATTTATGATATATAAGAGAGAGCTATTTGTAATTACATTTGTTAATTAAATGTTAATGTGAATTGGATTCACATTGGATAGTTAATTGAAAATGTAATTTACATTTTATTTTGGGTTGTGAATGTAATTCACAAATTTCTAATGGCATGACTGCAATGTTCAGAAAATAGATTGGATTTATTTTTGTGAAATAATTTGCAACAAAAATTGTTGCAAATATTGGAGAGAATCATGAGATAATGTAATCTCATGTAATAGGAGAGAGACATCCACCTTCCAAATAAGAAGAGTGGACAACCACAATTCCTATAACGAATTTGGTGGCTGTCTACCCTCCTTATGGAAGGAGGCTTGCCTCCTTCCTATTTCTCTAATAAAGATTTATTTGATATAAATCAAATTATATTCAATATATATTTGATTTTATTAAATTTATTGTTGTTGGTTTTTACCAACACAAATATTGTCCATTAAAAGAAACACAAATTAATGTGAGTCATTGGATTTGTGTTGCCCATGGATTGAGATCCATGGATCCCACAATATTATAAATAGAAGGGAAACCCTTGCTCTTCATATGCTAATGAGAACATAAGTCTCTCTCTTTTTCTCTTTCTCTCTACATGCCTACTCTTTCTCTCATATGACCGTCCACCATGGATGCCCCAGTGAGAGTCTCCATCGTCGTAGCATCGCCGTTATGCTGCCCGATCATTTGCTCATGGATCTCCGTCTCCTTCGGTGTGCCTCGCTCATGAAGAAGATGTCGGATCTCGTGTGTCGAGATCAGGAGATCCGCCGCTTGGATCATCAACATGGATTGCGAGAAGCACATATTTCATCAACACACTCGCAAGCGTCTCCTCCATCGGATCAGACTTGAGTTAGGAGGTCTCTTCGTTTAGAGACTCGGTCGCAACCACACTTCAAGAGGTAATCCTATTACTTGTTAGTGGTTTAGACGAAATGATTCGAGAAGTGTTCTTGGATCATGTGGTTTTGTCACATGAAAATTTTTTAAATTCCGCTGCATCGAGCAACTAGTGTGACTAGTCGCTCACGATCGCATACGATGTGATCCTCATGCTTCCGTGATGGGCTTAAGGATCTCCCCAATATCCTTCAAGAAGCATACCTATTACTCCTACAGATGGAAGACTTTGATGTTATTCTAGGTATGGATTGGCTTGAGAATCACCACGCATGCCTTGATTGCTCCCATAAACAAATCATTTTCAAGATTCTTGATTTACAGGAATTCATATTTGACGGGAGTACCTCCTCTCTGGGAGTAGTATGCATATAAACATTACAAGTACATCACTTGCTTGATCAGGGGTATGAAGGATACATTACCCATGTCATTGGGGATCAAATGCAACACAAGGAGATTTCTAATGTAGAAATTATTAAGAACTTTCCAGATGTTTTTCCAGATGAATCGCCTGGACTTCCTCCACAGAGGGAAGTAGAGTTTGAAATAACTCTTCTAGGGAACTCAACTAATTTCTATTGCACCATACCGGATGGCGGCAACTGAACTAAAGGAACTTAAGGTGCAACTGCAGGAATTATTGTAGAAGGGCTTCATACGCCCTAGTACATCACCATGAGGGGCACCGATCCTATTTTTTAAGAAGAAGGATGGATCTATGTGCATGTGTATAGATTATCGGCAACTAAATAAGGCCACTATCAAGAATCGTTATCCATTGCCTCGGATTATTGACCTCTTTGACCAACTACAAGGATCATCTGTTTTCTCCAAGATTGATCTTCGGTCTGGTTATCATCAGCTGTGAATTAAAGATGTCGATATACCTAAGTCTGTATTTTGGACGAGATACGGACATTATGAGTTCATGGTAATTCCCTTTGGCCTGACAAATGCCCCAACTGCTTTCATGGATATGATGAATCGGGTGTTTAGTCCATTTCTTGATAACTTTGTGGTGGTCTTCATTGTTGATGTCCTTATTTACTCGAGCAATGAGGAGCAACACCGAATACATTTACAAACAGTACTAGAGACACTAAGGAAACACAAGCTATATGCGAAGTATAGTAAGTGTGAGTTCTGGCTTCGACAAGTGGCATTCTTGGGCCACGTCATCTCAGGTGTAGGAGTTGATGTGGATCCTGCAAAGATTCAAGCAGTTTTTAATTGGGTACAACAAAAGAACGTGTCAGAGGTCCGTAGTTTTCTTGGCTTAGCCTATTATAGAAGATTCATGAAGGGGTTTTCTTAGATTGCCCTTCCCCTTACTCAGCTGACCAAGAAGGAGACAATGTACACTTGGACAGACAAGTGTGAAGAAAGCTTCCAGACGTTGAAGGACAAACTTACTACAGCTCCCATCTTAGTGATTCCATCAGGAACTGCCGGATTCACAGTATACACCTATGCGTCAAAGGATGGATTGGGTGTCGTTTTGATGCAACATGGCAAAGTTGTTGCGTATGCATCTCGTCAGTTAAAACCGTATGAGAAGAATTATCAAACCCATGATATGGACCTTGTAGCAGTTGTTTTTGCTCTCAAGATGTGGAGGCACTATCTATATGGGGTGGCTTTCGAGATCTTCACATATCATAAGAGTACTAAGCATTTGTTTGATCAGATTGAGCTAAATATGAGGCAACGACGATGGATGGAGCTTTTGAAGGATTATGAATGCACTATATCATATCATCCTAGCAAGGCAAATGTGGTGGCAGATGCACTTAGCCATAGACCGCAAACAAGTGAGTCCCACCCCCAGCTCAAGACATGGGATCTTCTCACATCTTTTAGTGATTGGTACCCCATACAGAGTAGGCGAGAGATGATTATAATTACCTCCCCTTCCGTACTGAACTAGTAGAGAGGGTCATTCGAGGACACCTCGCAGATGAGAGTCTACAGAGGCTCAAGGACAAAGCCCTTGTGGGGAATTTGGTTGGATTTTCATATGAAGATGGTGTGCTACGAAATGGCAACCGTTTGTGTGTTCCGACAGATATGGGACTAAGAAATGAAATCATGTGCGAGTCACATAGCTCCCAATTCTCGATACATCCTGGTGGCACCAAGATGTATAAGGATTTAAAGAAAAATTTCTGGTGGAATCAAATGAGAAGAGATGTGGCTAATTTCATGGCAAGGTGTATGACATGCCAACAGATTAAGGCTGAGCATAAGCGGCCACCTGGACTTCTGCAGTCCCTTCCAATTCCCAAGTGGAAGTGGGAAGGCATATCTATGGATTTCGTTACAGGACTACCTAAAGCTTCTAGCGGTCATGATGCTATATGGGTAGTAGCTAACAGACTCACGAAGTCAGCACACTTCATACCTATGAGCATGGCTTGCACTCCAGTACAACTTGCGGTGATTTTTATCAAAGAGATTGTCAAGCTTCATGGTCTACCGAAGCAAATTGTATATGATCGTGATCCAAGATTTACCTCAAATTATCGGCATGAGTTTATGAATTGTTTAGAAGTGCAGTTGTGCCTCAATTCATCTTACCATCCGCAGACTGATGGGCAATCTGAGAGGCCTATACAAACATTAGAGGATCTTCTTCGAGCATTTGTACTAGAATGGAAAGGATCTTGGAAGGACTACTTATCATTAGCAGAATTCTCATACAATAATAGTTACCATGCCAGCATAGGCATGGCCCCTTTCGAGGCATTATATGGGAGACGATGTACTACACCTTTGAGTTGGTAGGTGGTCGGGCATAAACAGTTGCATAAGGTGGAATACTTGGAGGAAACTGCTAAGGCCATTAAGACGGCCCGGGAAAAGCTGCTTACTGCACAAAGTAGGCAGAAGAGCTACAGTGATAAACGACGCATCGATCTTAGCTTTGAAGTTGGAGATTTCGTCTTCCTGAGAGTATCTCCAACCAAGGGAGTGCAACGGTTTGGAGTAAAGGGGAAGTTAGCCCCTCAGTTTGTTGGACCTTTTGAGATCCTGGACAGAATTGGCAGCGTTGCATATAGACTGTCACTTCCCCCTTACCTGTCAGGAGTGCATAACATCTTTCATATTTCCAACCTAAGGAAATATGTGCATGACCCATCGCACGTGATCAAATACGATGATCTTCATGTGGACACATACCTAAGCTACCTTGAGGAACCAGTCCGCGTCATCGATCGCTCGGTAAAGAGGTTGAGGCATAAGGAGATACCATTGGTAAAGGTCCTTTAGCAGCGACATAACTCTGAGTATTCCACCTAGGAGCCCGAGGTAAATATGCGACGGGACTACTCACATATTTTTGAAGGTAACCTCTAAATAATACTTATGCCTTTAACAATCAATCTAGGCTCAACCTTTTAAGGTTGTTATGTTACATTCCATACATCTTAAGTCTTGGGGACGAGACTATTTTTAAGGTTGTTATAATGTAACGCCCCAAAAATTCCGTTTTTTGCTTTTCTAAACATATACGATATTATATTCAAAAGAAGCATCTCGTCGCAAACTTTCCAACGAGACTAGGAATACACAAATCCGAGTGCATATGAGGAAGTTTTGCCCTTTTTAGTGAACCATGGTCAGGAACATTTTTGGAAATTTTGGACCCACGGATTATGATTTTATTATACACGTAGGGGAGATATTTTGGAGCATGATTCACCTTAAAATTGATAACCTTACTTCCTTATTTCACCCATGAATGATCTTTAAGATCCTTTTTATCTCCTTCCATTCCGACGGTTCTTCAAAAGTTGATCTTCCACCCTTCTCCTCTAGAGAGGCAAGAGGAAGAGGTTCTCTCCTTTGGCGAACCACGAAGCTCCTAAGCTTTGTTACGAGGAGAGGAGGAGGAGCATCATCCCAAGGGAAAGGTGTTGCAGCACTCAGATCGTTGATCGTGCGCTCGGATCAAAAGTTCATGTGAAGGTAACAGATCTTGACTTTCTCTCTATTTTGTGTTCGCATACTTTGCGATCTTGATATTAGCTTCGTGAAGGGAAACACTTGTTTGATTTTGATCTGACCCCCAAATCCTCTCTTGTTGTTGGTACTATTGATTCGAGATTACGATAAACCCCTTTTTTGTCCGTGTGTTTGTCCTATGGTTGTTTATTGGCATTAGTGTCGACTAAGTGTCGGTTGGTTGCATATCCTTGCACGTCATCCTTCATGTACAGATCTCATAATTTTTGTTTCAAAATGTGTCCAGCATGGAAAAATTTTGGAAAAATATGATGTTATGTCGTTGTTGTGGTTTACCATTGGGAGAAATCGATGCCTTGTATACCTCCTATGAGGACTATTACATCTTGGTTATAGCAAATTTCCAAGTCTTATTACAAGATTATTATCATGTTTGTTTCTTTTTTATAATTTTTGATACATATAGTTATTAGACAGTACATGATTGTAGGAATAACTGATCATGTGAATTTTTTTGGTAGAATTAGGTTTCCACACTAGGCTTTGTTACCATTTATGATCGAATATGTTTTGAATTCTCCTATTAGCAATAGATAAAGGAAGGATAGGACTAGAATACACCCATAGAAAATGAGAATACATAACAATGCAATCAGAGATTCTTTTGCTTTCTGTATATTTGGAAAAAACCGCTTTGTTTTCATGCTCGCGTAAGAATAATGTTTTGTGTCATATCCAGCACGACAATAGACAATCAATAAATAAAAACAAATGGTGGTATTGATAAATCTTTTATTTTTTATAATACGTAGTTGGGTAGTTTACTTTTATTATCTCTCCATCTTCTCTATTGATGATGTAATAAGGGTTGGATTATTCTTGTTATCTTAAGTTGTGGACAATTTCTATATGAATGGAGAATTTCTTTTGCCATTTTTTTGTATGAATGTTTTATCGCGCAGGTTGTTTATAACTGTTGTTGGGTAAATTTTTGTAAATGGGCATCGAGATGCACTCCCGCTGAGACGGGGAGTTACAATCTCATAATTTATGTGAGAGAGTGAACCTTAATTTGTAATAATTCAGACTCTCCAGACACAACGACTTCGCGAGGTCCATTTCCTGGGGGATTTTTCTGTTGGGGGCCTCGCCGGCTTTTTCGCATGTTTTTTATCGCTTTTCTTTTCTTTGTTTTTCGATATTTGTTTTAATTATTTTGTAGGAATGAGCCCTAGATTAAGACTTTCTTGACGATAGACTAAGGCCAAACACTTAATTACATTTTCCTCTACCTATAGCCTTGTTTGGACGTAGTCAAATTTTGAATTGCTTCTTATTTGGATTTGAGATCGAGCGCCGAGATAAGTGTTATACAACGCTTGCAGGATCCGCTGTGGAGGACACCGATGCACTTCAGAGATCGGACTTTCGGATCTCACTTCTAGATATCAAGCATGTTCTTCTTCACGCTAATAACAATTTATGTACCTAGGGTGATTTCATCGATCATTTGCATGTAGTATAGTTTTCAATTCTATTATGCATCCCGCATGGAGAGAGTTGGGAAGTGTTGTAAGTCTTCTGACTTTGCAAGCATCATCAATTTTCGACTTGCATGGATTTTCCGACCTTCTCCCTCTAATATTGCTCACTTAGGATGCTAAATGGAATTGAAAACATCATTAGGCACATTCATTGAGAAATAACAAAAAAGCAGTAACCTAAATAAACTTGGGATTGCTAACTCTATTGGACTTTAAAAATAAAATGTAATGGAGTCATTGCTTTAGGGAGAGGCACCCCTCCTTGTATGTGCATTTTATTCCTACATAAACGCTAAGGATTAGTGCCCAAATCACGGGCCTATCTTCGGTTTGTACAACTGTGTGAAATCACCTAACTCTAAAATTGAAAAGATAAAAGACCAACATCTCGATCTTCACTGTGTTGAGTATGTGAACCGGGGGTTTGCTTTGTAAATTAATTGTGATTTGAGTCCGATTGCATTTTCACCCTTCTTTGAGTTCGCGATCCCATCTATGTGAGCCATCGTTTTTTATCATTGAGTCCCTCTACCTCTCTTGTTGATATATTTCCTCATTTGTATCCGAGTCGTGATATTGGGTCTTGATCTTCACCATCTTCACCGGATTTCACGGCTTCTCTCTTTGCCCATATCACCCATATCTATTGTCCATGTCCACTTTGATCCTGCCCACCCTCCTCATTCCTCAGTATCATCCCTTCTTCTACCTGAGATTGATGTGCTTGTCGATAGGGCCTACGTTCTTATTTTTGGATTACATTGATTATTTGAGTAAGTCGGGCACACTTTGAGGATGTTGAGATTGGTATGCTACTGTGGGTGGATCTGACTCCAAGCATAGGTACTACTAAGGATTTTGACGTTTGCATGATCACAGTTGTGAATCATTGTTGAGAATTTTTGTTCAAGCATGCCGTATTGAGGATATGATGTATTTTGACGATTTGATGATGATTTCATGAGCTATGATTTGATGATCTATTCTGTGGTTCCTTCTGACTTGATTTAGAGGTTTTGATTGACTATCTTGATTTGTACTTCAGAGCGACGATGTGCAGAACCCACGTGATCTCACTAATCTCCCTGATTGACCCTTCCTCAAGCCCCAGATTCTTTTCTCCACCTATAGCACTTAGAGGATTCCTGCTGACATCTTGACCCATCTCAGATTGAATTGTGGGACTGCATTGCGAATGCTCTGATTATATTTTCATCCCTAACATAATCTTATGCCCTCTGACTGAGGATTGATTGACTAATCTTGAGGACCTGAGATTTGATGCCAGCTTTACCATGATATGCACTGACTACGTTGCATTACTCCTTGAGGACTATCTATGGGAGAATGCAACATTTTCTTCACGATCAGTTTCACTCCTAGATTGTGTGTCCACCTTATTGGAGCACGAATCCGAGTCGTTAGCCATAAGTTCGGTCTCGCTGTCTGAGTATGCGTCCAATCTATCAGAGCACAAGACCTATTTTGTCCAGACTCCTTTGAGTCTTCACTCCTTGACTGTCCTCGCAAGGATGAGTCACACTCTACTGACTATTCTCTGCCCAGATCATAGTACTCCCTGAGGGTTATCTGCGGGAGACTATGCCACTTTCTCGAACTTTCGGTCTCTTCTGCTGGTTGGCCAATCTGTTGTTTACCGAGACTGCTTCTACTGATCCATTTGATGGATCTAACTCCTTTGAGTACGTTCTCCTTGATGGTCCTCACAAGGACGAGCCATCTTCCTTTGATTATTCTCTACTTAGTTGGCAGTATGCTCCTTGAGGGGTATCTATGGGACGCTGCCACATTTTCTCGATCTGTCAGTATCTTTTGCTGGTAGCTGATTTGTCGTTTACCGAGACCACTTCTACTGATATGTCTGATGGATCTGACTCTTTTGAGTCCGCTCACATTGATGACCATCTAAAGGGCGAGCTCTACTCTGATTATTCATTGCCTAGTATGTGCCACTCCCTAAGGGTTATCTACGAGAGGATACATCATTTTCTGGGTACTCGGTTTCACTTTTGATGTCTTCTATTTGGTGGACCACGAAGCTGAGTCTTCTGACATGTGTACTTGGTATCCTTTCTGATTGTGTCTCAGATCTGTTGGAGCAGGGAGCTGAGTCCTTTTATTATTATGAGATCTTTGACTCATCTGAGTCTGCTCACCTTGAGGACCCTTGCAGGGTTGAGCCATGTCTTGTGGTATATATTGTATCCCTTACATGGTGACCTTATGACCATTGACTACCCCACAACAGAAAGAGTCTCTTTCTCTTCACTTCTTATAACTTTCGGAGACCATGATTGACCTGGAAGATTCTGCACTTATCATTCTTCCTCCATGTCTTACGATATCGGCTCTGATCCATCATTCCTTCCTTATGAGCCGACGATCTACTTCATGCTACTGGTCCCTAGTTTAGTTTTCAATCTATTTTCCTCGGTAGCTGACACCCACTTGATTGTATACCTAGGTGTCTTTTCACTTTCTGACTATGTCACCATTCTGGTAGGGAGACGTTGATGAGAGTGCACTATTAGCTTATCAGATACCATCATGCACTTCACCAGTCCGTACTTGTTGTATATATGTATTTTGTCTTACATTCCTTCTTTCTCTCGTATGTCATGTGTACCCTAGATCTTTCGTCATGTATGTGTCTATACTTAGGGATATCTAACCCTATGTATAACGGGGTACACCGCGTGTTGTTCTTTTTTCATTCTGTTTCATCACTCATGTCGTTGCTTATGCTTAGGGATCTTTTACCTAAGTATAGGGGGAGTGATATGTACATTCTATGCGATCTTTTCATCTATCTTTATATATCTTTTGTTCTTTTCTTATTTTTGTTTTCATTTTTCATTTTCTACAAAAGTGATGTCGCCACTTTTCGTGAGTTTTCTACATTTAGGACGTATTTTGTCCTAAGTATAAAGGGGTGCATCCCAGGTTCCTTCATTCTTTGATCCCTTCCACTATCTCCTCTCTTGTTGATTTGCTCTCCTATACTTAGGGATATCTCACCCTAAGTATCGGGGGAGACAGATCGAGCTGTGATCTGTTTAATCCCACCCTTGACCCTCCATGCCCTATGTACAACCTACTATGCTTAGGATTATTTGATCCTACGTGTAGGGGGACAACCAATTTCTTTTTCATTTATTTCTTTGTTCTTTCATCATTGTAGGATAGGTTCTTCTATAATCAATACGAGTTCTGTCTTGTCTTTTTCTTTTCGATCTATGAGGACATAACTCAAGCTAAGTATAGGGGGTCGTATATAGTTTGTATATACTTTAGCCATAACTCGTACTTTCGTATTATTAATAATAAATATTGCTAAAATATTATATATACATATACAATTCATTAAATTAATAGATTTTATTTTTATTCCTCAAATTCCTTTTATATATATTGATTAATAAATTAGGTTAAAATTTTTTTGCGAAATGATTTGAAAAATGGTTTGACTGATTTGTAAAACTTTTTGTAAAATGTTTTCAACCTTTGTAAAAACATTTTTGATTTGTAAAGATTCTTTTCTTTGTTTGAAATAAAATGTTTTGAAAACCTATTTGCAAATGATTTTGAAAATAGTTGTAAAAATATCTTGAAAAATCTATGCATATTGTTTGAAAAATCTTTGCAAAATGGCTTTCAAAGGTTTGAAATTATTTGCAAAAAATATTTTGTGCTATAGATTTCAAAATTGTTTTCAAATAAATTTAGGAATATATTCATTATTAAAATAATAATAATAATAATTAAATATATACCTATAAAATTAAAATATTTACCAATTGTATACATTTATACCAAAAAATAAACAACATTTTAAACTTGTAAATTCTTTAAATTCTTCATCATTGTAAATAAATAAAAAGAGGCACGCCCGTGTAAATAGATTTGTATATATTTTATATTCTTGTGCCAAAAATTCTTTTTATTTGCAAAAATTCTTTGGAAATTGCATCATTTTTCTGTAGTGTACATAGCATTTGCATAGAATTCACATTCTTTTTGAATTGAGATTGATGATTGAACTAGTCCAAATAAAGTCGAAGATTGAAGCTTGGTTGGACCTTAATCCGCCTAACAACACTGGAACCTTACGGGAACTAGATTTAAGGTACTTCAGGTCCATTGGGTCTTAATTCTTTGAAACTCAGGGCTGGGTTTAAGTCACCTCAAATGACTAACTAGAACTTTTCGAGATACACACACAACTCTAGTCGACCGTAACCTAACTTGGATGCTTGCACCTTTCACTTGGCTCAACTCAGTTGGAGTGGTGAGGGGAGTGGATTTTCCGATTTGAGAAGCATACAAGTGGAAACATTCATCCTTGTTTAGGGAGGGAAGCGCATCACAACCCGATCTAGTAACTATGAGGTCTAAAGACAAGAGAGTGTGGGTTGCAATAATGCTTCAAAAAAAAAGGATAGTCTTCTGTATCAAGAGGAAAACTCCTTTTGTAAATTATGCTGTAAATAGTATTTAAAAAAAACCTCTAAAAAAGTGGACAGGCCTGATTGAATATAAAATGCATGCCGGAGTTTGTATATATCTTGTATAGTCAATAAGCAAGCTTGAGCATCAAAGTTATACCATGTAAGCCTGCAGCTAGATGACTTGACTACACTGGCCATGCATCCTAAGATAGGTTGCTATAGTGGCTACCGTCCATTCTTCTCTTCACCCTCTCCTCTTGAGTCTGATGCCACTTGAACTTAGAAGGGAATACACCGCTCCTCGAGGAAAGAGTTAATGGATCGGGGAATCATTGGGGTGTCATTATGGAGAAGTCAGTTTTTTTGTCATTTCAGTTGAGGAGAGCCACTATCACTTAAAATGTACAAGTCAGCTTCATAGTCATAAGAGTTTGCGTATGATGTAGGCTAGTTCTGACCTGGCTATTGAGGTTGGAACCGAGCTCTGTGACTCTCGAAGGCATTTGTGTTTTAAATTTGGTTCCCGACCAGGTTCCATGCACATTTTCACACCAAGGTCTGACCTGAGCTCCAAACTTTGATTTGTGAAGACAAGTTTAATAATTGAAATCAATTCCATTTATTCTTTCTTTTTTTCTTTTTTATTCTTTTTGTACTTATTGCATAAGTGTTTGCTAGTGACTAGCAAAGGCAAGTATAGGGGAGTGATGAATCTATATTTCATCATCTTTATTCTATCATTTTAGCCTTAAAAATCCTAGCTAATGCATGCAAATCACATTAATTTGTACAAAATAGCATTCATCATTTATTGCATTTATTGTGTAAATAATATGGTTTTTAATGCTAAAATTATAGAATAAAGAGAAGAAAAGAAAAAGAATAAAATATCAAAGATATTTTATAACCATAAACCCCCAGACCAATTCAAGAATTGAGCTGGTCGACAAGAAATAAACTAGGGGGAGATAAGGGCAAAAATACAATAAAAACCACATTTATTATTCATTCAATAAATCATTTTGATGCCTATTTTATTATTTATTATTTATACATCAAATAAAGAAACTTTGTACATGAAAGTTGTAGATAATAATCTAAATAAAAATACAAAATTGAGTTTGAATAAAAATAATAAACAATGTACTTTTTATGCACAAAATAAAAAGCCAAAATCCCAATTTCGTAGACCCATATCATCCAAATAAAAACTCAAAATGTATCAAAATCACTCAAATTGTATATAACTTTTCATAAGCTATTTAATGGAGGTGGTTTAATAATTCTTGGAGTTAAGGTCTGAAAGTTTGGTTTTGGACCCTTATTGTACGGTATACCTGAATAATATAATCAATTTATTCATTCTTAATTATTTTTATAATTTTATATTTTTATAATTTTATAACATTATCTATAACTTAAACACACATTAAAACCAAAATAAAATCACAAAGAAATCACAAGATAAAATAATTCCATATAAACATAGGCAAAATACCTATAATAATACTTGTATATAAATAAAATGAGAAGTCATTCTTTTATTATTTATTCATTTATGTTTTTATACTCTTGTAAATATTATTTATAATCTATTAACAATATAGAGCTAACTTAAAATCCAGTAAAATACATTAAATAGAATAATGTACATAAATCATAGATGAAATACCTATAAGTATACTTGTAATATATACCCTTATTTAATTAAGTATACAAATAATATCACAAAAATATAATAAAAATATATTTATAAACATGAAAATAATTTATGAATATATAAAAAAGAGAATAAAATAACAAAATAAAATATACAAAATAGAATAAAATAACCACAATATATATAAATATACCTATAAATATAACCCTTAAATGTAAATACGAATAAATAACGCCAAAAAAATAAATAAATATCATATTAAAATACTACATTACATAATAAAGATTTTTATTTTATAATCCAAATCTAATAAAATCATTTATTAAATTAAATTAAATAAATACAAATAAGCATTCTGTTTTGTCTTTTGGGATCTGAGCTGGACCAATAAGGGCGCGTCGTTTGTTGATCGCCTAGTCAACTCCCCCTCCAGACTCCTAATTTGATGCGACCCGTCTTTGCCCTCATTTTGCACCATTTGTGGGCATCCCTTTCATCATTTCCACCCAATCTTCACATTGCGATCAATTTCAATCATACATTATTCACCCCTTGCTTCAAATCCCTTGTACATATCCCATCTTCATCCCTAGTCACCAATCAATAAAGGTGCTCTACATGTCTTCAAATAATCCCCTTCGACTTCCATCTCAAATTTGCTCACTATTCTGAGTCTAGAAGTTCATGTTCTTGGCCTAGCGAGTTCCCTCGTGACAGGAGAAGTCTTCTCGCGATCGGGCGGAGCTCCACTAGGATGGAGGTGCACCCAGAGCAGAGCTCCAGCAATGTCCCCGCTCCCTGGTCTCTGGCCAGGTAAGAGCTGAGCATTTCTCTTATTTAGGTAGCCTTTGATTCCAGTTGTTTAATTATGCATTTAGTTTAATTGTTTGACCTTAGACTTAGCCTACTATACCCAATTCGTAGTTCGTCGGAGCTCCGCTCTGGTGAACGTTTCCATCATGCCTCGCATGTTATCTGATATGCCTTCCACCCTCATCTCTCTCCTCAACACCTGTTGATCATTCCACACATCGTCGCTCATCTCAATCTCGCTTAGATCGAGCAATCGCTCCCTCCTCTTCCGCTGCTCATCGGAGGGAGTCCATCTTGCCCATCATTCGCTCATTTCCCCTTCTAATGGTACGAGGAAGTTTTCCCTCATCCCTAGTCTTATCCTGTGCAGATTCAAGGTGCAACGAGGCACTTGGAGGCAGCTTTGCCACTTGTTGGAGGTACTTGGAGCACCACCTCTTCCCCAACCTTGTGGTGGCACTCCAGAGACCCACAGGACATTCTGAAGCCTCATGTTGATAGAGTGAGCTTCCCTGGGCATTTAGAGCCCAATGCCACTGTAGGATACCTCTGGGTGAAGGAGGATTTGTCAATCGAAGTTTAGGGAAGAGGCCCTTCTTCCTTGTTCTTTGTGGACAACAACGACTGTTCAATGAGGAGGCCGCTCCAGTTTTAATCCGGACCGTTCAATCATGAAGCACCTCGGTCATTGATGAAGACCCCATATCTGATCGAAAATGTCAATCGCTGAAGGGGTATCGATCGTCCTATTTGCACCACATGTATTTGTGAAAGGAGCTCGAATGTCCGATGGCGTGCATAGATGATGTAAATTGCATACCTTAGCCCCACATTTTTGTTTTTTTATTATTTAGTCCTGTAAATTTAAAGTAAAGTATAAAATAAATTGGACATTTAGCGAAAAGGCCCATGTACTTATTTAATTTGTAATTGGGTCTAGTCCAGATCAGCTTACGTGTCGTCCCACGTGAGCTGAGCAAATTGCAGGGACACCCCTATGACTTTTTTTTATTTTTTTAGTACAATAAAATAAAAAATACGTGTATATTTTTTTGGAAAATTGCATCTGAGGCCCTTATTGTTTATTTTAATTACAACTATACCCCTACCAGTAAATGAATTTTGCTGCTTGGATTTCATTTATTAAAAATAGCACCCTAACTCCTAAAATTATGTAAAAATAAGGCTGGATCCAGGTAGAATTCACACCATGAGTTTATTGTTCATTTTTGGGCTTTTTAACCATGTATTAAAATCAAAAGGAGCTCATTTTGGTACTATTTAACTCATAAAATACCCAAAAAATATAAATACATCTTGAAAAATTCCAAAAAAGTTAAATATGGTCTAATATACTCTATTTTAACTCAAGACCAAAAATCACTAAAAATGGAAAAAGAAAACTCTTAAATATCGAAAAAACCCAAAATCCTTCATAAAATGAAAAAAAACCATTAAAAAATCTAAAAACCTTTTTTTTGTGCTTTATAATTTCCTTTAAATAATAATTATATATTAAAATTTATTTGTGGAATTTTAGACTTTATTTCATATTTTTAAATTTCAAATCAATTTTGGATATGTATTAAATCCCCTATTTGGGATATTTTTTACTTAAAAATCACATAAAACTTAGCAAAACTCCAGAAAAAATTACAAAGACATTAAATATATTTATATAATCCAAAAACACATTTTATTTTGTATTTTATTTATATTCAGTAGTCTTTATAAGTATATTATTCTCTATCATATATATATCTTTATCTATCATATATATGTACTTAAAAGAATAAAAAAAGAAAATATAAAAATCTGAAAAAATATAAATATAATATTATATTATAAAATTTAAAATAAAATGCAAAAATATATAACAAAAATAAAGAAATCAAAATAAAAAACCCAAAAAAAACAATAAAAATGGAGAAGAGATGAAAGACAAGTTTTGTGCACACTATTTTGCCCCCTTCTACCGTTTGCTCCCTGAGTTCGACCTCTACACATGCTTACACCTATACACACATGTTGTAGAGTTATAGTAAATTTTAACTCCACATTTTTTATATTTATTGCTTGATTTGTATTGTGGGTTAATTATTGATCGACGGAGGTTTTTGTCTGAGGTTGCTTCGACGACTGTCGGTCTACCTTGTGGATTGAAATGAATTCAGTGAAAATCTCTGTCGTCAAGAATATCAACAAGTTAGGGGACAATCGCGAGATCAGAAGAATAAAAACACAAAAGAGATGATATGAACAACATCACTCCCCCTATACTTGAGGTAGAGTATCCGTAAGTATAAGCAACAACAGGAGTGATGAATAGGATGAATATGAACAACACAATCATTCACCCCTATAATTAGGATACATCCTAAGTATAGCACACCGATGTACACAAAAAAGAGGTGAATGATAAACGGGAGAAGGAAGGAGCAAATCAATACGAAACACACATATATATATAAGGTAGACATTGTTGAGGTGCCTCTCAACAAGCATTAGAGTTTACGCCCCTAGATGGGCGCAAAGGCTAGGACAACGAAGTATCAAGGTTCAGGATGACAAATGTAATGTGAATACTATGCTGTTAATGTTTTCTCGAAGTGAGAACTACAACATGGTCAATAGTGTAAACGTTGACACCCATATAAGCAATCAAGCAGGTGCCTGCTACCGGGTAAATAGATGTGTAGATAAATTGGGGCACTGGTAGCACAAAATAAATCTTCGGCCCATAGTCAGATCGGAGTGAATTGATGGAGCCGAAAAAATGGAACATGGAAAAGGAAGGATCTGTCAAGGAATCCTCCACTCACTGGCTCAAAAATGTATGGAAGGTCAAGATAAGGAGACTCAATAAGAAAGCCGATGCATGTAGTGAAGAGTGATCAGGTATATCATTGAATAACTCAAGGGTCGGCTCATCCTTGTGAGGGTCATCAAGGAGAGAAGAAATATCAAACACAGAAAGATCATAAGTATCGGAAGAATCAGAAGACTTGGAATAATCAAAAGACTATGTCTTGTGATCCAACAAATCAGATGTATAACAAGGGAGTGAAATCAAGAACAAAGAACACACCGCTCGCAGATAACCCTCATGGAGATGTGAGAAATCATGATGATTCGAGGAAGAAAATGGATTATAATATTCAAATAATGGGTTCTCTCTCGAAGTCATAGAAAAGCCGTCTAATGGACCAGGATATGTAAGCTCATAAAAATCTAGGTCAAGATCAAAAAGATCATTGTTATTCCAAATTGAAGAGATCTGAGTTGCATCCAAAGGACTAATCTGCTCTGAAGGGAGAGATCTTGGGGCTCCCACCATGATGAGGAATTAAATTAGATTAGGGTGGCAGGGAGGGATTATGTTGATTGTGATTGCTAACGATCTAGAGAGAAAAGATTGTAACTAACTCAACACCAAGCACAAACAAACACAATGCAAACCCCAATTCACCAACTCAATGCAATGTGAAGACCTAAATTCAGTCAATTATCTTGTCAATTTTAGAATTAGGTGATCAAACACAAAGTTGTACAAACATATAGGAATGCCTAGGATTGGGGCACTAATCCTTAGTGTGTACGTGGCAAATAAAATACGAATACGATATGGGGATTGCTCTCCCAAGACAATGATATGAATCAATTACGTTTAATTGTAAGGGCCCAAGCGATATTAGTAATCCCATTTTTTTTATTTTTCAATTTTCACTTTTTTGATATTTTTGAATAAAAACATGTCTAACGTATTTTTCGATTTCCTTTATTCCTATATCCACAAAACAGAAGGAGGAAAATGAAAAATTCGATGCACGAGAAAATATGAGATACAAATGCTAGAGATAGAGGTGCATACCTAACTCCATCATTCTACATGTTATATAATCCATGCATAAAAATAGAACTAAACTATATGCAAATGTAAGCGAGAACAGTCCTAAGCAGTACCTTCTATTCGGGAAGAACCAAATTATTATTTGCCTAAGTCCAAATGATCTATAGGAACAGATATTCTTTTAGAGATTTAGACCTAATAACTACCAAGCTCAACTAAATAAAACCTAAGGCTATGGGATTCACTCACAGAAAACAAAATAAAATAAACTCAGAAAACACAAATCTGCAAGAAACAAATAAAAATAAATACGATAAAAATAATTAGAAAACATTGGTGAGCTCCCCCAAGTGCACCGTCACGTAGCGAAATTGACTCTGAATAAGGTATATAGTGTACTTTTACAAAAGTTTGAAGGAATAAATAAATGCTAAAATCTATGGAAGCTATCTACGCTCCAAATGATTGCTCTTATAAATCTTCTACTCCTCCTACACTTTCCTGCAACTTGATGAAGAAACAAGTCACCTCCACTTCACTAGAGTGCACCAACGCTCCTAAGAAAGCCGCTCCAGCTCGCCGAGCCCTCACTAGAAAGAGGAAAGAAAGAATGTGTAAAAGACACAAGTATAAATATTATGAGCAAGAATTAATTAGTTAGACATAATAAATATGAACAATGAATGAATGTAGAAAAATATAAACAGAATTTTACAACCAAGAATAGGTCAAATGAAAAACCTAACTACCCTCGCCGTGCCTTCCTTGCAACCGCACCATTTTGTTGAGCATGATTTTCAGCGGGTTTTAAATATGATGTATTATGAAAAAGTGTCATCGCGACCCAATCAAGCGTTAACACAAAAATTTATTTACTTCTCAAACTAAATTAATTACAAAAAATTAACAAGAGAAAATTGTTATTTAATTAATCTGTATAGAAAAAAGATCGAACTCAAGGAGGCTACAAATCCCGAGGGTTATTCTAATAATAAAAAAATCAATTAATAGAAAGAGGAATTTCGAATGTTAACTATCTTGATTTTTGTGAATGTTTTATCTTTTTAAAATTTTCTGTTTTTTTTTTCATTTTTTTAACATATTTTAAATTTCTGATTTTTAACTTTTATTAGTTTTTACTATTGAAATTTTTTAATTTTAAAAATAATTACTTTTTTTAAAGCAAATTTATACATGAAAGAAATGCAACTTTTTTTATTTAACAAATAGGGAAAAATGATAAAAAAATGTCTAAAGATTTTTTTGTGTTTTAATATATCTTTACTCTATTTAGTGATTTTTAGGTGATTTTTTTAGATTTTTTAATATTTTAAAAATGAATAATGAACAGGAAAAGAATCAAACAATGAATAGATAGTAATATTTTGCAATTTAAAAATATAAAATAAATCAAAACATATTGGATTTATTTTCCTAAAAAATATAATGAATTTTCTACAAAGAGGAAGTGAATTAGCAATCTTTGGAATTTGTACAAATTTCTATGATTTTTTGATGATTTTTGATGTTTTGCAAAATTTTCAAGTTTTAAAAATATTAATGCGTGAGATTATACAGGAAATAAAATACACAAAAGTAAGTTATTCTATTTTTTTTGGAATTTTTGACGTAATATTTGATTTTTTATGAATCTTCTAATTTCAAATGGAAAATGCGATGTTTCTGAATTTTTTAATAATATTAAATAAAAGAAAGTACAATGAAAATTTTATACTTTGAAAAGGCATAAATCGGGAACGTAACATGATTTTTCTAGAATTTATTGAGTTTGTAAAACATTTATTTTAATAAGAAAAATTGAGAAATTAAAAGTCTGGAATATAGGGACTTGAAAGCAATTATTCACTATTTTTATTCTAAAATATAGCAAGAAATAAAATGCAGGGGAAACTGCAATTTTACCCAATGCGTATATGTGTTGCACGTGAATGAATGATGGTAGGGTGTTTTTGCAATTTTGAAATGTCAGGGGAGGGGGTTCGTTAATGTTTTCCCAAAAAATAGGGTTTTCAGCAGGCTTTGTTCCTTCTTTGTTCCTTCCTCCCTCAGTTCGAGAGGCGGCGACAGGGGTTGGCTTCGTGCAGCGACTAGTGGAGATGACGATGACACGGCGGTGCGATCTTGACTAATGATGGAGGTTTGGAGTAAAGCAACAGCAATGCAGTTTCACCTATTACGGTCGTGGCAGAATCGACGACAGGAGTGATGCGATGCTGCGGTCGCGGTGGAATCGATGATCCGGTGGTCGGTAGAGGGGATAAACTTTAAGGTGGAGCGATGGTGTGTCGGTTCTCATGGTGCTCGGGGATGGCGACGATTTTTTCAGAGGGGGCTACGCGATGGGTAGAGATGGATCTTTGCACAGGAGGAGTTGAATGTCTCAGGAATGATGAGCAAGGCGGAGGGGGATAGACACCCTCCGGTGACCAAGTCAACGGAGGTGTGTAGTGGCGAAGGGGGTTCGATTAGCGGGGTGACACCTCCTCCTGTTCTTGGTGGCACCGTGGTCGGTGGTCGATTGCAGGACTCATACGGGGTCAGAGAGCAAGGCGAGGGCGCCACTCCAAGCAAAGGTTTCGAGCCGAAGGAGCTATTCCAGGCGATGCCCGAAAAGTATTTTTGTGTGTGTTTTTTTTGACTAGTAGTGGAATTTTTTTCTTCCCTTTTTTAAGAAATATTGTGTACCTACACTAGAATAAAGATAAATGGCTCGAGCATGATGGCTTGGTCGAAGAAAATTAAAGCAAGAATTAGTGGATGAGGAGGTTCCAACAGTTGTGATGGAAGGGAACCGTGTCTTCAGCCACCGTACACATCCAAAAGTGATAGATCGTGAGGTAGAACATGAACGTGTAGGGATTAAGAATGAGGTGGTGAGATCAGATAGGAATCAAATCGAACAATAAGGATGATTAACTACGATTATAGATCTGAAGAAAATTAACTATGAAATAAAAACTAAAAATTACACTACGATTAACCTATGAAAGATGAGAAACAAAATAGATCTCACCATGGGAGCGGATGAACATTGTGATGGCCTCGAAGAAAATCGCATAGCTGTCACTGAATGGCTCAGAGGCTGGGCACCTTTCTACTACAAGGTTGTTCTTGGAGAATAGGCTCCTATCCCAAGGGATTGATAAAGTGGAAATGAGGGAAGATGAGCTAAATATATAATAATTATAATAAATTTGAATTTCAAAAATTGAATTACTGGTTAGAATAAAAGGAAGGATGTTAATGGTGGAATTGAATTAATAAAATAATTTTTCAAATTATTAAAATAATAATAATAAATATCAAAAACTTAAAGAGCCACCTTAATGGTGTGTTAATTAAGGAATTAATTAAATTTTATACATATGATATATTATTTACAAAATTAAATAAATAAATGAATAAATAAATTATTTTTGTCACTTTATTAATTTAAGTAATAATTGTTAATTATTTAAATTTTATTAGTGGTTATTTAAGGAAAATAATTATATACAAATAATATATACATAAGGTAGATTATACATATAGTTAAATAAGGAAATTATGTTTATAAATATATTTATATATATATATTATTTTATTCTTATTTTATTTTTACTAATTTTTTAAAATAATTTATAAAAAAATCATTCACAATTATATTATGTATAAATATGAATAAATATATACAATAAATGGTAAAATTGCAAAAAGAACCTTAGAAAACCGTCTTTTAAACCGTAACTCCAAAAATTATAAACCATTATCATTTTAAAGATAATTTAATTTAGAATATGTGGAAGTGAGTTTGATTCAATTTGAGTTCATATGGTGCCGGAATTGGTCTTCAATTATCGATATACGGCTTTTTTATGAGTGTGGTTACTTTTATTTTGTACATGATTTTCTTTTACAACTACTTTTATTATTTAGAAAACATTTTTATTTACAATTTTTGTTAAGAAAATTATTTAATTTGAGGTCAATTTATGGAGAAATAAAATAGTGTAAGTTTTATACAAATACACACAGAATAAATAAAGTGAAAATTATTTACAAAACATTTTTTTAATTTTTTGATTAAAGAACCTATCCCCCCCCACTTAATTCATGTTCGATCAGGTAAAGTCTTGACCTTCTATCGGGATTCGAGTCAGCCTATATCTATTAGTTATATGCAATCTTTTATTTTGTTTATTTTTCCGTTATTTCTTTCTTTATTTATTATAGGTTAAAATAGTAATAAGTGTATAATATTTATACATAAATGCAAGTTAGTAAGAATATGGATTTATTAATATATACATGTGTTTTGTAAGGGATTTTAAGCTAAAATAAATGAATAAAGATGATGAAATGTAGATTTATCATCTATTCCGCATATATTTTTTTCTCTGTTTCCCTTTAATTTGTTCCGGGAAGAAAAAACATGAAGAACAAGATGATATTTATTCGTTCAAATTTGATTTTCTACAAATACAATTCAGATTTGATTTGCTAAAGATACATGGCAGACCAAAATCTAGGTGCCATTGTAAGGGCATGTGCCCTTAATCTTGCTTAATGTGTGCATTTTTTTCTAGCCCATGGTTATTTTGCTTTGAAACAATGTGGAAAATGATGCAATTATTTATCATCAAGAAAAGTGTGTTCACACATTTAATTATGAGGAAGTCACTCGTAATAAGATTTTGGATTGCGAAACTCTGAAAAATTTGATGCAATATAGAGATACAAAGTTATGACCTAACTCATTTACAAGGAAGCTAAGCTATGGTCCCCTACTAAAAATATGAAAATTTTGTTATCATGTCTCCATGTTCTTTTTTAGGGATTGAATTTTTAAAAATATATTATACAAGACATGAATGGGTACACAAGATCCTGAACGGTCCTTCATTGCACTATGAACATAGCAAAAGCCTACTTTAGTTATGGATTGCTAGCATCAAGTACTGAGGACATTTATGGTGATTACAAACAAATGCATATTTCTAATATAAGTGTCAAAGTAATGTTGGAGGTTTGATTCTCGTGTGCAAGTGCATACTTTGTTTGAATATGTTGAAGTTTGTACGCAGGTCAGATATATTTATCTAGATATTACATCTAATCCTAGAGGATTGGGAATGTTTGGTACTTTGTGTATGTATATGTTCTCTACAAATGACATTGTTTTAGAGGATGAGGTAACATATGAAGTCTGTTTATATATATGTTAAAGTTGTAGGTTTAATCAGCTTCAATATGTTTACACCTTTAGATGCCATTGTAAGACCTCTAGAAATCTAGATCATTTATTTGAACAAAATCTCTTCAACTTTAAGTCATTAGAAGCATTTTATTAAGAAATTCTAATGAAAATGAGTTGGTTGAACTTTGGATTTTCTTGCAAAAAGTAAAATGATTAGGAGCTATGCAGTTATTAAAAAGGACCCTTAATGTCATTTGATTTCTTTATTTTTTTCAACTTATCGAGAGAGAGAACGTGATTATTAGTTTCCGAATCATTACATTTGAGTTATTACACTGTCTGTCTTTTATTTATCATATTTTTCAACCATTTGAATTATTTATGTTGCTTATCTTTTATTTACCAAATTTTTTCAGGTACCACATATCCTGAGCCTCAGACCTATCACTTAACATGGATAAAGGAAAAGCAATACAACAATGTCAACCAATTGATCAAAATACAGGTTATTTTATAAATTTCAAAAGCTCAACTCTTATTGGTTGCTCTTGTAGTATGTATGTGTACTAATAATTATCAATAATATTTTTATGACTCTTTAAAAATGGTGAATAATGACAAACAATATGGAAATATGGAGAATCAAGGATCAAATGATCCTCTTGTAAAGGATATCATTGAAAATCAATCAATTAGCAATAGTGACAGTGATGATCCTGGTGTTATAGTTGAAACAAAAAAGAGGAAAAAAAGATCTGAAGTTTGGAGTGAAATGGTAGAGACCATAGAAAATGGAGTTCTCAAATCCAAATGTATTCATTGTGGTAAAATGTTTTCTGTTACTAAAAGAGGTCCTAAAAACACACTTGGTAGATACTTGAAGTATAAATGCCCCCATCAAATTACGAACAAAGGGACAAAAGCTCTTGCAATTTGGGGAAAATGCAGCAGGATAATCCTCCCTAATTGTTCAAAAGTTTGACCAAATGCATTTTAAAAGATTTGTAGTTGAAATGATCATAGATGCGGAATTTCCATTTTCTATTGTGGAAAGGCATAGTTTCAGAAGGCTTATATCTTACGTATTCCCTTAATATCTACCATATTCTCGTCAAACTGCTAGGTTGGATGTTATGAATGATTATGAAGAGCGAAAGATTAGCATAAAAATAGTTCTACACCACTAATAGTAGACTTAGCCTTATGTCTGATTTATGGATATCAAACCAAAACAAGAGTTATTTGGCTTTGACAGCTCATTACATCGATGATTCTTGGATACTTCAGAAGAAGATCATTGCATTTAAAGAAATACCTCCACCTCACACAGGGGACAGACTAGCTGATTTTATACATAACATTTTGAAAGAATGGTCTCTTGAGACGAAGGTTATGTGTATTACATTGGATAATTGTATTACAAATAATATCTTTGTTATAAAACTAAAATATCTTCCGCGGGAGAATGGTGGTTCATTATTCCATGCACGATGTGCTTCTCATATCTTGAATCTAGTTGTCTAAGATGGATTGTGAAATATCAAACTAGCTCTTGAAAAGATACAAGAGAGTGTCAAGTTTCTTAAATATTCACCAATGAGGCTTCAAAAATTTAGGCACATTATTGATGATGAGCAGTTTTGCACAAAAGTGAAAGGGTTGATTTTGGATTGTTCTACTCGTTAGAATTCAACATACGAGATGTTGAAATTAGCACTTTTATTGAAAAAAGCATTCACTGAATTGGAAGTTTGGGAGCCTTCTTATACTTATCGGCCAGAGCTGATTTAGTGCATAAATGCAGAAGCCATTTATGATTTGTTAGGGGTCATTTATGATGCAACACGTGTATTTTCTAATGTTCGATATCCCACCTTTATTTTTTTTTGTTCCACATTATTAATGTAAATGAAACATTGATGAATGCTAAAGCTAAGGTATTTTCTCTTCCATCCTTTTTAGACGACATGCGTGCTAAATTTCATAATTATTGGGGAGATTGTGATGCTCTGAATTTGATGTGCATTACTTCAATCCTAGATCCACGAGGGAAAATAATGCATTTAGAATATATTTTTTGTCTCTTGTATAATGATATGGACATAGAGTTACACTTTCGTAAGGTTTGTGATACATGTTGATGAATCCATGATTCATAACTTTTCCGTCGCATTTTATCTTAAAACATTTAACAAATATATGTAAATATTCATTAATTTCCACATTTTATCAAAATATTATTCAAGAATAAAAATACATTTTTAAGCATTAAAAACATGTAAATAAATAAAGAATAAAAATATAAAGAAAAGAAAAGAAGGCAGATTGTAGATATGTATATATGTACAATATGACTCAGAAAATATAAATATAGCTGAAAGATATATTTATATAACCTAACCTCCGAGACCAAGTCAGTATGGATTGGTCGACAAAACAACAAGTAGGGGGAGATAAGAAAAGAAAATCATAAAAATAATTAATATAAACTCCACACATTATTCATTATTTATCTAATAAATACTAATTCTTCATTGATTTTCAATTAATTCAAATGAACATATTTTTCACCAAACTCTTTTCCTAATTATTTCAAAAAATGTATATAAAAATATAAAAATAAGTTAAAAATATTATGTTGTATATATGCTAAGAAATCCTACTTTTAAATTGCCAAAATCTCAACTTCCAAACATCATAAATCTCTCATACGAACTCCAATTTCACTCTACTCACCTTTAAAGTTCATAAAATAACATTCTCTAATTAATAGAGGTGGTTTCATTAAAACCGGAGTCTGTTTGCAAAAAATCGGTTTTGGGACCTATTGACAAAGGGGTTTCTGGGCTATTTATTTTATTTAGAACCTATTATTTATATTTTTCTTAAATTTATAATCTATAATTATTTTTATGATATTGTATTTTCATCATGATTTATTTCAGATTTTTTGGAGCTTATTTATTATTTTAATAAAATCCAAAACCTTAATTTATAGATGAAATTGAACTATTTCATCTTACCTGTATTGATTAATATTTCTAAATTAATTTATTAAAACCAATAAATATTCATAAAGACTTTATTTATTATTCTAATAATTAAGAAAATATAAAATCAATAAATAATTAATTATTTATTGAATTAAAAATTCAATACCTATTTATTAAGTATTATTTATACTTGTTTATTAATATAATATTTATATTTCGAATAATATTTATTATATATGAAAATTAATTATACCATAATTTAGAGAATTTAATTATTTACAATTTTCATTTTTACACTTATTTAAAATATTGTTATTTACTATTTATTATATAATTTATACTCTATTTAACACTCTGGCCAACCAGGTGCTGACACATGTCAGCACCTGACTCTTCTTCCTCATGAAGCCGATGGAAAGTCTGTTGTGCCTTGCCGTTTTCACCATTTTTTCCCGCACACTCCATAACACCTTCACTCGATCCAAACCCTCCACGTCTTCCTCCTAACAACCCTCCTATTCGCCCACCATTAGATCGTCCTTAGAGCTCAAGCAAATCATCTATAAATGGCCTTGAAGTTGGCGAGCTCCAGCTAACTTCCTCCAACTGATTCTGAACCATTGTTCATCAGCCGACCCATATCTCTTCCTAGCCTCGTATCGGCCTTCTGAGGTGGTGACAACGTCTCGAAGCAGCCTAGCGTGGAAGAAGGACGTTGGAGGAGAAGCTCCAAGGTGCAACGCCGCCTTGCATCGCCTCTTCGAGCTGTGTAGAGCTCCGGCAAGGATCGACCGTCGAGTAATCATCAGAGGTAATACACCTCTATTCCCAGGTCTATTCATCCATATGTTTTGCTACTTTCATTCTCGATCTTCGTGCCCCAATTAGAGACTTTAATCACGTAATTAGGTCACTTAATCACCCTTCTTAGACGCACATCTAATCCCAACTCCAATTCATTTCAAAATTCAAACCAATTCGCATCCCACTTTTTGCTACCATTTATGTCGTTCAATAATAATTCTGGAAACACCCCTTTTGATCTTGCAAATTGTAACCCTTTGGCTGATTTATTCGCAAATCGAGCGTATACTATCATTCCTTGCAGGATTAGCTTGTATCTGGAGCAAATGCAAGTCATTTGGAGCTTTTAGTCTTCACGTAATCCATCATTAAAGAAGATGAATCAGACTTAGCATCAGTACCAGGATCGCCGGACCATCCACTTCATCGACGGAGAACGTCAACTTCAAGCCACCTATAGAGGATCACCGCCGCGGGCGAGCTTGAGGGGTGGAGGAGCCTCCCCTCTGGCCCTGCAAGAGGCCTCAGAACGTCAACAGTCGTCAGGGATAATTTAGAGAAGGAAGCCCCTTGGCCAGCTGCGTCAAGAGCTTGAAGAACTTCAAGAATGCTAGACTCTACAGTCACATGACACATGTCCAGAACGTGCGTTTCAGATCACCTCGCACCTTCTAATCTGTGCCGTTCGATGTGAAATGGTGGAATTTTGCGACTTAAACCCAGCAGATTTTCAGAAATCCAAGCCCGCCTCCAGAAGTTTCCAGAATTGCAATTAGGTCCCTATGCAGGGACCTAATTATAATATAATTTATTTCTTTCGCATTTTAGTCCTTCCAAGGACTGTTTTGTAACAAAAACTAAACATTTTTCTTACAGTTAGGCCCTTGGCTTTTAAGGGCCATTTGGACCTCGTATTTTGGACATTTTTCCGCGAATTTTCTAGGGTAGCTCGAGAACTACCCAAGCTATTTTTCGAGTATTTTTTCTGAATTTCTCGTCGCTTTCTTTTGTGGATTTCATTCTTGTCTTCTTGAGTTTGTTTTAAACGGAATTTGTTCTTCATTACTTTCCTTGTAAAAACAAGAATAAAAGAGGATTTGTTGGGATTTATTCCTTGTCTCGAATAACGTAGTTTGAACATTCTGCTTCCTTTTGCTCGACCCAGGCACACTCACCTAGTTAAATTCATAGTGAACGGTACAATAGGATTTCATCTCCTGTTTTACTGTAATTTTTGTTTGATCAAATTCGGGTTTCGATTCCGCTCAATTCTCTATACCGACACTTTAATTTGCTCCTGATATTTGAGTTTTATTAAAATGTCATCGTTGCCAGGGAAGCATTGTTTTTATAACGGTTTTTGAACCGATTTTTCTTTATTATTCTTGATTTTACAAATTTTCTTTCAGTTTTCGATTTACAGTTTTTTCTTCGATTTTTCGGTTTTCCGTGTCTCTTTTAAAATTTTATGCACGGTTTTTTTGTGTGTTTTTCTTTCTTAACTAGTTCTTGCAGAGCCTGCAGGTTCAGTTGGCTTTCTCGAAAGCCACAAAACAGTTGAAAGTGTAGAGACCGAAGTTCTCGGTTGCTGAGGGCAAGATTAGTTAGGACTCGTGTTGTATTTCTATTCTTTTATTGTTGTAAAAAAAGAAAAAGAAATGACACTTGCCTGTGTTTTTGTTTTGCTGGAAAGGGGCCCAATAAGCGCATCCCGACTTGTACCTCCCCTCTCAATTTTTCTCGGAGTCTGATTCGTAGAGTGTCGTGCATTCGGGGGATCAGGGCAACTACCGCGGTTTTTCTCGCATCGTCGATTTTCCGCGGCTTTTCTCAAGGCTAGGCACTTGATTAGGAGTTTCATTTTTATTCTATCTGATTGCGCTTTCATATCTAGTCTTAAGATTCATAACCTAGGTGCATGATTTTAGGACTTTTATAATAAAAAAATAAAAAATAAAGACACTCATTAGAGGTTTGTCTGAAAAACTCAAAAAAAAATAGAAAATCTCAAAAATAAAATCGGGACTGCTAACGTATCTGATCTAAAATAAATGTAAGATTCACTTGATTTGGGAGAGCAATCCCCGCACATTTCTCCTCAGAGTGCGTGAGTGAGAAACGACCCATAAGGATACAACCAAAAACCCGCATTTCTCGTGAAATACTACTTAGTCTATACACCTAATCATCGCTTTTCAGTGGGTACGCTCAGGTAGCCGGAAACGGTCTGGGTTTACTTAGCAGAGTGGGGGGTTTAGAGGACACTACGTAAGGCTCCATCCGCAAGTAACACGGGTAGCTGGAAACGGTCCGTACTTACCCCCATACTGGCTGAGAGCAAGTGGTTTTCTGTAAAGACTCGGGTCAGTGTTTTGGGGAAACATCGGGCACCTATCATCTCGCGTTAACTGAGATTATACTTGTTTGCTAATAAAACCCTAAAACCGACAAGATAAAGGACCAAACTCTTACGGTCATCATCAGGTTGTGTTGGTGAAAACGGGATTTGCTTTGCGTTTGCTTACGGGGCGTAAGTTACCGTGACTTTTACGCGGTTCCCATCTTTCTTGAATCGTAAATCGTATATTCCCAATAAATCTCTTAACATCGAAGATGACGACTCGATGGCTTTTCTGCTCAGAATCCGTGAGCCCTCGACCGTCCACCGTCCGTCGTACATCTTCACAAGCTCGGGATGACCCTCTTTCCGAGTTGGTCCCATCTGATCTCGAGAAGAGTAAGACCCATACTCCCTCGCCTCCCTAGCAGTCTATTGAGGCAGACCCTTGCCTCAATACATCATCGATATCTCCAGCTGATTTTTCACCGAGTTCTTACGAGAAATTTTCTTTCACAGCAGATCTGAAACACATGGCTCGTGGTAAAGGACCAGCAGAGGAGAGGCCAGCAGCTGAGGATCACTATGACGGAAGAACAGATTCAGCTGCAGACATCACGACAGGAATTCTCGATACTTTACAACAGATGAACTTGCAGATTCGAGAATAGTTTAAAACTCAGACTGAGTTGCGGGCTGAGATAGCCGCGCTGCGAGTAGGAATCGAAAACCCTTTACCGCTTGCAGTGGTTCCCACTACTTTACGAGATGAGTATGACCCGGGTGTGAGAACGCTCCATCATTGGATTCGGCTACCGCCGAATCAAGGGCCATACGAATTGAGGTCGTCCTTCATCTCATAGCTTCCCATGTTCTATGGGAATGCTACAGAGGAGTCGTTGACCTTTCTGCAGCAGTTCGAGATGATCTATGGTACGGCTAGCTATCCAGGAGGCAGTTTGCCCAAAGCCATTCCCTTTGCCTTAGCAGATACGGCACTTTACTAGTTGAGCCATCTAGGAAGGGAAGTTTCTACGTGGGATGATTTGAAGTCCACATTTCTGCGTACGTATTTTCCTCTAGGGAGGACGAACATGATGAGGAGTCAGATCTCCAACTTCACACAGCTTCTGAATGAATCCTTCCATGAGGCATGGGATAGATTCAAAGATCTTACAGAGAGATGCCCGCATCATGAGATACCGATGAAGGTGCTAGTGCAGAATTATTTTGGAGGACTACAGCCAGATATTCAGGGCTAGTGAGTGCTGTATGTGGCGGCAGTTATTTGAATAAGGATGTCGAGTCAGTCTGGTCCATCTTCAAAGGGATGGCAGAGAACTCGAAAGTCGTCGACTCTACTCGGGCATTCCAGAAGGCCCCTCAGCCACCACATCACTAAGAACATCATTAGGTGAATATTTCAGAGTCTGAATCCAACACCAATATGGGATTCATTAGTGAGAAATTAACGTTAGTAGATGTGATTCAGAAACAAGTTCAAGACTTACAACCGCTGCGAGAGTCGGAGAAACTTTCATCTCTACCTCAGCAGCTGAGTGATCTCACGAAGAAGGTTTCATAATTTCAACTTCAATACCAGCAGGCCCAATCTTCTTCGACTACACAATCGGCACGGAGGACTTTACCCGCTCCACTGATACGCCTCCCACTACCCTTGTTAATTCGAGTAAATTAATATTCAAATTAATTGATATCGTTCGTTGCAGTTGGATAATGAGAGTAGATCAAAAACCACTTTGAATTAATATCAAGATAATCAGATGTGGCAATTTTTTTTAATTGGATGGAAGTCCAAGGTCGAACTCAGGGAGGCAGTTGCCTCCTTAGGTATATTTTTAACGATTTCCAAGGTTTGATGTTCAGAGGATATATAATTTTTTTTCTTTTTTTATTTTTTATGCAAGACACATGCAAAATCAGGCCAATTTACAAGTTAAATCAGAAAGATGGTCAAATTAATTCAAATCATTATGAAACTTGGCCAGAGGTGAAATGGGATGAAATTAGATAACCCTAATTTTTTTGGAATTTTTAGATGCACGTATAATGAAAAATGCAGACTTTAGTGAAAATGACTAAACCAATTTTAATAATTAACAAATGATGATATTTTTCAGAAACAAAATTAATCCAAATAGGTCTAATTAAGAGCTATCCAAATCAACTTGAATTTCGTTAAAACACTTCACGGTTTATTAACTAAAAATTGATTAAGGTTTTTACTAAATGATTATTTTTCTAAGACAAACTATAGGTGCAAATGGTGTGATTTTTGGATGCAAAGTAAAGCTACTTATCCTAGATCTACTGTGATTTTTGGGGAATTTTTGGAGTCACAGAGAAATTACTATCAATTAACAAGCATAAATATGCAAAATATATCAAAATTGAACCAATTAATTGATAGAAAAATCCACTGATATTACAAAAATATGCCAAGCATCACATAATGAAGAGGACAATGTATGCTAAACTATGCAATTTTCCATATTTAAAAATGATGCTAATTGAAAGTCTAAATATGCGTGCAAAGATAGGAATATAAATGCAATACAGAAAAAGAAATATGAGCTGAAATGAAGAACAAGGACTTACATGCAATTACCGGAAACTTGAATTTTTTTAAAAAACCTGCAAAGGGGTGCAAGTGTCCCTTTTGCAAATTCCCAATTTGTCTTTGTTATGCGCTATGTCTTCCTCTGTTTTGCTTGCTTGAACATGGGACTTGGAGGCAGAGCTTCACGGTTGACGGAGGCTGGCGTTGGCGGTCGCGCGGCGATGAGCGAGGAGGGCGGCGCCAGTGGCGGAGTGGGCTGGTGGTTGTGCATGGTGGGGGTGGAGCACCCACTGGAGGAGGTGGGCACGTGGCATGGGGGAAGCTGAGCGGCTCGCGCGGTGGCTGGCCGCGGGCCCCTACTCGACGGCGCGAGAGGACGGAGTTGGCCGCGGGGGGGGGGGGGGGGTCTGCCTGGGGGCGCTGCTGTTGACGACCTCCACCTTCATCGACACACGACGAGAGGGTGTAGGAGCAAGGACGAGGGCTACACCAAGGTGCTAGGCGGCTCGATGGAGGGCTTCCACGGTTGGGTTGAAGGACACGCGACCGGAGGGTGGTCGCGGCGGCATGGGGAGCGCGATCATGCTGATGGAGGGCTGCGCGCGGCTTGCTAGCAACTTGGCGATGGTGTCGATGTGCGGTGGTCGGAGAGAGGAAGAAGAGGAGGTGGGAGAGAAGACGTGAGGGGGGAGAGAACAAGGGATTTCACCAAATCCCCTATTTCTCATGCATTTGTTTAGGGGGCACAAATAAATGATTCATCCGTTGATGAAAGGTCGCCAAAAAATTCAAGAAAAATCACTGTTGCATCCGCACCGTGTGATTTGTCCGTGAAAGTGCAATTTGTTTGGTGATTCTGTTATCGGAAGAAGATGAATCGAAGAAAGAGAGGATGAAGAAGAATGGCGATAAGAAGAAATAAGGAAGAAGAAGTTACCTGTAGATGGCTTGTTGCATGTGGAATGGAGTGGCAAGGGCCGACTCCTGGTTATCGCTTAACGCGCAGCAAGTGGAGCTCGAGCAGGCCTCGTGTGAAGCTTGCAACGGCAAAGGTTGAAGTCTCGCCGGATCTTGCCAGAAGACTGAAGGTCATCGCTCAACGATGATAACTTAGCTATCACCTAAGGTGGTCGTAGCTTGCTTTCTCTCTCTGGAAAAATGGTGGATGGGGATGAATGTGGGTGATGGAGAGGATATAAAGAGGAGGAGGAGGCGGTTGGAGAAGAGATGGAGAAGATGGAGGAGATGGGGTAGAAGTTGGAGGTGTCGAAGTTCTCTCCTCCCCAAGTCAAGGGAGAGTGGGTGGAATGGGTAGATGTGGGATGAGATGGCGCCACTTGGCATGCTCGGATGCGGCCATGTGGCATTTATTTAATTAGTAGCAAACAACCATGGGGCTGACACGTGGCAGCTTCCGGAGCCACCACGTGTCGCTCTCAGAAAAATCCAAAGCTAAATGCAAAGATAAATAAAAAAGAAATAATGCTCGTCTCAATGAGATCTGCAACTTTCGTGAAGAGCCGAAAATCAAAGAAAGTGATCTGTACAAAAATGTATTTTTGGGTGGTACCTTATAGATATAAAATACCGTATTTTTCCTTTTGTAATTTTTTTGTCATTTTTTAATAAGAGAAAAAATAAAAATAAAAATAAAGAAAATATGAGAAGAATATTTAGAACTTAATCTATTTTTTTTGAATTTTTAATAATTAGGAAAATGAAATGGTAAAATACAGGGGTAAAACAGTCAATATGTACAATATACAAAAGGGGCCCAAAAACCGAAGTTTTGCATACGAGCTCCGATTTTAATGAAACTGGTCTTGTTTCGAAGGTCTCTGAATGTGTATTACTTTAAAAGTGAGTAGACCTAGTTTGGAGGCTGTATGAGAGAGAAATGTGCATTTTAAGGCTCCTAGTTTCAAACTTGATTGGGGTTTTATTGGTCAAATTTACGAGTCAGTGTTTTTTATATATTTTTCTTTAATTAGTATTAGTAATATATACACAATGGAGTTGGTTTTATAAGATTCAGAGTTAGTATAAAATATATACAAATAAGGTATTTTATCTAATATACAATTGAATATTTACAAGTGAAATTGGCTTCTTATTTTATGCAAATATGAATGCTAAAATGCAGATATTATGCTTGCATGCATGAATGCTAATTAAGCAATATAAGTGGAAATATGCATCTAATTACTCTGGAACAAAGCTCTATTTTCAACTTTTAGAGTGATGAATCACATATTCATCAACCCAGCTTGACTCGACCTTTGGATTAATTGTGTGGCGGAATCTCATTGGGACCTGAACTTAAGACCTAACAGACTTCAAGTTCCACAAGTCTTCTATTCAAGACTCCTCAATAGTCAGGTCAGAACAAATCCTCAAACATAAATTTCTGATGACTATGATTCTCACTTGTACTGTGTAAGTGAAATGTAACTCTCCACATCAGAAATGGCTCAGAACCTGCCTCCTCTAACAAGGTAACTCAAATAACCCGGTCCAGTAACTCTTTCCTCGACGAGCGGGGTATTCCCTTCTAAGTTCAAGTGCGACCAGCTCAAGAGGATGGGTGGAGAAAAGAATGGACGATAGCTAGTGTAGCTACCTATCACGGGATGCCTGACCAGTGTAGCTAAGTCATCCAGTTGCTGACTTCTTGCTAATATACATACTCCGATAGGTATTTTTTTCACTTGGACCTGTCTGATTTTTTTGGAGTTCTTGCATTTTTTCTTTTTTTTCCTTTTTTCACTTTTTTTGAACTATATACAAGGTGCAGCATGTACATCAGGAGTTTTTCCTCTTCAGCCAGTAGACTATACCTCTTTTGAAGCATTATTGCAACCCACAGCGTCCCGTCCTTAGACGTCAACACTACCAGACTTGGTTGAGATGTACTACCCTCCCTAGAGGAGGACGGATGTTTCCACCCGTGTGCTACTCCAAGCTAAAGGATTCTACCTCCTCACCACCTCATCAATGAAGAGCTACGTGCATTGTGCTTGTCCAAGTTAGGTCATTATCTAAAAGAATTATGCGTGTGCACGAGATATTCTACTTAGACTAGTCAAGATGACATGTGAACATAGACTTGCGGACTTAAAGAATTAAGTCACTTGACCCGAGAAATCTTAACTCCAGTTCCTATAAGGTTCCTTTGAAGGTGGATTAAGGTCAAATCAAGTCCTTCCTCAACATCTACTCATAGCTTGGTTCAGAACCCACTAGCTTTTCACATTACATATGGAAGATATGTAGAGGAGATACAGATGACATGCTATGTAGATGAATGAAATGCAAGACTCTTTTTTTGTCTTTTTTTTGCAAGGATGATATGCACAAGTAAATAAGAATCCTTTATTTTTTTTATTTTCTGGTATACAACAATTTTTATTCACAACAATTTTTAGTTGATACAATTTGTACATAATATACATGAATTTTTTTGTTTTGGTATACATCCTATTTTACAACAAATTTTACAAGAGTATTATTTACAAGAATTTTACAAATGTTACACAATATACAAGTATACACATATTTTAATATTTTTTTTCAATTTTTACAAAAGTTTTACAAGTATTATACAATTTTTTTCAATTTTTACCCACCCTTAATTATTACAAAATACATACAAAAATACACGAAAATACGCGAAAGTACGAGCTATGGGTAAAGTATATATGTAATATATACACGCCCCCATACTTAGCGTGTGCTATGTCCTCAGAGCTCAAAAAGCGAGGAAAAAGACATAGCTCGTGCTAAGCATAAGAGAACCAAAAAGAGCGAAAATGTAAAGAAGTCGTCCTTCCCCCCTATACTTAGGTTTTGGCAGCCTAAGTGTAGAAGAAGGTCAAAAAATGGGGCGGACGAGGCCAAGAAGAGAAGTGGATGAATATATACAAGGCGAGCATCGGTCCCCCTATACTTAGGCTCAGGTTAGCCTAAGTATAGGACTAGAGTGAGTATGAAGACCAATGTGATCTGGAGGATGTACAGAGACTCGACTCAAGTGGCTCATCCCCCCTATACTTAGGATCTGGTCATCCTAAGTATGGTCCAAGATGGTGATCAATGAAGCTGGTATTAGTTACTAGAGTCACGGAAAAGAGAGGTCAGAATGTACAAGAATGATGGTATATACAAGTGAGTCGGTCTGAATCTTTCAAGATGCTGCTGATGGCTAGAGCTCACTGCTGCAAGGTCTCATGCGCGGCTTGAGGTGTATCTGTTGAATCTGTCTCGCGCATGAATACAATCTCCGTAACATGGACTAACTGCTCATTTGATTCGATGAAGTGTTTCAATTCATTCACAAGGAATGTCGGTGCATCATCTGCAAGATCTGAGATCTCGACACATCCACTATCGTGCACCGTACGGACGACAAATGGGCATGTCCACTTGGGACTTCAACTTGCCTTGGAAGATCTTCAGCCTAGCATTAAACAACCACACCTTCTGTCCAGGAACAAAGGTCTTTCGTCTGATATATCTATCATGCCAACGCTTAACCTTGTCCTTGCACACCAAACTATTGTCATATGCGTGGTTTCTGACTTCCACAAGCTCATCTAAATCCATATCTCTCTGCTTCTGCCCAAGGTGCATGTTCCAATTGACCTTCTTGATTGCCCATTCTGATTTGTGCACTAGTTCTGTGGGTAAATGGCACATCTTTCTGAATACCATTCGGAATGGGGAGGTTCCTAACGGTGTCTTGTAAGCTGTCCTATACGCCCTTAGGACCTGATCCAAGATCTGAGACCAGTCCTTCCTGTCTGGGCGGACGAGCTTTTGCAATATAGTCTTCACCTCCCGATTCGACACCTCAGCCATACCATTAGTCTATGGGTGGTAATGACTAGCGACATGGTGTTCGATGCCATAGTCCTTAAGGAGTTTCTTCACCTCCCGATTTACAAAGTGGCTACCCCCATCTGATATCATCATTATGGGGATCCCGAACCTAGAGATTATGTGCTCTCTGATAAACTTACAGACAGTCCTGCTGTCTGCGGCTCGGGTCGGGATAGCCTCCAACCCCCTGGATTGATAATCTACCGCAAGAATGATATACTCGAACCCATGGCTGATGGGGAATGGGCCCATGAAATCGATGCCCTAGGCGTCAAAGACATCACAAATGATGACATGCTGCATCGGCATCTCATCCTTGGAACCAACGGTTCCTCCCATTCTCTGGCATATTGGACACGACTTTGTAAAGTTGATAGCATCGTGAAACAGAGTCGTCCAGCAAAAGCCACACTGAAGTACCTTCCATGCAGTCCTCTTCCCGGAGTGGTGTCCTCCTGCCTCCAAGCTGTGGCATAAAGAAAGGACACTCTGGTATTTCTCCTGAGGAATACACCATCTCCAGACACAATCCGGTCCTTCAAAGAAAAGGATCGGATCCTCCCAATGGTAGTGTCTAGCGTCTGACTTCAGTCGGTCGATGTGGCTCTTGGGCCAACCTTCGAGAACTTTCTTGGAGACAAGATAGTTCACGATGTTGGTGTACCATGGGAGTGAGTCGACAACAAAAATCGACTCGTCAGGGTAGGAGTCTCGAATAGGTGAATCCTCGGAAGTATTAAGATCTTCGAGACGAGAGAGATGATCGGCTACGACGTTCTTCTTTCCAAGTTTATCACGGATGTCCAAATTAAACTCCTGGATAAGCAAAATCCACCCGAAGAAGATGCGCCTTCACGTCCTTCTTCTCCATCAAGTATCGTAGCGTCGTGTTGTCAGTGAACGGCCCCGACAATGGCGCCAAAAAGTGTCCCACTACCCTTGTTAATTTGAGTAAATTAATGTTCAAATTAATTGATATCGTTCGTTGCATTCGGATAATGAGAGCAGATCGAAAACCACTTTCAATTATAGTCAAATTAATTTCGAGTGGCAATTTTTTTACTTGGTTGGAAGTCCAAGGTCTAACTCAGGGAGGCAGTTATCTCCAAGGTTGTTCAAAGCATATTTCCAAGGTTTGATTTTCAGAGGAGATATTTTTGGTCTTTTTCGTATATTTTATGCAAGACACATGCAAAATCAGGCTAAAATACAAGTTAAATATGAAATATAGTCAAATTAATTCCAAAAATTATGAAACTTGTCCAGATGATGAAAAATGATGAAATTAAGCTACACTATTTTTTTTGAAATTTTCTGACACTAAATGAATTAACTATGAATTAAAAATGAATGCAAGGTGATTTTGACTAATTTAATTTTAATAAATACCAAATCACACTATTTTCATATATCAAAATTATCCTATATAGATCTAAGTGTGAAGAATCCAGGAAAATTAATCAACCTAAATTTCTATGTGAAATGGACCTATTAAAATTCAATTAATCAAATCACTAAATGATTTATTTAGGCTCGAGATGCGTGCAATTGAGATGAATTTTTTATGCAAAGTAAAGCTACTTATCCTAGATCTACTTTGATTTTTGGGGAATTTTTGGAATCAAAGATAAATCACTATTAATTAACAAGCATAAGTGGGCAAAATATAGCAAAATTAAACCAATTAATTTATAGAAAAATCCACTTATATTACGAAAATATGCCAAGTATCACATAATGAAGAGGACAATGTAAGCTACACAATGTAATTTTCCAAAATGATACTAAATGAATGTCTAAATATACGTGCAAAGATAGGGATATAAATGCAATACAGAAATAGAAATATGAGCTGAAACGAAGAACATGGACTTACATGCAATTACCGAAAACTTGAATTTTTTTTAAAAACTTGCAAAGGGGTGCAAGTGTCCCTTTTGCAAATTCCCAATTTATCTTTATTATGCGCTATGTCTTCCTCTGTTTTGCTTGCTTGAATAGGGGACTTGGAGGCGGAGCTTCACGGTTGATGGAGGCCGGCGTTGGCGGTCACGCGACGGTGAGCGAGGAAGGCGGTGCCGGTGGCGGAGTAGGCTGGTGGTTGTGCGCGGTGGGGGTGGCGCACCCACTGGAGGAGGCGGGCACGTGGCGGGGGGGGGGTGCTGGGTGGCTCGCGCGGTGGCTGGTCGCGGGCCCCTACGCGGCAGCACGAGAGGACGGAGTGGGCCGCGGGGGGGGGGGGGGGGGGGCTGCGGCTGACGACCTCCACCTCCGTTGACACACGATGAAAGGGTGGAGGAGCAAGGACGAGGGCTACACCAAGGTGCTAGGCGGCTCGATGGAGGGCTTCTGCGGTTGGGTTGAAGGACACGCGGCCGGAGGGTGGTTGCGGCGGTGTGGGGAGCACGATCAGTCTGATGGCGGTCGTGCACGGCTTGCTGGCAACTTGGCAGTGGCGTCGATGTGCGGTGGTCGGAGAGAGGAAGAAGAGGAGGAGGGAGAGAAGACATGAGGGGGGAGAGAACATGGGATTTCACAAAATCCCCTGTTTCTCATGCATTTGTTTAGGGGGCGCAAATAAATGATTAATTCGTTCATGAAAGGTCGCCAAAAAATTCAAGAAAAATCACCGTTACATTCGCAATGTGTGATATCCGTGAAAGTGCAATTTGTTTGGTGATTCTGTTATCGGAAGAAGATGAATCGAAGAAAGAGAGGACGAAGAAGAATGGAGATAAAAAGAAATAAGGAAGAAGAAGTTACCTGTAGATGGTTGGTTGCCTGTGGAATGGAGTGGCAAGGGCCGACTCCTGGTTATCGCTCAATGCGCGGCAAGCGAAGCTCGAGCAGGCCTCGTGTGATGCTTGTAGCGGCGAAGGTTGAAGTCTCGCCGGATCTCGCTAGAAGACTGAAGGTCGTTGCTCAACGATGATACCTTAGCTGTCACCTAAGGTGGTCGTAGCTTGCTTCCTCTCTTTGGAAAAATGGCGGATGGGGATGAATTTAGGAGATGGAGAGGATATAAAGAGGAGGAGGATGCGGTTGAAGAAGAGATGGAGAAGGTGGAGGAGATGGGGTAGAAGTTGGAGGTGTCGAAGTTCTCTCTTCCCCAAATCAAGGGAGAGTGGGGTGGAATGGGTAGATGGGGGATGAGATGGCACCACTTGGCGTGCTCGGATGCGGCCATGTGGCGTTTATTTAATTAGTAGCAAACAACTATGGGGTTGACACGTGGCGGCTTCCGGAGCCACCACGTGTCGCTCTCAGAAAAATCCAAAGCTAAATGCAAAGATAAATCAAAAAGAAATAATAAAAGATGTTAAATCAAAAAGTGGTCAACACAAAAGTTGCTCGTCTCAACGAGATCTACAACTTTTGTGAAGTGTCGAAAATCAAAGGAAGTGATCTGTACAAAAATGTATTTTGGGGTGGTACCTTATAGATATAAAATACGACATTTTTCCTTTTGTAATTCTTTTTTCATTTTTCAATAAGAGAAAAAATCAAAATAAAAATAGAGAAAATATGAGAAGAATATTTACAACTTAATCTATTTTTTTTTGTATTTTTAATAATTATGAAAATGAAATGGTAAAATACAGGGGCTAAACGGTCAATATGTACAATATACAAAAGGGGCCCAAAAACCCAAGTTTTGCATACGAGCTCCGATTTTAATGAAATTGGTCTTGTTTCGAAGGTCTCTGAATGTATATTACTTTAAAAGTTTGTAGACCTAGTTTGTAGGCTGTATGAGAGAGAAATGCACATTTTAAGGCTCCTAGTTTCAAACTTAGATTGGGGTTTTATTGGTCAATTTTATGATGTTTTTTTGATATTTTTCTTTAATTAGTGTTAGTAATATATACACAATGGAGTTGGTTTTATAAAATTCAGAGTTAGTATAAAATATATACAAATAAGGTATTTTATCTAATATACAATTGAATATTTACAAGTGAAATTGGCTTCTTATTTTATGCAAATATGAATGCTAAAATGCAGATAGTATGCTTGCATGCATGAATGCTAATTATGCAATATAAGTGGAAATATGCATCTAATTACTCAGGAACGAAGCTCTATTTTCAACTTTTAGAGTGATGAATCACAGAATCATCATCCACCCACCTGACAGATACATTTTGTGCAGAGCGAGCCTGAGACTCCGCAGATTGATTGGCATGAGGATCAGTCTCATGCCAATCCCGGGCAGATCACAAGTGCTGCGGATATGGATTTCGAGCCTCAAGCCACTCTTGAGATCAACGGGATTTGGTATACTCCGATTCAGCAACCGAGTGTACCCCATAATCAGCAGCAGCAGCAGTACAGTCAGCCGCAGCATGGACGTCCACACTTTCAGCACCGACAACAATTCATGTTGCAACAGTCTCACCAGCATGCTTATCAGAGACCACATTCCTATCAGTATCATGCTAACCATTCACAGCCATATCACTATTAGCAGCAACAGTAATCTTCCTTTACACCACAGAGATCCTTCCAGCCTTATTCCTCACAGTAGTACATGCCAAGGCAGGAGAGAGTAGAAAGCCAGGGTCACCGCACCGAACCTGAGATGACTTCACAGGCCCATGCTCTAAATCAAATCATGGATATGTTTAGTATACTTCAAATTGCACACAAGACAGAAACGGAGCAGGTTAACCGTCGTCTAGATGAGTTAACCGTGCCAAAGACCACTCTCCCAGCCCAGCCTCAGATGAATCTGAATAACAAGAGGAGGCGTCCAGATCAGGTAGACAACACTACAGGTACGATCTCTTTTCCTGAATTTTTATCTAACTTCATTCGTCTCAGGAGCGATAGATCACCACAAGCACCTGATGGAGTAGAAGAGAGGGCACTTGATGAGGAACGAGAGCAAATCCATGAGCAGCCACATTCTGATGTTGAGGAGGAGAACTTTCACGAGGATAAGGACCACCATGAAGATCAGAGAGAAGGGAGTGATGCCGAAACTATTAGCATGGGCACCGACGAGTCTGACGATGATATCACGCCAGACCATGCAGATACTCCCGATAAAAATGCTTCTTCCCCTATTTTAGAGTGTTTTGTATATAATTCTGAAACTCTCGATGTACAAGCTGATTTTGAAATCAATAAAAAGTCTGATTTTCTCATTTCTGATATTGTTCTTTTTCCTGATTCTTTATTTGGAAAAGGAAAGAAAAATACCAAAAAGAATGTTGTGACTTTAGAGACTGAAAGACTATTGAACGATCACATCTTTTTGAAGATCCCGCTTCACGATGCCTTGGATCAATTTCCTACGCTCAAGAATCAGTTGAAAAATCGATGCACCACGCATAGGAAAAAGAGATCACTTACAGAGAAACATGTTTTGACCAAGGCTAAATCCTGCACCATTTAGAATAAGTTACCTAAGAAGAAGAAGGATTCAAGAGCACATTATGTCAGATGCGAGATTGCAAATGCCGAATCCGATCGCACTCTATTAGATAACGGTTCCTCGATCAATTTGATACCATCTTCTTTACTCGACAAGCTCGAGTTAGGTCCTCTTTACAAATCCCGCGTGATCCTTCAGTTTGCTGATAGATCCACAAAGAGACCTAGGGGTATATTAAGGAACATTATTGTAACCGTGCAGGGCCTGCAATTCCCTCTGGACTTTGTTGTCCTAGACATGGATTGCCCTACACAGTTGCACCTTACCCCAATCATTATTGAGAGGCCCTTTATAGAGACATCGAAGGCTCTCTTCGATTATGATACAGGGAAGGTATCTTTTCACGCCGAGGGTGAGACGGTACATATAGAGATGGCGAGAGAATCAAACACATCCAGTGATGCATCTTCCTATTTCTTGAGTTCTTTAGCCACCTGTGATTACATGGATGAGGTTCTCCTTGATGACCTTGAGAGGTATCGAGTAGAGACCCAAGATTTCATAGCAGAGGATGGGTCAGAGACTACAGTTGGCAGTTCTTCCGAAGGTACCTTATATTTCAGTAAGGATGACGAGAGGCAGAGGGATCATACTTCTGAGGAGTTTATTGCAGATCATTCATATTCAAAGTCTTTACATAATTCCTCCATTTCAGATGATCTAGAGATGGAGTTTCGTTTAGCTGATTTGTTTTCCTCTAGTCATTTTAAGGATGAGTATAGTAGCGAGTCGGATGATGTTTTAGACATCTTCTGTAGTCCAACCCTAGAGCATATTGAGATGGTGGATAACCAGACTGCAGATAATTCCACTACCAATACAGATCCCAATATACATATAGATGAGGTTTCACCAGAGCCAGAGACTACCTTACCAGAGCTGAAGATATTACCACCAAATATGAAGTATTCTTTCCTTGTGGGTCCACATCGACAGTTTTCGGTCATTTTAAGCTCATCATTGACCGAAGAACAAGAATCTCGTCTGATGGAGGTTCTTGAAAGAAACTGCAAGGCTATTGGGTGGACTATATCCGATCTCTATGGGATTAATCCTACTTTGTGTTCTCATCATATATATCTCGATCATGACAGCGAACCTTCCAGAGAATTTCAGCGTAGGTTGAATCCGATTTTACGAGAGGTTGTCAAGAAAGAGATTACGAAATGGTGTGACGTAGGGTTCATTTATCCCATCTCCAACTCTGAATGGGTTAGCCCATTACATGTTGTCCGGAAGAAGTCGGGAATTCAGATTATTAAGAATGAGAGTGGAGAGGAGATTCCAAAGAGAGTAACCACGTCATGGCAGGTGTGCGTTGATTACAGGAAACTGAATGCCGCGACGAAGAAGGATCACTTCCCTTTGCCTTTTTTTGACCAAGTCATAGAAAGGTTGGACGAGAAGGAATACTTCTGTTTCCTTGACGGTTACTCCGGATACAACCAGGTAACCATTGCTCCTGAAGACATGGAGAAAACCACCTTCACATGTCCGTTTGGCATGTTTTCCTTTAGACAGATGCCCTTTGGATTGTGCAACGCCCCTGCTACTTTCCAGAGGTGTATGCCTGCTATTTTTGCAGACATGGTCGGTGATTTTCTAGAGGTCTTTATGGATGATTTTTACTCTATGGTGAGTCCTTTGACGATTATTTAGTGCAACTAGACCAGGTTCTTCAGAAATGTTGTGAGGTAGATCTCGTCATGTCTTGGGAAAAGAGCCATTTTATGGTTACACACGGGATCGTTTTGGGGCACGTCATCTCCCACCGAGGCATGGAGGTTGACCCTGTCAAGGTGGATGTCATCAAGCGCCTCGAACCACCATCAAACATTAAGCAGTTACGGTCATTTCTGGGGCAGTCGGCTTTTATAGACGTTCATCCAGGATTTCTCCAAGATTGCCCGACCGTTAACTGAATTATTAGGTAAAGACATCGAGTTCTTGTTAGATGACAAATGTATTAATGACTTCCTCACATTAAAGGAAATGATTATCAGTGCTCCTGTCCTACACCCACCTGATTGGTCTCTACCATTCGAGATCATGACGGATGCTTCAGAATTTGCGGTCAGGGCTGTATTAGGACAGAGGAGAAATGGACTTCCTGTTGCTATCCAATATGACAATAGAACGTTAGATGACACTCAACGTAATTACACAGTGACAGAAAAGGAGATGTTGGCAGTAGTGTTGGCTTTAGATAAATTCAAATCTTATCTTCTTGGCTCCAAAATCACAGTCTATACAGATCAATCTGCTATCCGATTTTTGATTGAAAAGAAGGATGCCAAGGCACGCCTTCTTAGATGCATTCTCTTACTTCAGGAATTGATTTGGATATTAAAGACAAACCAGGGGTAAATAATGTGGTAGCTGATCATCTCTCCCGATTACAAACAGAACAGCCTTCAGATGAGTAAACGCTAGGGATTGCAGAGAGATTTCCAGACGAGAGTATATTTGCAGTTACCGAGCTTCCAAGGTATGCAAATATAGTGAATTTTCTGGTTACACAGAAAAGCCCTCAGGGTTGGCCAAAGAATCGAGTTGATAGACTAGATTCCAAGGCACGATACTACTATTGGGAGGATCCGATTCTTTTTCATAAGGGACCAGATTGTGTGTACATGCGTTGTATTCCTCAGGAGGAATATAATAGTGTCCTCACTCTGTGCCATTCCTTAGAGGCAGGGGGACATCACTCAGGGAAGAGAACAGCGTAGAAGGTACTTTAGAGTGGATTATGGTGGCCGACTCTTATTAGAGATGCCTGCACATTTGTGAAGAGTTGCCCGGATTGTCAGAGAGCAGTAGGGACAGTCAACGCTAGAGATGCAATGGCTATGCAACCTGTTATTATTTGCGAGACTTTTGACGCATGGGGCATAGGTTTCATGGGACCGTTCCCTGCCAGCAACGGCTTTGAGTACATTCTTCTCGCTGTAGATTATGTTAGTAGATGGGTGGAGGCTATACCCGCACGAACCACAAACAGTAAGATAGTTTGCAAGTTCCTAAGGGAACACATTATTTCACGGTTTGGGATTCCACGTATTCTTATTTCAGATGGGGGTATCCATTTCATTAATAAGGAGGTCAAAAATCTAGTGAAGCAAGACAGCATTGATCACAGAGTAGCTTCTCCTTACCACCCACAGACGAACGGCATGGCTGAAGTCTCAAAAGGGAGGTGAAATCAATCTTGTAGAAATTAGTACGACCAGATAGGATGAACTGGTCACAGCTTCTAGATCAAGTTCTTTGGGTATATCGTACTGCATATAAGACTCCCTTAGGTACTTCACCATTCATACTGGTTTATGGGAATCCATGTCATTTGCCCGTAGAGATCATGCATAAATCTGAATGGGCTATTCGAGAAATTTCACTTGATGCACATAAAGCAGGAGTTAAGAGAAAGATAGATCTGAATGAGCTAGTAGAGATTCGAAATCAGGCATACGCGAACACTCTCATTTATGAGGACAAAGTGAAGAAATGGCACGATAGACATATTCGGCACAAGATCTTTGTCCCAAGGCACAAAATCTGGTTGTTCAATGCAAGATCGAGAATTTTTCTTGGCAAATTGAAAAGCAAGTGGGAAGGACCTTACATAGTCAAAACGGTGCACGAAAATGGAAGCATAGCCATATCAGATGTGTCACCTGGTGCAGAGCCATTCGTGGTTAACGGGCATATGCAGAAGGATTTCGTAGAGACTACTGATCATCTGGCCCGTGTTGAAGTGATCTATTTTGTATAGGACTCGTGATCATTCTTTCACTTTATCTCATCCTGTACAAAGAATTGTGAGCCATTCGATTTTTGAAGATCCATAACACTTGTATATTCTTCGTAGACCACAATCGTCCCCATTTTTGCTCGTCTTCTATGGTTAGGATACCAAATCCTAAGTATAGGGGGGATTGATTGTTCGTTGATTAAGCGTTTTCTATTTTGTTCTGTTACTTTTGTATATCCTTTCTTTTTTAGAAATCATTGGTCCCCAATTTTTGGCTACACTCTTTTCTATACTTAGGATGCCTTATCCTAAGTATAGGGGGGACTGAGGGATTTCGATGATCCCATTCTCTTTATTCCTTTTGTTCCTTCATTATATATTCTTTTCACCCAGTCATCTCATTTTTGCTCTTCTGTTATACTTACGATGACATGATCGTAAGTATAGGGGGGGTTGACTGGCTTGTATTCTCTTATTCTTTTTCATCCTTTTTTACTTAGCATGAGTTATGTCCTCCTTTTTTTTTGACGCTATGAGGACATAGCACAAGCTAAGTATAGGGGGTGCGTATATATTGTATATATACTTTTGTCCCTAACTCGTACTTTTATGTATTTTCTATATCTATAAAATCCATAAAAAGTTGGTGAGGGTTAACTAAAAATCCATTTATCCATTTATCTATTACTTATAAAATCCTTGTAAATAAGTAAAATATGTCTAAAATCTGTATTTAAAATATTTAAATTAAAAGACGTATTTAAAAAATGTATTTAAAATCTGTATAATACTTATTTAAAATCCTATCTATTAAAATATATATGTAAAAATCATTTAATACTTGTAAAATTCTCTGTATATAAAATTTGTAAAATACATTAGATATTTAATTTGAATAAAATATATCTTGTAAAATTCTTGTACAAACACTTGTTAATAAAAATTAGAAAATCCATAAAAAATATACAAAGTCCTAAAATTCATAAAAATTAAAAAAGCCTTAAAATCCATAAAAATGAGTAAAATTCAGAAAATATACTTCACAAGAACATAGTTGCATTTGCATTCGCGTTTTTCAGAATAAGTTTGATTTCTAGAACTAAGGATTGAGTCTAGTCTAAAGGATGGAGCTTGATCATGGCCTTTTAACTTTCGTTGTAAGGAGCCTAGTTAGGATCTGGAATTTAGACACTTCAGGTCTTTTGACTTCAAATCTTTGGGTTCCATAAGACCATATTTGAGAAAACAACTCATATGTGCTTAAGTAGACCACTTGGTGTCATCTGTACAACTCTGCACCAGTGAACCAATCTTGGACGCATGCACTCTACACTTAGCTCGACTTGCATGGAGTTGCGAAGGGCAGTACATCTTGGTAGTGTGTTTCTATCCTTGTCTTTGCAGCATTGACGTCTAAAGATGGGAGAGATTGGGGTTGCGATAGTCGCTTCGGATGAGGGAAGGATCTACTGAAACAATTTTTTCTAAGACCTCAAAAAAGGGACGGAACAAAAGATGCTATATCCGTCGAGGCACAAAGAGATGAATGCAGTGCAAGCAAATTACAAAGCCAAATCAAAGACGAAGCCACCCAATACAAATACGACCACAATGGTCCAAGCTTCCACCAAAAATGCCTGCACATCTTAGTGGAGGCTTAGCTACACCGGTTGAGCTTCACAAGGAAATGCGTCTACACTGGTCACACTCCACTTCTTTTCTCATTCTTCTACTTTCTCTCTATATTCGATTGTGGACATAGCACAAACTGACCTCAGAAGGGAATACCTCCCTCCCGAGGAAAGAGTAGCTGGATAAGGAATCAATGGAAGTGTATAGCTGGAATGGACGGTTTCTTCGCTTCTTTAAGCAGGAAGAGCTAAATCAATTCACACACTGTACAACTTGACTTCAAGGTTGATAGAGTTTGCGATATGAATAAGTAAGTCTGAACTAGCTGATGAGGTGATCTTAAAAAAGGATTTGTGGAACTTGAGGACTGTTAAGGATAAAATCTTAATCCTAGTTAAGGCTCCGACAAAATGCTTATTTCAGGCCCGATCGAGCTCTGTCCTTTGTCTATTCTCACGAATTGGTTTAGGAAAACAAATTCATTCTAACTTTCTTTCTTTTTCACTTACTTTTCAAATAAGTGTTTGCTAAGGGACTAACAAAGTTTAAGTATAGGGGGTTGATGAATCCATGATTCATTAACTTTTCTGTCGCATTTTGTCTTAAAACCGTTAACAAATACATGTAAATATTCATTATTTTCCACATTTTATCAAAATATTGTTCATGAATAAAAATACATTTTTAAGCATCAAAAACATGTAAATAAACAAAGAATAAAAAATTAAAGAAAAGAAAAGAACGCATATTGTAGATATGTATATATGTACAATATGACTCAAAAAATATAAATATAGTTGAAAGATATATTTATATAACCTAAACTCTGAGTCCAAGTCAGTATGGATTGGTCCACAAAATAATAAGTAGGAGTTGTTCCTAATTATTTCTAAAAATGTATATAAAAATACAAAAATAAGTTAAAAATATTATCTTGTATATATGCCAAGAAATCCTACTTTTAAATTGCCAAAATCTTAACTTCCAAACATCACAACTCCCACATTCAAATTCCAATTTCACTCTACTTACCTTTAAAGTTCAGAAAATAATATTCTCTAATTAATAGAGTGATTTCATTAAAATTGGAGTCCGTTTGCAAAAAGTCAGTTTTGGGAACTATTGACAAAGGGGTTTTTGGGCTATTTATTTTATTTAGAACCTATTCTTTACAGTTTTCTTAATTTTATAATTCATAATTATTTTCATGATATTGTATTTTCATCATGATTTATTTCAGAATTTTTGGAGCTTATTTATTATTTTAATAAAATCCAAAACCCTAATTTATAGATGAAATTGAACTATTTCATCTATACCTGTATTTATTAATATATCTAAATTAATTTATTAAAACCCATAAAAATTCACAAAGACTTTGTTTATTATTCTAATAATAAAGAAAATATAAAATTAATAAATAATTAATTATTTATTGAATTAAAAATTCAATACCTATTTATTAAGTATTATTTATACTTTTTTATTAATATAATATTTATATTTCGAATAATATTTATTATTTATGAAAATTAATTATACATAATTTAGAAAATTTAATTATTTACATTTTTCATTTTTATAGTTATTTAAAATAATGTTATTTACTATTTATTATATAATTTATACTCTATTTAACACTCTGGCCAACCAGGTGCTAACACGTGTAAGCACCTGTCTCTTCTCCCTCAAGAAGCTTGTGGCAAGTCTACTGTGCCCGGCCGTTTTCACCATTTTTTCCCGCGCACTCCATAACACCTTCACTCGATCCAAACCCTCCACGTCTTCCGCCTAACAACCCTCTTACTCGCCCACCATTAGATTATCCTTGGAGCTCAAGCAAATCATCTATAAATGGCCTTGAAGTTGGCGAGCTCCAACTAACTTCCTCCAACTGATTCTAAACCATTATTCATAAGCCGACCCATCTCTTTTCCAAGCCTCGTACCGGCCTTCTGAGGTAGTGACAGCGTCTCGAAGCAGCCTAGCGTGGAAGAAGGACTTCGGAGGAGAAGCTCCAAGGTGCAGTGCTGCCTTGCAGCGTCGCTTCAAGCTGCGTAGAGCTCCGACAAGGATCGGCCGTCGAGCAATCATCAGAGGTAATACACCTCTATTCCCAAGTCTATTCATCCATATGTTTTGCTATTTTCTTTCTCGATCTTCGTGCCCCCATTAGCAACTTTAATCACATAATTAGGTCACTTAATCACCCTTCTTTGAAGCGCATCTAATCCAAACTCCAATTCATTTCAAAATTCAAACCAATTCGCATCCTACTTTTTGCTACCATTCATGCCGTTCAATAATAATTCTGGAAACTCCATTTTTGATCTTGTAAATTGTAACCCTTTGGACGATTTCTTCACAAATCGAGTGTATACTATCATTCCTTGCAGGATTAGCTTGTACCTGGAGCAAATGCATGTCATTTGGAGCTTTTATTCTACACGTAATCCATCATCAAAGAAGGTGAATCAGCCTTAGCATCAGTACCGGGATCGCCGGACCATCCCCTTCATCGACAGAGAACGTCGACTTCAAGCCACCTATAGAGGATCACCACCGCGGGCGAGCTCGAGGGGTGGTGGAGCCACCCCTCTGGCCTTGCAGAGGCCCAAGAACGTCAATAGTCGTCAGGGATAATTCAGAGAAGGAAGCCCCTTGGCCAGCTGCGTCAAGAGCTTGAAGAACTTCAAGAATGCCAGACTCTACAGTCATGTGACACGTGTGCAGAACGTGCGGTTCAGATCGCCCCACACCTTCTAATCTAAGCCGTTCGATGTGAAACGGTGGAATTTTTGCGACTTAAACCAAGCAGACTTTCATATTTCCAAGCCCTCCTCAAGAAGTTTCCAGAATTGCAATTAAGTCCCTACGCGGGGACCTAATTGCAATAAAACTTATTTCTTTCACATTTTAGTCCTTCCAGGGACTATTTTGTAACAAAAACAAATAATTTTCCTTACAGTTAGGCCCTTGGCTTGTAAGGGCCATTTAGATCTAGTATTTTTGACATTTTTCCGCAAATTTTCTAGGGTAGCTCGAGAACTACTCAAGATATTTTTCGAGTATTTTTTTCTGAATTTTTCGTCGCTTTCTTTTGTGGATTTGATTCTTGTCTTGTTGAGTTTGTTTTAAAACCGAATTTGTTCTTCATTGCTTTCCTTGTAAAAACAAGAATAAACGAGGATTTGTTGGGATTTATTCCTTGTCTCGAAAACCGTAGTTTGAACATTCTGCTTCCTTGTGTTCGACCCAGGCACACTCACCTGGTTAAATTGGTAGTGAACGGTAGAATAGGATTTCATCTCATGTTTTACCGTAATTTTTGTTTGATCAAATTCGGGTTTCGGTTCCGAGCGATTCTCTACACCGACACTTTAATCCGCTCCCGAAATTTGAGTTTTATCACATGTCATGATGTTTTCAAGTTTTATAAGAAGGCACATATGGATAAGAGTTTGAAGGATTCCTGTCAAGATCAATCAAAGGAAAAAGAAAAGAGATTGAGTCTTATTGCAAGAGATAAACATCGTCAATTCCTTTCTTCCCTCTATAAGAATTGAGGTGCACAAGAAAATAGATTGTCGGAACTTGACATTTACTTAAAAGAAGGATGTTGCAAGGATAGTGAAACATTTGATATCTTAGATTGGTGAAATGCAAATTCTGGAAAATATCTCATTCTTTCAAAGATGGCAAAGGACATACTTGCAATTCCAATGACTACGGTTGCTTCAGAATCAACAGTTAGTACTGGAGGTCGTGTTATTTATGATAATAGGAGCTCTTTGTGTGTTGCCACTACTGAAAGTTTGCTTTATTGTAGAGATTAGTTGAAACAAGAATTCAAAGATGGACACATTTTGGTGGTATGTTCACAATGTTTTCTTTTCTTCCAATATAACGTGTTGATATGTTCTTGCATATATATGCTATCATACTTACTATGACATTTTGTTGATAGACTGATACTATGAAGTTGTTTCCACAAACACCGACGGCTAACCATTAGTATGTAAATTGTATCAACGTATAATTTATGTTTTATTACTTCATTAACATATAGTTTAATAATGGTCTTTTCATAAATTATTATTTTAATACAGATAGAGATGCAAATCTTGAAAGGACCTTCTAGAGAATTTCATTTTGTAAGAGTTTAACAACTACAACAAGACATATCAACTATTTTGTTAAACTATCATTTTGACTGGATGTTGAGGCAATTTAGTTAACTTATTACTTTCATTTTCTTCTCATAATTTCTATTTGTGAAACTATAATGATGTTTATTTTTATTTGTATTAGTTTTGCAACATTGCGAATGGTGGACTATGTATGTGTGTCTATGTGGTTTATGGAAAGGCAACGTGGTTTGTGTAATGACAATGTTGGGTGAATTATGTTAAAGACTTAGACTTCCTACACTTATCAATACTTTTCTTGGTTATAATTAGAAAATTAGTTTTTTTATTTTTTATAAGCAAATATAATGTTACAATATATATTATAATTATGCTTTTGTATACAACTTGGATTGTGTCATACTGGTAAGAAACACATAATTCATAATAGAGGTTGCAGAATCAAGCCTATGCAAAACACTTTTCCACCAAAAAGTGCTCATTTTCCTTGACAAGCCTGACTTGGGCTCGAGCCCAGACCAAGCTCGATAAGGAGCTTGGGCTCGATAAGGGACTCGGCTCGACTCTTATCGAGCTCGAGCTGGCTCGATAAGAGGCTCGAGCTCATCGAGCCTGAACCCGATTCAACTTGATTGGACTCGATCGAGCCTGAGCTCAGTTAAGCTCAACGAGTATGAGCCCAAGCCAAGGCATAGCTCAACTCATTGGCCTCGATAGCCAACCCTAGCTATGTTAGGTATGGTACAAACCATGGCGTACATGAGGCTCCCAACTGCGGATTGGTATGGGATCATGGACATCTATGTTTTCTCCTCAAAAGTGGATGGACATGACTCTTTGGTCAGCTTGAAATGTGAGGCTAAGGGCGTGTTGACAGGCTTAGTGTTCTTCATGTTGAACTGCTCCAACATGCCTTCAACATAGTTCTCCTGTGTTAACCACAACATGCACTTCTTCCTATCTTGTGTAATATGCATCCCAAGTATGTGGCTTGCCTTGCCCTAATCCTTCATCTCAAACTCTTGGAGAGTTCTCTCTTGAGATTTGCAATCTAGCTGGAATCATGACCAACTATCAGCATATCATCCACATATATTAAAAGAATGAAGAACATGTCATTGGAAAGACGACAAACATATACACATGGATCGATTGTACTCCTCTTGAGGACCTTCTTTGCTATGAAAGCATCAAACTTCATGTACCACTGTCGCGGGGCTTGCTTCAAGCTATAGAGACTAATCCTCAACCTGAAAACCATGTGCTCTTTCCCTTACTCTTGAAATCCATGTGGCTGCTCTATGTAGCTCTCTTCCTTCAAATCACCGTGAAGAAACGTCGTCTCTGACATCCATATACTCCAGCTCAAGGTCCATGCTAGCAACAAGTCCTAGCACAATTTTTACTGAATTCATCTTCACCATTGGGGAGAAGATCTCGTGATAGTCCACTCCTTCTTTCTGGCTAAAACCTTTCACCACCAGTATGGTCTTGTACCTGACTTGCTAGCCACCATCATCTGACTTCAGCTTGTAAAATCATTTGTTCTTCAATGCTCTCTTGCCTTTAGGAAACTCAACAAAATCATAAGTGCAATTTTTCTTGATAGATATCATCTCTTCATTCATTGCATTGAACCAATGACCCTTGTCCTTATGCTCTTGTGCCTCCTAAAAGGTGTATGGACCACCTACATCTATAAGAATGACATACCAGGAAGTGGGGTAACGTGATGCTGGCTAACATAATCTCTCTGATCTCTTGAGCTGAGGGTTTGCTGCATCGGCATGTGATGAGGCCTCCCCCCTGCCACAAGTCCCCTGGACCTACATCAATAGGGTCTGCACCTGGCTCATGCTGCTCTAGATGGTTTTCCTCTCCAAATGTACCCTATATTGAATAAGGGTTTCAGTCCTCATCAATATCATCATCCATGGAAAACTCATATGCATCACCAATCTCAATATTGTCCTCAACTCATGTCTAATTCTCATAAAAATTTGCATCCATGTGTTTGGTGACAGTCTTCTTCCTTGGATCCTAGAGACGATATTCAAATTATTGATCTCCATAGCAAACAAAGATACAAGGCATAACCTTGTCATCCAACTTCTTCCTTTGCTTCTTTGGTACCAATGCATAGGCTTTGCATCCAAACATCCTCAAATGAGCATACGAGGGATCCTTTCCTGTCCAAACATGTTCTGGAATCTGGAAACCCAAAGGAACCGATGGAGATCGATTGATCAAGTAACATGTGATGCAAACCACCTCAGTCCAAAAAGTCTTAGGCAACTTCATTGTCTTCAGTATACAACGAACTCTCTCCACAAGTTTCCTATTCATCCGCTTAGCGAGACCATTGTGCTGGGGTGAGACGAGCTCCATCCTCTCTTGCCTAATGCCATGCTCTGCACTGTAGCCCTGAAAGCTAAGGGAGGTGCACTCTCCCCCATTGTCCATGCGCAAACATTTAAGCAATTTCCCTGTTTCGCTCTCAACCATGGCATGGAATTTCTTGAAGCAATTGAGTACTTTATACTTTGACCTTAGCACATAAACCACACCTTTCTAGATGCATCATCAATAAAGGTGACAAAATACATGTTGCCTCCCAAGGAGGTTGTGTCCATAGGACCACAAACATCTAAGTGAACATATTTTAGAAGGTATCGATTCACCTTAGATCTGACTCTGAATGGAACACTCCTGCTCTTCCCAACCTCACATGCATCACAAGGGGATAGTGTGATGTCATTGTGGTAGGGGATAAACCCTCTCTTCCTAAGAAGATGTAAGCCCTTCTGGCTCATGTGCCCAAGCAAACAGTGCCGCAAATCTGATGTGTCTGCCTCGCTGGCATGAAAACTGCAATACATGACCTTAACTCTAGTCATATAGAGTGTGCAACACAGACTGCCTCTATCCATGATGAGGGAACCCTTGCTAATCTTGCACCTATTGTAGCCGAACTTCAGATGGTTGCCTTCCCTATCAAGTTGTGAGCCAGATATAAGACTAAGCTGCACATCATGAGCATGCCTTACATTCTGTAGGGTTATTTAGTACCCAACATCAGTTTGAATCGAGATGATGTCAATGCCCACGATCTTAGAGGAACTTTCGCTACCCATCAAGACTCTCCCATAATCACCCTTGGTGTAAGTGGTGAAGAACTCCCTGTGTGGAGTTACATAATAGGAGGCAGCCATATCAACGATCCACTCCAAGTCATTCCCTTCATGCAAACATTGATCCTGAATGGTGAGAACCACCTCTTCTACATTGTCATCTGACACAACTGTAGCTATGTTCACATATTCATTCTTCTAATTTTTCTTAGCTTCAGCTTGCTCTCTCTTCCAAATCATGCAATCTCTCTTCCAGTGACCAATCTTCTGGCAATGGTGACACTTCCATTTATCTTTGAACTTGTCCTTGAATTTTCTGTCTCCTATGACATTCCTTTATTAGTGGATCTTCTTCTCGATTGGACATTGATGAATCCATGATTCGTTAACTTTTCTGTCGTATTTTGTCTTAAAACCCTTAACAAATATATGTAAATATTCATTAATTCCCATCTTTTATAAAAACTTCATTCATGAGTAAATATTCACTTTTAAGCATTAAAATCATATATGTAAATAAAGAACAAAGAAAAGAAAAAAAAAGGCAGATTGGAAATATGTATATATGTACAATATGACTTATAAATATAAATATAACTGCAAGGTATATTTATAGCCTAACCCCCGAGACCAAGTCAGAGAGGATTGGTCGACAAACCAATAAGCAGAGGGAGATAAGGAAAGAAAACCCTAAAATTAAATTAAGTCACACTTCATATACTTCTCACTATTTATCAAATAAATACAAAACTTCAAAGATTTTTAATTAATCCATATATACATATTTTTCACCAAACTCTTTTCCTAATTATTTTTAAAAATGTATATAAAAATATAAAAATAAGTTAAAAATATTACCCTGTATATATGCCAAGAAACCTAGCTTGTAAATTTTCAAAATCTCAACTTCGAAACATCATAACTTCTTCATACAAACCTCAATTTCACTCTACTCACCTTTAAAGTTCATAAAATTATATTCTCTAATTAATAATGGTGGTTTCATCAAATTCGGAGTCCGTTTGCAAAAAGTCGGTTTTGGGACCAAATGACAATAGGGTTTCTGGGCTATTTATTTTATGTAGAACACATTATTTACTTATTTTATTAATTTTATAATTTTTAATTATTTTTATGATCTTGTAATTTAACACTAATTTATTTCAGAATTTTTGGAGCTTATTTATTATTTTAATAAAATCAAAAAACCTAAATTATAGGTAAAAATGAACTAGATAACTTATACCTCCATTTATTAATATATGTAAATTAATTTATTAAAATCCTTAAAAATTCACACAACCCCTATTTATTATTTTAATAATTAATAAAATGTAAAATTAATTTTTAAATATTTATTTATTAAATTAAAAATCCAAAACCTATTTATCTATACATATTTATTACTATAATATTTATATTTTGAATAATATTTATTATTTATAAAAAGTAATTATTCCATAATTAAGATAATTTAATTATTTACATTTCTTGTTTTTATACCTATTTAAAATAACACTATTTACTATTTATTATTGAATTTATAAGAAATTTCTACATCTGGCCAACCAGGTACTGACACTCGACACCTGGTTCATCTTCTTCAAGAAGGTTGTTAGCCTTTCTGTTCCAAACATCCATCTTCAACTAATTATCCAGCGTGCCTTATAACCCATTTAGACAATCTCATCCTTTGATTTGCTCCCCCTAACAACCAAGATCCACGGACACCCTTAGATCTAACTTGGGGATCACGAAATCGATATATATATAAACCCTAAAAGATCGCAATTCCCAACTATCTCTCCTTCAACCACTTTCATTCCAGAATAGTAGCCGAGTCCCATCTTCTCCACCTCGCTCCGCCTCACTCCGGTGGTGATAGCACCCGAAGGCTACCTAGCGTGGAAGAGGGATCATCAGAGGAGAAGTTCCAAGGCTCTCCTTTCGCCTTGCATCGTCGCCGCGTGCGCGTCTAGCTCCGGTGTACCACCCGTCGAGCCATCATCAGGAGGTCATATACCCCCAGTTCATAGGTAACTTCTTCCATCCTCATCATTTTATTTCTCGATATGTATGCCATGATTAGTGTGTTTAAGAGCATCATTAGAGAGGTCGATCATCTATCTTAGATGCACACTCAATTCCAACTCTCAAACCCAACTGAATCAAGCCCAATTTCATCCTCCCATTTTTACAATTTACACGTCATTCTTTAATCTAAAAACACATTTGAACATGCAAATTCATAATTTTCTTGGCCGATTCTTGAGTGAATCGAGCAACAAACCATTCTTTGTAGGTCTAATAAAGCAATTGGAGCATCAAAACATCAATTGGAGCTTTCAAATATCTAAGAAATGCAACGATCCATCAATTTCCAAGATAGACGGACCGCCACCTTCATTGTCTGATCGCCACCGCAATCAGCCACCTACTGAGCTGCTCCACCGCGGGCGAGCTTGAGGGGTGAAGGCGTCACCCCTCTGGCCCCGCCAGAGATCCCAGATCGTCGCCAGCTGCCGTGGATAAATTGGAAAAGATAGCATCTTGGCCAGCGAGCGTCAGAATTTGAAGAACCTCAAAAACACCAGACATCACAGTCTGGTGACACGTGGCACATTTGGACGGTCACGATCGTGCGCAACCATCTAATCTCAGCTGTAAAAGCGAAACGTTGGAACAATTCCATATTAAACCCCACCAGCTTCCAGAGACTTCAGACGTGCCCCAATATTTCCAGAATTTGCATTTAGGTCCTCGTGCGGGGACCTAAAAGTAAAATATTTTATTTCTTTCACATTTCAGTCCCTGTTAAGGACTATTTTGCAGACTCTTTTTATCTTTTATTGCGTGTATACCCCTGAGCTGTAGGGGAGTCTTGGACGTATTTTTGATACTCTTTTCCGTAGATTTTTTTAGGGTAGTTACACAACTACCCCAGTAAGGTTTCCAGTAATTTTTCGTGCATTTTGTCGTGTTTTTATCGTTTTCAACACAATACTACAAACTTCAGCTCCTTAGACATCAATATTAGCTCTTCGAGGTTTAAAATCATATGCTGGCCTATGTTTTAACTACTTCTTCCTAATGGAGAATACTTCGAAATTTGAATAAGAAAGACCTTCATCAACTTGAAATTTAGTTCTTCTAGAATGATGCCATTCTTCCTCAAAGTGATATTCATATCACAATGGGAAGCTTCAAAATTCTCATGATGATGGGATGATGAATCAAACCATGAAATCATGCAATATATTTTTGGGTTTTCCTTAAAAGAGAAAAACTAGACATAGAGGGAAGGCCAAACTTACCAGAAAGATAAGGATTCAATAAAAGAATATCCTCAAGAAAAGGTAAGGGAACCTCCATATATACTTCTTCTATTAATAGATCGTCCTCCTCAATTGGCATCACTCTTTTAAGAGAATTCTTTATCAATTTGATCTTCCAATATATTGAATTGAAATCCAAACTCTCCTCGATGTTGAACTGAAAAAGACTCTAAGGAAAAACAACCTTATAAAGAGAAAGAAGCAATGATTAAATGAACCGTCATGACCTCTGAGGACCTTAGACTCGAGATACTCAAGAGACATCATTTATTTAAAGTTTTTATCAAATTTAATTAGTGTCAATTTCACCCTAAATTTGAAAATAATTTTGAAAACCTCTTTCCAAATAATATCACATAAATATATAAATTTTCAAAATATTTTACAAATAATTTTCGAAACATGTCACATCGTATTTTTCACAAACCATGTAAAACACTTTAAAAATCATGTCAAATATATAAAATTTTCAAAAAAAATCAAATTATTTTATACAATACTCAGTTCAAAAATTGTAATACGATACCCATAACCCTAGAAGTTCGAATTTTTTTAAAAAAAATATGAGTTATGGCTATAGTATATATGCAATATATACGACAGACCCCCTTATACTTAGCTTTTGCTATGTCCTCATGGGATAAAGTGATATGAAGTCATAGCTCATGCTAAATATAAAAGAATTCACGGGAACTGGTGATATGGTTACTGAAGGATATGGTTAGAATCCTCAAGCGCATTACGGAAGCGTGAGCGTCGTAACGAATACGACAAGGAGCGACTAGTCGCACTAGTTGATCGATGCAACGGAATTAAAAAAATTTTCATGCGACGAAACCACATGATCCAAGAACACTTCTCGGATCGTTTCGTCTAAACCATAAACAAGTAATAGGATTACCTCTTGAAGCGTGGTTGCGATCGAGTCTCCAAATGAAGAGACCTCCTGTCTCAAGTCCGATCCGATGGAGGAGACGCTTGCGAGTGCGGGGATGAATCGTGTGCTTCTCGCAATCCATGTTGTTGATCCAAGCGGCGGATATCCTGATCTCGACACATGAGATCCGATGTCTTCTTCACGAGCGAGGCGCACCGAAGGAGACGGAGATCCACGAGCAGATGATCGGGCAGCATAACGACGACGCTGTGGCGATGGAGAACCTCTCTAAGGCATCCATGGTGGACAGCCATGAGAGGGAGAGAGAGAGAGTAGGCGTGTAGAGAGAAAGAGAGAGAGAGAGTGAGAGAGTGAGTGAGAGACTTATGTTCTCTTATGTGTGTATAGAAGAGAAAAGGGGTGCCCTTCTATTTATAATATTTTGGGATCCCTGGATCTTAATCCATGGGCAACAGAAATCCAATGGCTCTCATTGATTTGTGTTTCTTTTAATGGCCAAGATTTGTGTTGGTAAAAACCAACAACAATTAATTTAATAAAATCAAATATATATTGTATATAATTTGATTTATATCAAATCAATCTCCATTAGAGAAATAGGAAGGAGGCAAGCCTCCTTCCATAAGGAGGGTGGATGGCCACCACATTCCTTATGGGAATTGTGGTCGTCCACTCTTCCTATATGGAAGGTGGGTGCCTGTCTCCTATTACATGAGATTACATTATCTCATGATTCTCTCTAATATTTGCAACAACTTTTATTGCAAATTATTTCACAAAAATAAATCCAATCTATTTTTTGAACATTGCAATCTTGCCATTATAAATTTGTGAATAATACTCACAACCCAAAATAAAAATGTAAATTACATTTTCAATTTAATGTTCAATATGAATCCAATTCACATTAACATTTAATTAACAAATCTAAATTACAAATAGCTCTCTCTTATATATTATAAATCACATTTATAATATATATGATTAAAATGGATAGTGCTATCCACATTGTTCAATATCCATGATAATTAAATCACATTTAATCATCTTGGATCTCTATTCTCATGTTCTCAATTAATATGAATCACATTCACATTATTTACATCTTTAACAATTAAGTCACATTTAATTATCGAAGATAACTCTCCTTATAATATGAATCAAATTCATATTATTGACGATAATTAAATCATATTTAATTATCTATTTTCTCAATGCTCGGATGCATATATCAACAATAGAATTATCCATGAACTCTTTCAAGGATAATGCGCTTTCTCCGTGAATACTTGGAGATAAGAACATGGTGATTGTATTGTTCCACGTATAGTTACTTGGATATTGAGATCACATCTCAAATCCAGATCTCGGGCCTCCCATACATGCTTGATTAAATCAAGACCATAAATCTAATCTTCTCATTGAATCTGAATCACATTCAGATCAATGTCCAATATTTGGATCAAGATCAGATTACTTCTCTTCTGAGGGGAGTCACTAAAATCCAGACCCGTTTCATCACTCCCTAGGAATGGAAGCGTTATGGTTATACAATCGTTTATGATCACATCACCCTCAGGTATTCCCAATACCTGTACATCCTGCATACTGGAAGACTCAGAATAAACCCAAAGTATTAGATCAACTTTATATTGTCTACTTCAGGGTTTTATCGGTAAGTTTCTCATTTTGATCATTGGGAGTTGGTATCGATCATATACTTTCCAAAAGCATATATCATACCTAGGTCTTGATCATATACATTCCAAAAGTATATATCAAACCTACAAATTCAGTCAAGCTTCCAAAGCGAGACGACCGTGCGCACGGAATTTGATCTTCCCAATATCTCATGAGTGAGCTCATGTCTTCCGGTTCAGTAATGAACCTGTATGATCCCTTTGAGAGATCGTATTACTCATATGCCCTTATATGCACACCAGCGCCCCGGTGTATAGACCTTGATTAGGTCATCAACCTATTGGTCTGCCAAATGTACATACTCAGACATATAGTAACACATCTGTCTCTGGTAAGAGGATGCGTGCCTATATCATGACAGCATACGATATAGGACTTTGGTTATCTTGATCTCGTTAAGTCAACTCTTTGACGTAACTAATCTGACATCTTCGAATCTCTATTCCTATGCAGAGGACCTGCATCAAGAGGTCGGTCAGATATCAGCCTAACTGAGAAAGGATTGCCATCTCCTACTCAGGCTGGAGATCATCTCTTAACAATCATTTGATGGTGCTTGATGAGTCCTCAATCTAACTCATTAGATGTTCATCCAAGCACCAGCATTTATAACTCTATATTTGAATCAATAACTGTATGATCATCAAGATGGCCATGGTACATAACCCTAATTGTAATAAGGGACCTATTATGAAAATTATTTATTGTTCTTTTCAGATCAGGGAATGATATCTGTAATAACATTTATTGCATAATGGCTCGCCGTGGGCTCGCATGTCCAACAGTTACAGGTTCAAAATGGTTAAATGAATCAGTAATAAGAGAACTGGAAATCAGACTCAACTATATTTAAGATGAGAAAATAGAAAAATAGGAGACCGAGAGAAGCAATTAGAATGACAAAAAGATCCCCCTATAATTAGGCTAAAAATAGGCCTAAGTATAAAGGAGTGAATGATAAGTAAGTAGTTAGAGGATTGCTAAAGAGTATGAATCTATTAGATATGAATCCTCTGATGTCAATCATACCTTATCTGATTAAACTAACTCAACATGCATGAAGTTAATCAATCGATGGGAGCTAACCTTTCCTTTGAGTCTACAAAATGCTTGAGTAACTGCCTATTAACAAAAAATGGAAGTGCATTCTCTGAAAGCTCTGAAATCTCTACACTACCATTCTCATGCACCTTTCCTTATAATAAAAGGACCCATCCACTTTGACTTAAGTTTCCCATGGAAAATCTATAACTTTGCATTAAACAACCATGTCTTTTGTCCAGGAACAAATTTTTTCCATCTAATATGTGCATCATGCCACTTCTTAACTTGGTCCTTATAGATCATGTTTTTGTCATATGCTCGATTGCGGATTTCCACTGGTTTATTTAGGTTGAGGTCTCTACATAACTTCCCTAAGTGATAGCTCCAATTAATTTTCTTAAAGCCCATTCAGATTCGTGTACTAACTCTGCGGGATAATGACATGGCTTGCCATAAATCATCCTATAGGGAGAAGAGTTTATGAGTGTCTTATAGGCCGTTCTGTAAGCCCATAGAGCATGGTCTAACAATTGATACTAATTCATCCTATCAGTTTTGACTAGCTTTTGAATAATGCTTTTCAATTCCCTATTTGAAACCTCTACCATGCCGTTTTATTGAGGGTGGTAAGGACTAGTAATTCTATGCTCAAATCCATAGTCCTTGGATAAAGATTTCATCATTCTATTTACAAAATGGCTACCTCCATGAGATATCAAAACCTTAGTACCCCAAACCATGAAATAATACGATCCTTAATAAACTTGCAAACATATCTACCACCTGCAGCTGAGGTTGGAATAGCCTCCACCCATCTGGACAAGTAATCCACAACTAACAAGATATATTCAAAACCTTGGCTATTAGGGAAGGGACCCATAAAATCTATGCCCAAGCATCAAAAACATCAAAAAAATCATAGGTTGCATGGGCATCTCATCTCTAACTCCAATAGTCCCTCCCATCCTTTGGCAAACAGGGCATGACCGTACAAAATCTGCAGCATCTCTAAACAAGGTCGGCAAAAAGAATCCACATTGCAACACCTTGTGAGCGGCTCTTTTTCCTGAATGGTGTCCTCCTACCTCAAGTGAATGACAATATGTGAGGACACTTTGATATTCCTCCTGAGGAATACACCTTCTCCATATACAATTCAGGCCTTCAAAGAAAAGGAATGGATCCTCCTGATGTTATTTTCTTAAATCCGACTTGAGTCGGTCTATACTACTCCTAGTCCAACCATGGGGAACTTGCTTGGAGACAAGGAAGTTAACCATGATGGCATACCATGGTAGTAGGTCAATAACACAAATGGACTCATCTGGAAAGGTCTCTCATATAGGCTTAGAATCAGGGAAATCCTTTAGTTCAATTCCTGAAAGATGATCAGCCACTACATTCTTAACTACAGGTTTATTCTTTATTTCCAAATCAAATTCCTGGAGTAGTAATATCCACCTAAGAAGATGCACCTTTGCATCCTTCTTTTCCGTGAGATATTTAATGTTTGGATGATATGTATAAACTGTCAACTTAAAGCCTAAAATTACAGACCTAAACTTCTCTAAAGCCCAGACTATTACAAGCATTTCTTTTTCAGTCATTGTATTTTTTTTTTCTGAGTTGAATCCAATACCTTGCTTGCATAGTGAATAGCAAACAAAATCCAATCTCGCCTCTTCCCCAATACAACTCCTATAGCAAAATCTAAAGCATCAATCATGATCTCAAAGGGAAGAGACCAATAAGGAGCCTACAGAATTGGCGAGTCATAGATCTTCTTTTTAAGGAGCACATAGGCCTTAAGACACTTGTGATCAACAAAGAACTCGGTGTCTTTTCCTAAGAGCTTAGTCAATGGTCGGAAAGTATTAGAAAATCTTGAATAAATCTTCTATAAAATCCAACGTACCCCAAAAATGACCTGACTGACTTAATATCAGTTGGTGGAGCAAGTTTCTTGATCACATCCACCTTGGAAGGATCATCCTCCATACCCTTTTCGGAGATGACATGCCCCAACACGATAGCCCCTTGTACCATGAAATGACTCTTTTCCTTAGAGAGTACCAGATTCACCTCCCTACACCTCTGAAGAACTCGATCCAAGTGTGCTAAACAAAAATCAAATGAATCACCATGGACTGAGAAATTGTCCATAAAGACTTTAAGGGAATCCCCAACCATCTCGATAAACACTACAATCATGCACCGCTAAAAAGTACATAGGGCATTACATAAGCCAAAAGGCATACGCTTGAATGCATATGTGTCGAAAGGACATGTAAAGGTGGTCATTCCCGGTCTTTAGGGGCAATAGCCACTTGATTGTAGCATACGTACCTGTTAAGAAAATAGAAGAATTCCTTTCCAGCTAATCTCTCCAAAATCTGATCAATAAAAGGCAAGGAAAAGTGATCTTTCTTGGTCGCAGCATTCAGGCATTTGTAATCGAGACAGACACGCCATGATATGGATACTCGTGTCGCAATCTCAACTCCTTCATCATGGTGACCATCTGAATTCCCGACTTCTTCAAGACAACATGTAAAGGTGCCGCCCATTTGGAGTCAGAGATAGGGTAAATAAATCCCTCTCCACACCATTTCTCTATTTCTTTCTTAACTACTTCTAAAAGTTTTTTATTAAGCCTCCTATGAATCTCACGAGAAGGTCTAAAATTATCCTCAACAAAAATATTTTGTGAACAGAGTGTAGGGTTTATACCCACGAGATCTGACACTGTCCAACCTATAGCCTTACGATTCTTCTCTGGAACTGCCAACAATCTAGTCTCATGTTCTACAGTCAATACTAATGATGATAGGAAACTTATTTTTAGGTCCCATAAGGAAAGTGTACATGAGTGTAGGAGGTAGTGGCATTAATTCTGGCAAGGATGAATCATCGGGTACATCAGGCTGAACTACCACTGAATCTGGATCCATGCTGCATAGTGGAGATGACTCAACTATAGTGGTGTCCACTAACTGAACTGAAGAATAGGGAGTCGGATCTCCAAAAATACATGGTAATTCAGCCAAATCCACATTTGACCCATCACCTAATTCCCTTGATTGTTCCGAATTAAGGGGACCTGACAAGTCCGAAGGGACTTCTATGTCATCAGGGGAAAAGGAGAAGCATAACTAAAGAACTCTGGAACTGTATCCACAACTGCTCTGTATACACTGTTGTCTCCAAATGAGAGTATCCAGTTCTACACAGTAGAATTACGAGCACAAATCCCAACTATGTTTACTACATCGTAGTCTACCTCTGAGAATGAAGAGAAATTTGTGTAAGATTCGGAATCAGGTCGTTGCCATTTTGTTTGCTTCATCTATAACTCCACTTCTCCTCTTGGAGAGCGGAACTTCATCATCCCTGTCTGATAATCAAATGAGGCTCCAGCGGTCCTAAGGAATGGCTTCCAAAGGATGATTTGTGAAGCTCTCTAATGATGAGGGATATCCATTTCGAGGATAGTGAAGTCCACCTTATAATCTTGTCCCTCAATAGAGAATAATAATGTTCTTGACCTCTCCTTTAGCCTTCATTATTGATTTATCAGCAAAATGAAGTACCGCTCTAGATTTGCGTAAAGGACCTAACTTCAGTTTCTCATATAAGGCAAAGGGTAATAAATTGATCGAAGAACCATTATCCACTAGAGTCCGTGCAAACGCTATGTCATCAATATGACTAATCACATAGTGAGCACCTAAGTCTCTCTTCTTTTGTGGCAATTTTTGGTTCTTGAGACAAAAACGTAGTGGCAATAGAAAGAATATGGGTCTTGATATAGATGTTTGATTTCTTCCTACTAACTCTATTTGGTGTGCATCTCACCTTCATATATTTTTGAAATGCATGGTGACTGGCCACATACTCGTCAAATGGTACTTTAACCTTGATATTATCTCAACAAAATTGCACCATATCTAGATCAACTTTCTAAATCTTATTAATCATGTGCTTTCCTGCAATAAGAGCATGGGGAAAATGAATAGGAAAAGAATGAAGTGAAGATTGAGATTCATAAACAGAAGCATGATATTTATTATTACTAAAAACTGTGTTTTTCACACATGAATCTTTTACAATTCGAATAACAACTGAATTTTCTACTTTAGGATAGGGAATGTCTGATGAATGTTCATTCTCCTCATCCAAAGGTACAAGATCCTTCATAGACTCTAAATCTGATGTGTGCTCTGCTCGTGTACTCCATCTCAATCTTCTCCTGGAAGTGCTAGCTCTCTGGTCATCATGTCTGGAGTCATCATCCTCTGAAGTCTCCTCGGGCTGAACGTCAGAGTACCTTAGCCCGATCAGGTACGGCCACAGTCTATCCACTCCTGAGAGACATATGATGAACATAATCAAATGGAGAGATCTCGTGTTCAGATTTGTGAAAATCTGAATAGTATACATGATCTTTAGAAGGATGATGGTGTGTTTTATACAGGCTATTAGGATTAGCATGAACTCGAAGGATATGATGAGATCCTTAAGCGCATCACGGAAGCGTGAGGATCGCATCATTTGTGATCGGGAGTGACTATTTGTTGACTCGAGATCTCTCGAGGATTGATAATTCTTAATATAAAGTCATTGCGATCCCCAAAATTCCAGGGACAAATAAACAATTTTTTCTTCTCTCACTGCAAAATAATTACAGAAAATAATGTGTAGCAAGAGAAATGTTTTTGCTACTTATTTACCTATATAGCAGACATGATCGAACTCAGGGAGGCTATAATTCCTGAGGGTTATTCAAATAACCGACGGAAAATCAATTAAGAGAAAAACAAGAATTTCAAAGGCAAACTATCCTTGGTTTTTGTGGATTTTTTTTCTCTTTTTAATTTTTTTTATTTCTATTTTATATTTTATAATTTTTAAATTTTTGGTGATTTTCATTTTGCAAAATTTGTTTTTTAAATTTCAAATAAAGAACAATATGCACAAGATAAGAAAGATGCACACCAAACTCTTTTTGTATTTTTTAATTATATCAACAATGATAAGAAAAATCCAGAGAAAATAATTTTGGGTTTTATAGAATTTGAATATTTTTTAGGAATTTTTGTAGAGTTTTCATATGTTTTTATATTTTTCTAATAATCAAACAATCATAAAAATGAGAAACAATGCACAACCTAGAGTAATTTGCAACTTAAAAATATTTTAATTACACAAAACTCCTGGTAATTATTTTTATGATGAAATATACATGCAAATATCTACAAACTGGAACTGAAATCACTATTTTTGGATTTTTATAGAATTTTCTGTGAATTTTATAAGATTTTTAATGCTTTTCATTTTTTTGGGTTTTGAAAACAATTAATTCGTGAAATTTGGATATAAATTAAAAAACAAAGAAATACAACTACTCTAATCTTTTGGGAATTTTTACAGAAATATTCGAATTTTTATGAATTTTTGAATTTCAGGAAGAGAAAAGACACTATTTTTTATTTTTTTAATATTAATAAATGATGACCAAATGTGATGAAAAATTTATGCTAGAAAGATAAGCACATCAGAAACATAACATGATTTTTGGGAATTTTATTGGCCAAAGAAAACATTTGTTTCAATAAGAAAAGCAAGTCAAATAAAGGTCTGGTAGTTAGGGACTAAACTGCAAATATTCAGTGTTTGTTCATCGAAATGTAACAAAAATAAAGTTGTAGGCGAAAGATGCAATTTACTTAGTGAAGATGGTGTGATGCACGTGACTTGCTGGATCAGGACTTCTCTGTTATTTTTAGAACATCCGAGCGAATTAAATGCAATTCGCCCAAATGTAAATGTGCAAGGCATGTGCTTGATTCTGATAGGGGCTATTTGGCGATTTCAGAAACCTCCAAGGGTCGATACGCAATTTTTCTAATTTTTTTCTTTTAAAATAAACCCTTGGGTTCTCTTCCTTCGTTGCTTCAAAGATAAGCCAAGGGGGGTGCCATCTTCTTCACCAAGGAGATGTTAAGGGGCATAGGCGGTGTACGACAGACGATGGCATTGGCGCAAAAGGGGTGGATTCATCGCATCGTGCGGTGGCGTTGAGGAGAGGCGTCGCCGCCTTGGCGCTGGAGATGTGACGGTGGGCAGTGCTTCAACCGAGGGTGGAGTTGCTGCATAGGAGGGATCAAGGGTCACTGCTGACCCCTCGTTTTCTTCCTAGGCGGAGTCGGAGAGCACGAATGTTGGTATTGGAACTCGGAGGCCAGCGATTGTTGCTCGCCGATGACTAAGGCTACGGTCTGGGAAGAGATTGTAAACTGGAGGGCAGCGGAGGTCGAAGACGCAACTTACGGCGGTCATTGTGCGGTTGTGTCCAGGTGGGAGGGATCAGTTCTGCCGCGGCACAGAGGAGCGTTGGCTCCGCTTGCGAGGTGGTACGACTTCCATGGTGAGGGGGAGAGCGCTCACGACAGAGATGAGTGGCGGCTCTCAGTGGCGACGGTGCGAGGCACTAGCGTTTACGCGAACGGGAATTTTTTTGTTGGAAATGCAGAAACATAGATAATTTTTTTAATAAGTTTTTTATTTGTAGATGTAGAGACAACAACGAAGATTAAAAAAACTTTTTTATTTTTTTATTTTTGGTGATCTTGTAAAATAAATGTTAGAGAGAAGATAAACAACCTATTTTTTTTGTTTTTTATATAGTTTTATTATAAATAAATGAGGACACAAGCACGACGACTCGGTCCTGAAATCAAACTAAAGAGTGAATGAGGGTCTGATGAAAAATGAGGAATGGATCCGAGTCTCCCGCCACCGTGCGTGGCCAGAGTGGAAAGATCGTGATAGGTGGAAAAGAACACGTAGAGATTGAGATGTGAAATGAAAAATCGAATCGGTGGTGGATCAAAAAGTGATGGATTCTAAGAACTAAATAGAAAATGACGATGAAGAGAAAAAATGCGTGAAAATAAAACTACGATTAAACTAGGATAAAAGAAGAGAAAATGGATCTCACCTTAGGAGCGGAAAAGTCATGGGTCACCTCGACGAAGGCTGACTCGCTGTCACCGGATGGCTCAGAGGCCTGGCACCCTTCTGCAACAAGAAGACTATCGGAGATTGGGCTCCTCTCACCAAAGATTGATCGAATGAGGGAGAAGGAGCCATATAAATAGAAAAGATAATGGAGTTTGGCTTTTTTTTTGAAATTTTGAATGAAGATAAGAGATAAGAGAGAAAAACAAATGAGATAAAGATAAAAAGAGATATTAGTGTTAAAAATATTTACAAAGATTAACTAATTTTTTTGTATTTTTGTCACTTTATTTATTTGAAAAATAAATGTTAATTTTTTTATTTTTTGTGGTAGTTAGTTAAGAAAATTAAATATAAATTAACTATATACATATGCTATATACATATATGACATTATATACATGGGTAAATAAGCAAATTATTTTTTTAATTTTACTTTTTTATTTTTATTTTAAATAATTAGTAAAAGCATTTACAAATATCTACAAATATAATATGTGCAAAATACATGGGAAAATTGCACAAACACCCCAGAAAACCAACTTTTCACCCGTAACTCCAAAAATTATGAAAATATTGCCATTTTAAAGATAATTTAATTTAGAATAAATGGAAGTATGTTTGGTTTAATTTGAGTTCAAATGGAGCCAGAATTGGTCTTTCACTTATCATTTAGTGGCTTTTTCCATGTGTGTTGCTTTTATTCTGTACATGATTTGATTGTGCAATTATTTTTATTAATTAGAAACAATTTTATTTACAACTTTTGCTTTGAAAATTATTTTATTTGAGGTCAAATTATGTACAAATAAATAGTGTAGTATACAAATATACATAGCACACAATTTTTTTGGATTTTCTTATTAAGTACTCTATCTCCCCCTTCTTTATTCTTGGTCGATCAAGTCAAGTCTTGACCTTCTCTCGCGGTCCGGGACAGCCTATGTCTCTTACATATATACAATCTTCCTTTTATTTTATTTTCTTTATTTTTCCTTTCTTTCTTTATTTATTTATTTTAGGTTAAAATGGTAAGAAGTGTACAATATTTGTACACAGATGCAAGTTAGTAAGAATATGGAGTTAGTGTTATATGCCGGTATTTTATAAGGGATTTTAAGCTAAAAAAATGAATAAAGATGATGAAATGCATATTCATCATCCTCATATGCTTTACCTTTGCTAGTCCTTTAGCAAACTTATTTGAAAGAATAAGTGAATAAAAAGAAAAAGAAAAAGAAAGGAAAATGAAGAAAATAGGACAATATTGAATATTAAATTTATCTTCATAAAATTGTAGTATGGATCTCTATCTGACCTTTGGATTATTAGTGTGGCAGAACCTTAATGGGAAATGGATTTAAAACCTAACAGCCTCTAAGTTCCATAAGACTCCTATTCAGGTCTCCTCAACAATCATGTTAGAACAAGTCTACATACCCAAAATTCTTATGACTATGAATCTTTACTCGTACGGTGTAAGTGAAATATAGCTCCCCATCTCAAAATTAGCAAAGAAACAGCCTCCCTGAACAAGGTAACTCTAGTTCCCCAGTATAGCAACTCTTTACTCGAGGAGCATGGATATTCCATTCTAAGTTCAAGTACAACTAGCTCAAGAAGAGGAGATGGAGAAAAGAATGGACGGTAACCAATGTAGCTACCTATCCTTGGATGCATGACCAGTGTAGCCAAGTCATCCGGTGCAAGCTTACAAATATTTGACTTTGAAGCTCTTATTATTTTTTTTATCCTTGTATATACACTCCGACATTCATTTTACTTTTCAACCAGGCTTGCCCACTTTTGGAGATTCTGCATTTTTTCCTTCTTTTTTTTAAAAATCATATACAAGGTGCAGCATGTACATAAGGAGTTTTCCTCTTGAGCTAGTAGACTGTCCCTCTTTTGAAGCATTATTGCAACCCCATAACATCCTATCTTTAAACCTCAACATCGCTAGACCAGGTTAACACGCATTTCCCTTCCCAGAGGAAGATGAGAGGTTCCGCCTAGATGTAGTACCCTCGTATGCTACCCCTTAATCCAAAAGATTCTGCCTCCTCACTACCTCCTCTGTGAAGAGCTACGTGTAGAGTGCTTGTCCAAGATAAGCCACGGTCTGAAACAATCATGCGTGTGTTGTCAAATGTTCTACTTAGACTAATCACGATGACATGTAAACATAGTCTTATGGACTCAACGAATTAAGGCACTAGGACCTAAAAAGTCAACTCGAGTTCTTATAAGGTTCCTCTGAAATTAAGTGGATTAATGCCCAACTAAGCTCCATTCTTCAACTTTATTCCATACATAGTTTAAATGTCAATACTTCTTGGAAAATGCACATGCAAATGCAAGAATATGCACAATGCAAAAAGAAAGCATTTTTTTGAAACAATTTTCCAATTTTGAACTTTTTATGGGTTTTGTAAAAGAAAGGAAAAATGATGCACATTCAAAATAGTTTTTTTAATGCAACTTTTTATAGATATTTGGTTTTGTAGTTTTTTTTTCAAAAAGGAAAAAAGGTTAGTAAAATATATACAAGTATATACAAGGTTTTTTTGTTTTTTTATTTTTTTTGTTTTTTTGGTTTTTTGTTTGTTTTTTTTGTTTGTTTTATTTTCTTGTTTTGTTGTTTTTTGGGGTTTTTTATTTGATTTTTTTGTTTTTTTGTTTTGTTTTTTGTTGTTTTTTTCAAGGTGATCAAAGTCTATATACACACACGTGGATTTTACGAATTTATATACATATCCCCCAAATAAACATATTTAGAAGTACGAGTTATGTCTAAAGTATATATACAATATGTATGACACCCCCTATAATTAGTTCGAACTATGTCCTCATAGTGATCAGAGAGCGGCAAAGGAAGACATAACTCGTGCTAAGTATAGAAAAGTGAAAAGACACCTATGCTACAACGAATCAAAGACAAAATGAAAAGAATAGGGGTCGGTGATTCCCCCTATACTTAGGATCAAGTAATCCTAAGTATAGAAGACTGTACAAAAGGGGAAAATTGATATAGAGAATGTATGGACTCAAAAATAAAAAGACACGACATGAATAACATCACCCCCCATACTTAGGGTAGAGTATCCCTAAGTATAGGCAACAACATGAGTGATGAACAAGACAAATATGAACAACACAAATCATTCACCCCCTATACTTAGGATAAAGCACATCCTAAGTATAACATATATTTACACACGGAAAAGGGGTGAATGATAAAACGAAAGAAGAAAGAGTGAACTGAAAGGATATACAAGAGGAGTGGATGCTCATGTATCAGACGCAGAAGATGGAATCAAAAGATCATCGTTTGATACCATAGATACCGAATCAATGGCGGACAGGAATGTATCATGATCTAGATATGGCTTCAATAACTATACGTTCACAACAAATGGTTGTGCGTCAGATGACAACCCAGATATGACAATACTCCCATTGTCACGCACAGCTCTCACGATGAATGATCCTGACCACTTGCTTTTCAATTTCCCTAGAAACAACTTCAACTTAGCATCAAATAACCAAACTTTTTGATCAGTGGATAAAGTCTTCCTTCGAATGTGTTTATCATGCCATCACTTGACTTTCTCCTTGTACATGAGTGAGTTATCATATGCAAAGTCTCGGAATTCTGGTAATTTATTCAATTCCAACTTCCCATTCTTTCCTGCCTTCTCATAATCTAGATTGCATACATGGAGTGCCCATAAAGATTTGTGAATTAATTCCACTGGCACCATACACCAAAGGAGACTTGTACGATGTGGTGAGGCTTTCTATACACCAATCTGTAGGGAGACATACCCAAAGGAGACTTGTACGCCGTCTGATAAGCCCATAGAACCAAATCAAGATTCTGGGACCAGTTCTTCCAACCTGGACATACAAGTTTTTGCAATATCGTCCTGATCTCCCTATATGAAATTTCTGCCAAGCCATTAATCTGAGGGTGGTAAGGAGATGCAACACTATGCTCAATGGCGTACTCCTTTACAAGCTTCTTTACTTCTCTATTAATGAAATGTCTTCCCCCATCTGAAATCATTATTTTGGGAATCATGAACTGTGCAATAATATGGTCCTTGAGAAAGGAACACATTATACGACTATCTGTGGCTCAGGTGGGGATAGCCTACACCCATCGACTAGGATAATCCAGGAGAGCAAGATGTACTGAAATCCCTGATTGACAGGAAATGGGCCCAATAAGTCTATGCCCCCAAGCATCAAAAGCATCAGAAATCTGTATCTTAGGGGCATGGTATCTTTGGAACCAACAGTTCCTCCCATTTTCTAACAATCAGTACAACCTTAAACATACTCTGTAGCATCCTTAAATAATGTGGGCCACCATAGGATGCTCTGTAAAACCTTTGATGTCATGTGTTTCCCTGAATGATGCCCACCAGATGCTAGTTTATGACAATACTCAAGTACACTAGTGTGTTCCTCCTAAGGAATGCACCTTCTCCAGATACAATCTACACCCTTGCGAAAGAGGTATGGATCCTCCCACTAGTAATAATGAATCTCTGACAGAAATCTATCTAACTTGTACTTCGTCTAATCTTGTGGAACTTTCTTGGAGACAAGATAGTTCACAATATCAGCATACCATGGGAGTGAGTCCACAGACAAAATGGCCTCATCTAAAAAGGTTTCAAAAATATGGATCATGTTCTGCTCAGAGGTCTCTACATTTGTGATACGGGAAAGGTGATCTGCCACAACATTTTTCACTCCAGGTTTATCTCAAATCTCAAATCAAATTCCTGGAGAAGAAGGATCCATCTGATAAGGTGTAGTTTGGCATCCTTCTTTGCTTGCAAGTATCTTATGGTAGTATGATCCGTGTATACAATAACATGTGAACCGATGAGGTAAGATCTGAACTTTTCTAGCCCAAAAACAACTGTTAACATCTCCTTCTCTGTAATTGTATAATTCCGATGTGCTTCATCCAGAGTCTTGCTAGCATAGTGTATAGCAAATTGTATCCCATCCCTTCTCTGTCTTAAAACAACTCCAACTGCGAAATCTAATGCGTCCGGCATAATCAAAAGGAAGAGACCAATCCGGTGGCTGTAAGATAGGAGCAGTAGTAACCATTTCTTTCATCTGATTGAATGCAAGGAGGACTTTCTCATCAACAACAAAATCACTCTCCTTACATAGAATCTCAGACAACAGTCTGGTGATTTTGCTGAAGTCCTTTATGAATCGCCTATAGAATCCTACGTGTCCCAAAAATGACCACAACTGCTTCAAATTTTGTGGTGGCTCTAACTTTGAAATCACATCAATCTTAGTCAGGTAAACCTCCATACTATGTTTGGAGATGACATGGACCAATCCAATTCCCTTAGTCACCATAAAGTGACTCTTCTCCCACGAGAGCACTAGGTTTACCTCACAGCAACATTGAAGAACTCGATCTAAATAAGCAAGACCTATGTGAAAACTATCCTCATAGATCGAGAAATCGTCCATGAAGACATCAAGAAAATTACTCACCATGTCGGCAAAAACGGCCAACATACATCTTTGAAATGTAGCAGGGGCGTTACACAATCCAAAGGGCATCCGTCTAATGGAATAGGTGCCAAACAAAAAAGAGAAAGTAGTTTTCTCTTGATCCTCAGGAGCAATAGAAACTTGTTTGTATCCCGAGTACCCATCCAAGAAGCAAAATAACTCTTTCCCTGCCAACCTCTCAATAATCTGATCAATAAAGGGCATCGGAAAGTGATCCTTCTTGGTAGCTGAGTTCAGGTGTCGGTAATCTACACAGACACGCATGAAGTAGGTACTCGGGTTGCAATCTCCTCACCACGGTCATTCTTTACGATCGTAATCCCGAATTTCTTCGGGACCACATGTAAAGGGCTGACTCACTTGGAATCCGAAAAGAGATATATAAATCTAGCATCACACCATTTTCTGATCTCCTTCATGACAACATCCCTTAGATTTGGATTTAGACAACGTTGACATTCACGGGAGGGTTTACGTCATCCTCTAGGTAGATATGATGCCGACACAATGCTGGACTAATCCCACGGAAATCCAAGATATTCCATCCTATGGCCTTGAAGCTTTTCTCAAGAACCTCTAGCACACGAGATTCTTATTCAGCGGTCAACTGCGAGTTGAGGATGACTGGAAACATTTGGGGAGGACCAGCAAGGAAGGCATATTTCAATGTTGATGGTAAAATCTTAAGCTCAAGTGGGGTCTGAATCAGCTATGAAATAACACCGGCTACTGTACTGTAGATGGTATGTGATCTATACTCTGCGGACTGTCCACCTTGGCTACTGGTGGCTCAGCAAATAGAATATCTGATAGGTCTGCATTGAATGATCTCCGCTCATAAAGGAAGGGTTCATCAGGATGTTCAATATTCTTATCAGTTAACAGCTCAGATATATCAGCAATAATTTCAGAAAGATGTCTCCCATCTGTGCATAAATCAGGAAATTCAATAAATGACTCAGATATCTGGACCTCAGAACTCTCAGAAGGAGGCATACAATCAGTAATCTCATAAAATTGTATCAACAGAATATCAGAAGGTGCCTCTAGAAACTCATATTTATCCTCAAAAATCAGCTCAAACTACTCATCAGCAACTATCTTAATTGGACCACCAAGGGAACTCATGTAAACTGTGCTTTCCATAGAGTCCTTTTGGGAAAGGAACTCCAAGGTATCTATAAAATCAGTAAAGATCTATCTCTTTGAATTCAGCAAGAAAATCACAGTCATCTGGCTCTGATATAACTTTCTCTGTATCATATGTTGTTGGTGGCGGTGATGGTCTAGGATCAGAGATCATCTTAATTTTCACCTTGTCATTGCGAGAGTGAAAGATGATCTCTCCAGTACCATAATCAACTGCTGCTTCGACCATTCGGAGGAATGGTCAACCTAGTATGAACGGGGTAATGGAGTAACGGTGCAGGTTTTTCCATATGCATGACAACAAAATCAACAGGGAATTTCATTCCATGCATCGTTACAATAACGTCCTCTAAAATGCCTCTTGGCCTCTTAATCGATCTATCAGCAAATTGAAGGATCATTCTTGTTGTTTTAAGAGGCCATAAATAAAATTCAGTTAGTAAAGAGGAAGGCATGAGATTAATGGAGGAACTGCTATCGAGAAGAGTACGATCAAATTCTTGATCAAAGAAATGGCAACGGATGTGAGGTGCTCCCTTGTCTTTCTTTTTAGGCGGGAGGTTACTGATGGCATGAACTGTGGCCATGGTCAAGATGTGTTTCTCTTTTTCCTTTCGTATATTCTTCCTTGGGGTTGATGCTTTTGTGCACATGCCTCTTTCATTCCCTTATTTATTGTAGGCATGTATTCCATGGCCTTAAGGAGTGGCATCTTCAAAAAGATGTTCTGTAAGATCTCAACCACTCCAGGATCAGATAAGGCTGTTTTTAATTTTTGGATTTTCTTTGTTTTGAGAGTAGAAGGAAATGGCACAGAATCATAAGAAACATGCAAACGTTCATTTCCATTATTCAAAGTAGAATCCTCATGTACAAAAGGACAACCAGAATCACTCTGTACAGTGTTGTCCAAACTAGGTGAAGGAAAAACAGAATCTAAAACAGAACGGGATGCTATTGCTGGTGAAGAGGAAGAATCTGCGACTGGTATATTCTCCCTTACTGATGGTGATCTACATCTGCCTGGTGAAGATGGAGGTGAAGGTGATGAAACTCCAGACGTGGGTGCTGCTACACTGGGCCTCTCGACTGCTAGTGAAGGAGATGATGTAGAAGATGATGCTCTCTGAGTGGATCGATCTCCCAACCCCAACTGTTGCGTAGGCAGCTGCAATCTCCTACCTCTCCTGAGATCAGTGGCGTTATATAAACATGTAAAATCAAGGGACATACCTGTCTCGAGGGTGGGTGGGATATTGGCTACCTGCTCCTTGCATCTAAAGTTGTTGGGGTTGACTTCGACCTATGATGGAATCAGTGTCTTGGTGGTGGTCAGGTCATCGATCCTCTGAGTCAGTTCATTCATGTTCTTCATGAGCAATACAAGTTGGTCCAGTGTTGGGTTAACTGAAGGGGCCTCATGTTGCTCATTGACTGGTTGTCGTTGAGACTGATAGTACGGAGGTTGTTGGTAACCATATGGATTCTGATAATGAGGAGTAGGAGGGGAGGATATTGTCGATAATATGCAGTCTGCTGCTAGTTAGGATGAGGAAAATACATGGACTGCTGATGTGGCAGGCCTTGTCTCCAATTTTGGAACTGTGGTGGAGACTGAAAGTGAGGCTGGAACTGTTAGTGCTGGTACTGCTGTTGTCTGCCTCCCTGAAATTTGTGGGAGGGTCTCTACCCCTGCTATGAACCCAACTGGCCTTGCCCTGACGGACTGGGTTGGTTTCACTCACAGTCAAACTAGATGTCGTTCACCTCCTGAATGACAGGTGGAGGTGGAGATTACTGCTCAGGAATGTAGGCTACTTTTTGTTGGTAAGGAACTATCTGATGTGAATATTGTTGAACATGATCAGGTGTCTGCACATAGTAGACATGCTGAACTGTGGATTGTCCTCCGCTACTCCGTTGTGTGGAAGAAGTCTGTTCCCTAGTAGAGGTATCAGTTGATTCACTCACACTGTGAACTGCACTGATCTTACTCACAAGAAGCTCCCGTTGCTTTGTTATCTCATCCAGCATATCCAGGTTCTTCATCCTCTACTCGATCACTTGAAGCTTACAAACTTCCTTGGATCGCTTCTCAATAATGTCCACTTTGGATAAGTGGTTTTCAATGATGTCCAGGTCAGTGCTATCCACCTTATCCACTTCTTGTGTTACCGTCATATTGGCATCCTTGTGGGATACTGCATGGGTGGTGATGTGGTGCTTCTGAAAAGCACGTGAAGAAGAAAGACCTGTTGAACTTTCCGCCATCTCCTCAAAAATTTGATAAAGGACATCCTCATCCTTATTGAAGTGGCTACCCCCACAAGCGGCATCTACCAGCTTCTGATTCTCAATGCTTAATCCTCCAAAGAAGTTTTGTACAAGGTTGGTCTTTGGAATATCATGATGGGGCATTTCTCCGTCAGATCTTTGAATCTTTCGCACGCCTCATGAATAGGCTCTTGGGGCAACTGGGAGAAATTAGCAATCAATGATCGCATTTGGTTGAGTCATCCAAGTGGATAATACTTGTTTAGGAATGCGGACCTCAACTCTTCCCATGTAGTGACAACCTTCCCCAAGTGATTTAACCAATACAAAGCTTTGCCCATCAAACTGAATGGAAAGGCGGTCATCTGCACTACCTCTAATGGGACATTTGGGTAGGTACTGTTACACAAATGCGATCGAACTGCTGGAGGTGTATATAAGGTTCTTCATTAATATTTCCATGGAATATTAGGAGAAGAGGTAAAATAGTAGGCCTAAGCTCAAAAATCCCATGAACCGCAAGGATTTGTATCCAAGAATTTGTCTGGTCTGCCCTTGGATTATAAGCATCCTTTAATGTATTCTTAGCCCCAGGTTTTATGTGAGGCTCTTCTCCCCCAATCCCACCTCCAGTGTTTCTGTTATCAAATCTCTCTCCTATCTTCTCTTTCCTGTCTCAGCTCAAGAATCATATCTCTTATTGTGATCTGAAAATTAGCCAGCACTATTATCTGGGCTTGGGTTGACTAGATGGAGGCTAACAAGGTGTTGTTGATCTCGCTCTGCTCAGACATGGTTCCCTTTCCCTTTGGTGGCATCAAGTGTTCGGTGTCTTACTCTGAAAATGTGTATGATACTCGATTAGTGCTCAGAATTGATGGAGTCTCAGATATTAATTCGAGATTAAGGCCAATCTCAAATAGTGGGTTTATGGATGTCGTGAAGATTGAAGGTGAATGGATCGGAGTGTAGAATGAGTTCGTAGAGTCAGAATGAAAAATACTCCAGTCCGACATCTTGTAAATCAATAGGCAGGATACGAGAGAACGAAGGTCAATGCAAGAGTGAATGTGAATGAAGGCACAAATTGCGTAGAAGGATCTCTATCACTAGCAAGCAAACACATTACAAACCCCCAATTCACCAACTCAACTCAATGTAAAGAACGTGAAGGTTCAGTCAATTATCTTATCAATTTTAGAGTTTGGTGAGAATACAATCTATCAGAGTGGTTAAAGCGAGCTATTAAGAAGCCAATGCTTCGAGGACACTGGCCTAATCCCAAAGTTAGATCTTTCCCAGCCAGTATGAATTGTGAACCATTTACCGGCTACCTGATCAATTCAAGCTGCTAAGGAAATCGCGGGTCGCTTTACTGACTACCAGAGAGATCCTTACTAGAGAACATATAACCCAAGACAGTACTCTAAAAAGAGTTTGGACGTGGTTCTATCCTAGTGTGTGGGTCGCTCTCTCACTACATACAAACCAAACAATGAGGGTGTTACTCTCCCAAAACAATGATTTTTTCTTGTGTTTATTTTAGGGTCGAGTTTTCTTTAGCAGTCCCGTATTTTAGGCATTTGTCACTTGGTTAAAATATTTTCAAAGAATCGCCTACTGAGTGTCCAATTTCCTTTTTAACTTATGTGAGTGAAAACAAGGAAGGAGATCGGAAATGCCAATGCACGATTAAACACTATGACGCATGCAGGGGTTAGAGATGCATACCTTGTCACCAACACTCTACATGCAAAATGATCCATGCAGAATTGAAATACAGAAAAATAAACTAACCTATATGCAAATGCAAGTGAACCGTCCTAACAATAGCTTCCATTAACGGGCAAGAACATGTTAATTTGATTAAGTCCAACTACACTCTATTCTATAGGAACATAAATTCTTGTTTTGGGTGTTTGGATCTAATTAATTACCTAGCTCATGCAAAATAATTAAAGCAATCAATAGGTAACTCATGAAATCCGCGTGAAACAAAGAAAAATAAGGTGATGAAAATAAAACTGGTGAGGTCCCTCAAATGCACCGGCACTTGGCGAAACAGACCCCGCAACAAATCAATGTCTGTTTACAAGGGTTCAAATGCTAGAATAAAATCTCTCTCTATCTCTCTATGTGTTTTTTGTCTCCTCCAATTCTTCTTCTCCTCCTCTCACGCTATCATGTGGCTCGGTGAAGAATCAAGCCGCCTCCGCTTCACTTGGGTGCTTCGGCTCTCCTAGGATCACCTCCTTCGCTCCGCGGGTACTCGAAAGAAAAAGAAAAGAGAGAATGTGTAAGAAACACAATTATCAAATATAAGCAGGAAAAAATGAAATGATACAATGAATATGAACAATGAAGTAAATGGCAAAATGTAAACAGATATTTATAACCAAGAATAACAGGTTAAAAGAGAAACCTAACTACCCTCACCATGCCTCCCCAGCAATGACGCTATTTTGTTGACTCGGGATCTCTCGAGGATTGATAATTACTAATATAAAGTCGTTGCGATACCCAAAATTCCTGAGACAAACAAATAATTTTTTTCTTCTCTCGCTGCAAAATAATTACAGAAAATAATGTAGAGCAAGAGAAATGTTTTTGCTACTTATTTACCTGTATAAAGGACAAGATCGAACTCAGGGAGGCTACAGTTCCCAAGGGTTATTCAAATAATTGACGGAAAATCAATTAAGAGAAAAACATGAATCTCAAAGGAAAACTATCCTTGGTTTTTGTGGAGTTTTTTCCCTTTTTAATTTTTTAAATTTTTATTTCTATTTTTTATTATCTGATTTTCAATTTTTTAGTGAATTTAAATTTGCATTTTTTTAATTTCAAATAAAGGAAAATATGCATAAGATAAGAAAGACGCACGTCAAACTTTTTTTTCATTTTTCAATTATATCAACTATGATCAGAAAAATCCAAAGAAAATATTTTTTGTGTTTTACAGACTTTGAAATATTTTTGGGAATTTTTGTCGAGTTTTCCGATGATTTGTAATTTTCTAAAAATCAAACAGTGACAAAAATGAGAAACAGTGCATAGCCTGGAGTAATTTGCAACTTAAAAATACTTTAATTTCCCAAATCTACTGGCAATTATTTTTATGATGAAACATATGCAAATATCTACATACCAGAACTGAAATCATGATTTTTAGATTTTTGTAGAATGTTCTGTGATTTTTATAAGATTTTTGATGCTTTTCTTTTTTTAGGTTTTTAAAAGAACTAATGCATGAAATTTGGATAGAAATTAAAAGACAATGAAATCCAACTACACTATATTTTTGGATTTTTTAGATAAATATTCAATTTTATTGAATTTTTGAATTTCAGGAAGAGAAAGAGATACTGTTTTTATTTTTTTAATAATAGTACATGATGACCAAATGCGATGAAAAAAATATGCTAGAAAGGTAAGCACATCAGAAACATAGTATGATTTTTGGGAATTTTATTGACCAAAGAATACATTTCTTCAATAAGAAAATCAAGCAAACTAAAGGTCTGGAAGTTAGGGACGAAACTGCAAATATTCAGTGTTTCTTTCTCAAAATGTAACAGAAATAAAGCTGAGGCAAAAGATGCAATTTACCCAGTGAAGATGGTGTGATGCATGTGACTTGTAGGATCAGGACTTCTCTGTTATTTTTATAACTTCTGAGGGTGTTGAATGTAATTTGTCGAAATGTAAACGTGCAAGGCACGTGCTTGATTCTAGCAGGGACTATTTGGCGATTTCAGAAACCTTCAGGGTATGATACGTAATTTTTCCATATTTTTAAAATGAACCCTAGGGTTCTCTTCCTTTGTTGCTTCAAAGATGAGCCAAGGGGGCTGCCGTCTTCTTCACCAAGGAATGTTAAGGGGCATAGGTGGTGTACGGCAGATGGTGGCGTTGGTGCAAAAGGGGCAGCTTCGCCGCGTTGTGCAGTGGTGTTGAAGAGAGGCATGGCCGCCTTGGCGCTGGAGATGTGACAGCAGGTGGTGCTTCAGCCGAGGGTGGAGTTGTTGCACATAAGGGATCAAGGGTCACCGCTGACCCCTCATTTTTTTCCTAGGCAGAGTCGGAGAGAACGACTGATGGTATTGGAACTCAGAGCCTAGCGATTGTTGCTCGCCGATGACTGAGGCTGCGGTCTGGGCGGAGATGGCATGCTGGAGGGTAGTGGAGGTCGAAGACACAACTTACGGCGGTCGCTGTGAGGTTGTGTCCAGGCGAGAGGGATTGGTTTTGCTGTGACACGGAGGAGCGTTGGCTCCGTTGATGAGGTGGTACGGCTTCCACGACGAGGGGGAGCGCGCTCATGGTGGAGATGACTGGTGGCTCTTGGTGGCGACAGTGCAAGGCCCTAGCATTCGTGCCAGCGGGATTTTTTGTTGGAAATGCAGAAACAGAGAATATTTTTTTATAATATTTTTTTTATTTGTAGATGTAGATACAACAACGAAGATAAGAAAACTTTTTTTAATTTTTTTAGTGATCATGTAAAATAAATGTTAGAGAGAAGATAAACAACCTATTTTTTGTTTTTTTATATATTTTTATTATAAACAAATGAGGACACGAGCATTATGGCTCGATCCCAAAATCAAACGGAAGAGGTGAATGAGGATCCGGCGAAAAATGAGGAATGGATCCGAGTCTCCGGCCATCGTGCGTGGCCGGAGTTGAAAGATCATGATAGGTAGAAAAGAATGCGTAGAGATCGAATGTGAAATGAAAAATCGAGTTGGTGGTGGATCAAATCGTGATGGATTCTAAGAACTAGATAGAAAATGATGACGAAGAGAAAAAAATGCGCGAAAATGAAACTACGATTAACCTAGGATAAAAGAAGAGAAAATGGATCTCACCTTAGGAGCGGAAAAGACCTGCATCACCTCGACGAAGGCCGACTCACTATCACCGGATGGCTCGGAGGCTAGGCATCCTTCTGTGACAAGAAGACTCTCGGAGATCGAGCTCCTCTCACCAAAGATTGATCAAGTTGGAATGAGGGAGAAGGAGCCATATAAATATAAAAGATAAAGGAGTTTGAATTTTTTTTTGAAATTTTGAATGAAGATAAGAGATAATAGAGAAAAAATGAGATAAAGATAAAGAGAGATATTAGTGTTAAAAATATTTACAAAAATTAACTATTTTTTTGTATTTTCGTCACTTTATTTTTTTAAAAATCAAATGTTAATTTCTTTATTTTTTTGTGGTAGTTAATTAAGAAAATTAATTATACACATATGCTATATACATATATGACATTATATACATGGGCAAATAAGAAAATTAGTTTTTGTGTTTTAAAACTTTTATTTTTTTTAATTTTATTTTAAATAATTAGTAAAAATATTTACAAATATCTACAAATACAATATGTACAAAATATATGGGAAAATTGCACAAACCACCACAGAAAACCAATTTTCACCCGTAACTCCAAAAATTAAGAAAACATGGCCATTTTAAAGATAATTTAATTTAGAATACAATGGAGGTGAGTTTGGTTCAATTTGAGTTCAGATGGAGCTGGAATTGGTCTTTCAATTATCATTTAGTGGCTTTTTCCAAGTATGGTTGCTTTTATTCTGTACATGATTTAATTGTGCAATTATTTTTATTAATTAGAAAACATTTTTATTCACAACTTTTATTTTGAAATTTTTTTTGTTTGAGGTCAATTTATGTACAAATAAAATAGTGTAGTATACAATTATACACAGCACACAATATTTTTGGATTTTTTGATTAAGGACCCGATCTCCCCCTACTTTATTCCTGGTCGATCAGGTCAAGTCTTGACCTTCTTTGGGGGTTCGGGTCAGCCTGTATCTATTACATATATACAATCTTCCTACTTTCTATTTTCTTTTCTTTATTTTTCCTTTCTTTCTTTATTTATTTATTATAGGTTAGAATGGTAAGAAGTGTACAATATTTACACACAGATGTAAGTTAGTAAGAATATGGAGTCAGTGTTATATACATGTGTTTTATAATGGGATTTTAAGCTAAAATAAATGAATAAAGATGATGAAATGCAGATTCAACACAAGTCGCACTAGTTTCTCGAGGTAGTGGAATTTAAAAAAAATTCATGCAATGAAACCACATGATCAAAGAACACTTCTTGGATTGTTTCATATAAATCACAAACAAGTATTAGTTTTACCTCTTGAAGTGTGGTTGTGATCGAGTCTCTAAATGAAGACACCTCATGTCTCAAGTTCATTCCGACGAAGGAGACGCTTGCGACCGTGTTGATGAAACACGTGCTTCTCGCAATCCATGTTGATGATCCAAGCGATGAATCTACTGATCTCATCAAACGAGATCCGATGTCTTCTTCACGAGTGAGGCGCACCGAAGGAGACGCAGATCCACGAGCAAACAATCCGGCAGCATAACGGTGATGCTGCGACGAGAGCGATTCTCTCTAGGTCTCCATGGTGGACGGTCATAAGAGAAAGGGAGAGAGATGAAGTTGCCGTGTAGAAAAAATGAGAGAGAGAGTGAGAGAGAGAGCATATGTTGTCAAACCTAAGAAGAGCAACAAGTGTCCTTCTATTTATAATATTTTGAGATCTATGGATCTCAATCCATGGACAACACAAATCCAATGGCTCACATTGATTTGTGTTTATTTTAATGGCCAAGATTTTGTTGGTAAAAACCTACAACAATTAATTTAATTTAGATTAAATATATATTGATAAATCAATACGATTTAATCCCAAATTAAATCAATCAAGCATAGAGATTATGGAATGAAGATTGCCTCTTTCCATAATATGGGATTTGGTGGCAATCTCATGTAATCTCATGATATCTCAAGAGATTACATTATTCCATGGAAATATCCAAAATTTACAACAATACTTTTTATAAAATATTCTACAAAAATAATTCATAATTATTTTGTGAATATTGCAATCGTTCCATTAGAAAATTGTGAATCACATTCACAACCCAAAATAAAAGATAAATTACATTTTCAATTAATCATCCAATGTGCATCCAATTCACATCAACATTTAATTAACAAATGTAGGTTGCAAATAGCTCTCTCTTACATATTATAAATCACATTTATAATTTATATGATTAATACAGATATTGCTATCCACATTATTCATATCCATGATAAGTAAATCACATTTAATCATCTTGGATCTCTCTTCTCATGTGCCCAAATAATATGAATCGCATTCACATTATTTACATCTTTGATAATCAAATCACATTTAATTATCTAAGATAACTCTCTTCATAATATGAATCAAATTCATATTATTCATGATAATTAAATCACATTTAATTATCCATTTTCTCAATGCTCGTATACATATATCAACAATGGAATTATCCATGAACTCTTTCAAGGATAATGCGATTTATCCACAGATACTTGGATATAAGGACATGGCGATTGTATTGTTCCATGTATAGTGACTTGGATATTGAGATCACATCTTAAATCCAGATCTTGCGGACCACTCATAGATGCTTGATTAAATCAATACCGCAAATCTAATCTTCTCATTACATCTGAATCACATTCAGATCAATGTTCAACATTTGGACCAAGATCAGATTACTTCTTTACTAAGAGGAGTCACTAAAATCCAAACTCGTTTCATCACTCCCTAGGAATGGAAGCGTCATGGTTATACAATTGTTTATGATCACATCACCCTTAGGTAATGCTAATATGTGTACATCATGCATACCGGAAGATCCAGATTAAACCTGAAGTATAAGATCAATTTTGCATTATCTACTTCTGGGATTTATCATTATGTTTCTCATTTGACTATTCAGAGTTGATATTGATCATATACTTTCCAAAAGCATATATCATACCCAGGTGTTGATCATATACTTTCCAAAATATTATATCAAACCTACTAATTGAGACAAGCTTCCAAAGCGAGACGACCGTGCACGGAATTTGATTCTTCCCAATATCTCATGAGTGAGCTCATGTCTTCCGGTTCAGTAAATGAACCTATATGATCCCTTTGAGAGATCGTATTACTCATATGCCCTTATATGCACACCAGCACACCGCTGTATAGACCTTGATTAGGTCATCAACCTATTGGTCTGCCAAATGTACATACTCAGACATATAGTAATACATATGTCTCTGGTTAGAGGATGCGTACCTATATTGTGACAGGATACAACATAGGACTTTGGTTATCTCGATCTCGTTAAGTCAACTCTTTGACTTGACTTATCTAACACCTCCGAGCCTCTATTCCTATGTAGAGGACCTGCATCAAGAGCTCGGTTAGATATCAGCCTTATGAGAAAGGATTGTCATCTCCTACTCAGGCTGGAGACCCTCTCTTAATAATCATTTGACGGTGCTTGATGAGTCTTCAATCTAACTCTTTAGATATTCATCCAAACACCAGCCTCTATGATTCGATAATCGAATCAACAGTTGTATGATCATTAAGATGGCCATGGTACATAACTCTAATTGTACGAAGGGACCTATTATGCAAATTATTTATTCTTCATTTCAGATCAGGGAATGATATTCGCAATAACATTTATTGCATAATGGCTAGTCATGGGCTCGCATGTCCAATAATCTCCCACTAGCCCAAGAAGCCATTAATGGGCTAATCATTTAAACCCACACTCATGTGACAATCATAGGCTATTTAGAAAATAGTTAGGTAAGCTGATCAGTTACTCTGTTCCCAAGAGACTACACCAAGTCCTTTTACAGCACTTGCATATCTCCTAGTAACAGTATCGCATCCAATGTGAATACACCTTAATAATTATTATATACAATATGTAATTTCTATTATCCTTATCAGAATATTCTTATTCCTGGAGATCTCTATCTCCTAAGGTATTCATAGTTAAGACCTTTTAGATCTCCATCTATAAATTCTTAATTTCTTGAAGATAAGACTTAGGGATCACTAGCTCTAAAGTCTTGTCATATTTGAAGATATGCTATTACTGCAATCAAGTGTTTTATCTCCATAGTAGGATTACTAACAGTTTACTACTCCCACTGCATAGCAAACAACTGGCTTTTGTACACATCTATCATACACTCGGCTTCTCGTAACTGATGCATAAGGGCAACCGGTTTTAGCATTCACTTCCTCAACTCTTTGAGGTGTTATCCCTTTAAATAGGTCAGTACCATATCTTAAGGGAAAGAAGCCTTTCTTGGAATTTTCTAGAAAATGGAATATGTCCAAGGTGTACCACTAATGCGACGGTCCCTTTACCCTCTTTCTTTGCTTCTGAACAACTTCAGAACTAAGATCTAAGAGGTATTCTTGAGATAATATCTCAAGTAATGGAACAACCAGATTATGAAACACTTATTATTATCCTTATATCATTCCAAATGAGTAGGATATTATATATATTTAGTACGATGAACATAATGGCACTCCCACTAATCTTCTCAGGGTTCACCAAGATTCTATTTGAGAGTATAACATTTATAATTTCTTCAAATCTGATGTTCCAACTAGAAGAAGCTTATTTGAGTCCATAGATGGAGTTTCTTTAGCTTGCACATCTTGATTCCTCAACCATGAAGCCCTGGGGCTACTTCATGTGAATATCCTTAGAGTGGTATTCATAGAGGAATGTCATCTTGACACACATCTTGAAGATGTCATAGTCAAGTTGTGTAGCTAAAGTTAGCAATAATTTGATGGGTCTAAACATGGTCACTAGAAAGCAAGTCTCATCGTAAGCGATGTCTTCTTTCTGTGTATATCTTAAGGATGTGAACCGTGCTTTGAAGGTCCCTACCTTCTCTTCAGGTTCCATCTTTCTCTTGAAGATCCATTTACACCTTAGCGGGTCTTACCCAAATAGGTGGATCCTCGAGGGTCCATATATAACATTTGTGTATGAAGTCTACTTTAGACTTTATTGCTAGCATCCATCTTTCCATGTCATGATCTTTAGAAGCTTCATCATATGATGTTAGATCATGTCATATTTTACTGACACATGTAATCCATCCTCAAACTCATTTGAAGAAGTATTAGTGTTTCATCTTTAATTGTCCTTGTAGTTTCCGATTTCAGGAGCCTCATTATCTTCTCAAGATTAAATGAGTTCCTTCACTTCATTTTCATCTTGATTCTCAAGAGTCTCATCCTCTAAGAATCACATTCTCAGAGATGAGATCCTTTCAGAATCTCAAGGTCATAAAGTAGGTATCCAATAACATCCTTTATTTTCCTAATGAAGTAGCACTCTCTAGTGCTAGATTCTGGCGTATATGCATGGAACCTTGTTAAGTATATATATTGTAGTCTCTACTACATATATACCTTGGAAAATAAGAGGTCATTATGCTAAGATTCATCATTGATCAAATCATGTCACACATGATAAAAAATTGTATCTCCCTACAACTCTATTGAGTCTAGGTACATTAGGAGGATTGAGATAGGAATGATATTCATATCTCCATAAAGCTCCATGAATTCATCTAATAGGTACAAGCTACCTAGGTTAGATCAAATTCATTTCATCTTCCTTCAAACTTCGGTTCAGAACCAAAATTGTGAAAGCTTTGAACATTTCAAAGATTTCTAAGGTGAAGGAAAGAAATCTCATATCCCAAATAATCATCAATGGATATCAAATATCCATCATGTTTATTGTGATATAGATGATCCACATACATCAATATGTATGAGATCTTGAATACCTTGACATCTTACATAATTCCCATATAAGGGTGCTTTGGACATTTTCTACTTCGAATACAATATTCATAAGTACGTAAGATATGGAATTTCAGATAATCTAAAGTTCCATCTCTTACTAGTCCATTTATCTCATCAATAGACAAATATCCAAGGCTTGATGTCAGATCATTGTCAAATAATCTTCATTCTCCTATTAATATTTTAAGGTTTAATTTCAGTACTAGAAATGTTAATAAACCATTCATTAATTTTCTAATTTAGTAGAGTCCACCATATTTTAGATTACTATCTGAAATATCTCCATCATAACTCTTTATGATGGGTCTATTACATAATTCATGTTTATTTCCAACATTTAGAAATAAACAATGACTGTATTCTAATATCCAGGTCATAGAGACATTCTCTAAGACTAAGGGCTCTCCCATTAAAATTATGAAGTCTATCTATCCAATAGAGATTGTTGCAACAATTGCATCAATATCCATGTGGATGACTATTAAACCTTAAGACCAAATTTCTAGTCTTCTAAAACATATGCAACCAATTGCAAGTGTTATTAGAATAAAGAGATACAATTATTAGACTTCGATCTTATCAAATAACAAAGTCAATTTTAATGATTAATGTAGATGTAAATTATTTCGATGCACTATCTGAGTCCTTCTCTAAGGATTTTAGATAGAGTTGATAGTCATACTATCAATACATCGGCTTATTACAGCATTGGCATTCATCTGACTCTTTGGATGTCATATGGAAGTCATAGAAGTACAGTCAACTCTTTGACTTTCCTTCTAACTTGGGTCTGACCCATGCTTCCACTGCGCTCCCTTTATCTGTAAGTAACCATTGCTTAAGATTAAGGATCTTTTATGTTGAATTCAAAAGATTTCAATATAAGAGTACTTCAACATTTATACATTCTTCATTCAATTCATACAATATGAATATTTTGAAGCTTCATGAAAGACTAGAGTATAGATAGTAGAATGATGACACTCATCATATCTACATACATCTTAATTCTTAAAGACATAGGTTCAGGTAGGTACTCAAACTTTTTGAATACATCATCTCTTATAGAGCCACTTTCTGCATGATGCAGAGAACCATGTCATTCATGATAAAATGTTAAGAGCACATATGCATGCCAAAACATCTTCTTAGATTTTATAAGGATTATTCAACAATTACGATCGTCATTGACATGTCACTTCCAAAGTACATTTGATGAGAGATCCGGACTATTGTCTACAATAATTGTCATTCCTCATTATTATGAGGAAGACTTGCACATTGCAACCACATACATTATGTGTCCAACTGCAAGTACAATATCTTGAACATGGATCCAATCCATGATATTTTAGTGGTTATTATTGAGTATAGTATTGAGTGGGTTTAATGAAGGATTATCTAAAATAAGAAATTTGCATAGATGTGTATATATGTATATATATATATATACTATACTTTGATTTAGGAATTTTTATATCAAAGTTGTCATGCCTTGTCAACATTGAAAGTCCATTCCCTTAATCACTTTCAAGTAATAGATATACTTACCATTATATCTCAAGAAAGATCTGGGATCTCCTTCCTTATCTTTGTTACATCCCAATAATATGAGAACTTGCAACTCAGATAAAAAAAGCGGGAACAAATTCCGCCTTGCAAGTCCAACTTGCATATCCTAATTCGATCTTTAACATCCGGGCCCACCACCCCTAAGGTGATGTTGACCCATCGTTAATTGAACTAACCGTCAACAGAATTAGTACTCACTATGCGCAATCCAATATCGCCCCAATAATATGAGGACTCGATATTGGGATCACTATGCATACGGCCTTACTCTTTCGAGAAGCAAAGAGCCCGATCCAGATGCGCTTACTTACATGTGCTATCACTTGGAACAAGCGTCTCCTACATACAATCCCTTGCGACGGAACCCTTCTCCTTGACAGAAGACCATGGATGTCACTTATGTGATCCTCATATCATATTCAAATTCTAATTAATTATCATGAATCATATTCACATAATTAATTCTTCCAAGGCAAATAACACATCTATTCATGATAGAGTGTCTTAATTTTAATTGTATTCCAATTAATTTAATCATATTAAATTAGTGATCCAATTAATATCCAACAGACATTCTTTATTGTCACTTGAAATATGGTATTATCTCAAATACGTATTATTTCGAATTTTATAATTAGAAAAATACATCGTGATCTCTCCTGCATTATCGAGTCCCTACCCGTTGTCATGGCAAGTATCGACGGGAGTGGGACAGACCGTACACAGTGCAACCTGCTGATGAATCTACGTTTCATCATCTTTATTCTATAATTTTGGCCTTAAAAACCCTAGTAAATACGTGTAAATAGGCTTAATTTAGGCATTAGCATTCATGCATCATGGTGTAAATACTGTATAAAATGCGGTTTTTAAAGACAAAATTATAGGATAAAGAAAAGAAAAGAAAAATATTAAAATATTGTATAGATTTTATGACCCTAAACCCCGAGACCTAGGCATCTCGATGACTAGGTCGATAAGGAATAAAGTAGGGGGAGATAAGGGCCAAAATACAATAAAAATCCCTTTGATTTTATTCATTCTTTATACATATTGGGACCTATTTTTGGTTCTACTTTTTATATTCAAATAAGAAACTTTGTACATGAAAGTTGTAGATAATTTCATATAGAAAAATACAAAATTTATTTCACTCAAAAATAATGTACAGATAAAAAGTTATGATCTGAATATAAATCTAGAATCCCAACTTCACATACCTGTATCTCCCTGATAAAAACTCCAAATGCATCAAACTCACTTTTGGTGTATATAATTTAAAATAAGCTATTTAATAGCGGTGGTTTCGCATTTGGCGGAGCTACGGTTTGAAAGTTGAATTTTGGACCCCACTTGTATACTTATACAGATTAAAATATTGATTTTATTATTTATTCAATACTTTTATAATTTTATATTTTTATAATTTTATAAATATTATTTATAATATATATGTGCATTAAAATCAGAATAAAAACCCAAATAAAATACAAAAATAAAATACTTATATATAACATACATAGGTACTATACCTATAAATATACATACATAAACTATACTTTTATTTTATTAAATGTACAAAACACTTCATAAAAATAAAATAAAAATGTTTTTAAGTGTATAAAAATACTTTATAAATTTATAAAATAATAAACAAAATTAAAAAAATTAAAAACACAAAATAAAAATGAATTCTTAAAATACATAGATAAATATACCTATAAAGGCTAAAATAGGTAACTTGTAAATTTATACCACATAAAAATAAATAAAAATTACCATAAATAATTTATAAAATAATAAATATTATTTATTTAATAACCAAAATTTAATAAAATCGTTTATTATTTTTAATAGATTTTACAATTCTTTTTTTGCCAAGAATTTTCTGGTTGGTCCATGTGGACCAACCAGAGGGGTTCTTTGGTTGACCTCGGTCAACTCTCTGACCGAGGTCTGCAGCCGGTCAGAGCTGCGTTTTTGGCTTTGTTCGCCCAATTTTCCAGGCCGTTCCTTACACTATCTCGAGAAAGTTTCTTCTGCAACTTTGCTCCTCGATCTTCCACCATACACGCCGTAGTGTTTTTTTGGGCTTTGGATCATCGATCCACCTGTTTCCACCTCGTTTTTCACGCCGCCCCGTCAACCATTCAAAACACCCCCATCACCTTCCATTGATCCTCGAACCATTTTGACCCAAGTTTGAACCCTCATTTTGGAGCTCTGGATCGATCACTGTGACAGGGGGATCTCCAGCTCCTTCGCGCGAGGCCAGGCGAGGGCCGGAAGGAGCTTCCACCCCATCTCCGGCCGACGGCCGTGAGGTACCCATCTCTTGGTTTTAAAGCCAATCGAGGTCTCGTTTTCTTTGTCTTTCTCCGTAATTTCTTCTCCTGTAAGCCGTAGCCTTCGTTTCGCACTCTTATCTGCACTATTCACACATGTTTCACTCTGCCACCACCTCGCCGGAGCAAGCTCCGGCGAGCCCCTCTTTTTGTCGTTTGTCGCTTCAATCCTCACCCAGGAAGGGCAAGAAATTTTGCCCTCGCCCAACTTAACAATATTTTGCAGGTCCTCGCGCTACCAAAGGCCTTAAGGCTCACGTTAACGGATTCGCCATGATACCTGGAGCTTCCCAGCTCCGTGGTTCTCGTGCGCGACCTCTGGCCCCCGCCAAAGATTTTTGGAGCCCCCAGCGTTTAGAGGCACCTTCCAGGGAGCTCGTCAGCCCATTTTGAGACTTCAAACACCACCAGAGAGAAGGAGCAAGGCCGGGGAATCTCGGTTGCCCCGAGGTTCGTCCATGTTCTTCGTCTCCACTACTCTGTCGTCCGATCAAGGGCTGCCCAAACGACGCAGTGTGCGTTGGATCAAATGCATCTAGGTCATCCGATCGTGCCCTCATCTTCTAATCCTATCCACCCGTTGCGAAGGGGTATCGCGGGCCCCGGCTTCGACACGTGGCGAGTGGGGGCACGTTGCGCCGTCCGATCTGCCAAGGCGCGTGTGTATTTTGCTAATTAACCCCCGCACATTTTTGTAATATTGTATTAGTATTCAAACTTTTCTCAACCTTTTAAAAGCTTTTGTAACATTTGCGTATATCCCCTCGGGGTTTTGTAATATTCCTATTTGCCCCCTGTCAGGTCACGTGCGTATGCGCACGTGACTTGGCGATTTTGCAGCCGTACCCAGGGGCTTTTGCTTATAAATTTTTAGTCGCAAAACTTTCAGTTGCAGTTATAAAAGTTCTGGCACTTTTGCTTTCTAGCCCTCGTATTTTTGTGAATTACATTTTGACCCTAACAGGCGCGCATGCTACGCACGTTACCTTAGGGACTTTTGCAGATAAGCCCTTGTGGCTTTAGGAATTTAGATTCAGGCCAGAAACTTGCATTTTCAGTTATACATTTTGTGGAAATTTTACTCGTGGGCCCCCAAACTTTGCTATAATTACATTAAACCCCTTGCCAGCTTATATTTTCTTTATGCTTCTTTTAATTATTGCATGCATCTCTAAACTCTCAAAAATTCCCCAAAAATTAACTTAAGCTCATGTTGCATTGCACATCCACAACATATTTTTATTTTTCATATTTATTGCATTTTAATATTTATAAAAATTCAAAAACACCCATTTTTAGCACTGTTTACATTAGAAAACCAATAAAAATTATAAAAACTCCCCAGAAAATTCCCAAAAAAAATTATTTTGCATATTTTAGTGTGTTTTAACTCCAACATAAAAATCATGAAAAAATATAAAAGAAAATCCCTAAAAATTATAAAACTCTAAAAATCTTCATAAAAATTTATAAAATTCATAACAAATCCAAAAATTTTGTTTTCTTTTCCTATATTTTCTTTATTTTGTTGTCTTTCATTTAAAATTAAATTGGGAAAATTTTGTCACTGTTTACTATTTTTTATTCCCATTTTAATTCTAGCCAGCAATTTTGTTCACTATTTACTAGTATTTTTACTTTAAAAATACCAAAAAAATTTAAGAAAAACCTATAAAAATCACAGAAACATTATAAAAATATAAAAAGCACAAAAACATTTTATTTCCTTATTTTTAAGTATTTTACCTATTTTTATAAATCCTTATTCCTCTCTTTTCTTACTTTGTATATATATTCTATTATTGAAAAAGAATATAAAAAATATAAAATATAAAAAGAAAATAAAAAATCAGAAAATTAAAAATCAAAATACAAAAACATATAAAATTAAAAATAAAATTAAAAATATAAATATAAAAACCCACAAAAAATAGCATAGATAAACACTAGGTCACATCACATTTTGTGCGTTTTTGCCCCGTTCTACCTGTCTGCTCCCTGTGTTCGACCTCTACACATACTTGCACCTATACACCTATTTGTTGTAGAGTTATAATAAATTTTAACTCCGCACATTTACTTTCATTGCTTGAATTACTTGTTGTGGGTTAATTGTTGATTGATTGAGGTTTCGTGAGCGGTCGCCTCAGCGACATTGTGGCCCCGCCTTGTGTGGACTACTTTAGACCCTTGCCAAATCTCGATTATCAAATGGTGTCGTTGCTGGGGAGCAACATCGCTTAGTTCGGGGTTTTGCGTGATTGTGATTGTTAGTCTATTTCACGGTTTTCATTTTTGCTATTTTATTTTTTTTATTTTTGATATATCTGTTGAGCTATCTAACCTTCTCTTTTATTGACTTTGTGTGAGGAACCGCAGAATGAGGGAGGCGCATCACCCGAGGTGCTGACGCACCCACGTGAAGCCGGCTCTAGCCAACCTAGCACCGAGGAGACGAGAAGAGAATTTTGAAGACCGAGCTCCATCTTTAGTTGCATTTTCTTTTCTTGAATTTATTTTTGTAAATTAAGTGAGTGAGAGACCCATCTTATTGTAATAATACAGGTACTCAGGACACTTGGACATTAAGGCCTAAGTTCCAGGTGTTTGTACACCTGGGGGCTCACCACGTTTTGTCGGTTTTTCATCGCATTCTTTTTTATTTTGTTTTCCGATTTTCGATTTTATTTATTTTGTGTGATTGAGCCCTTAGCCATAGGAGTTGCTTGGCGATAGAGTAGGTCCAAACAACTTAATATCTTGCATGTACCTATAGCTGCGTTTGGACTTAGTCAAACTATAAAACAGTCGCCTCATCATTTCCGAGCCTTCGTGCTGCGAGCCCACCCTGCCAAGCGCTGCTCCTGAACTCGATGTGTCGAGAGGAGGGGTGATCCTTGACCGGACTCCTGTATTGAAGATCGGTAATTGACTTGTGGTGCTTCACGTTAATAGCAGCTGCTCAACTTAGGGCGATTTCATCGACTTTGCATTTGCATATAGATAGTTTTCAATTCTGCTGAACATCCTTGCATGTAGAGTGCTGGAGGCAAGGTGAGCATTTACGCTTTAGCATTCATCATCGTTTTTGCCGCTTGCATTGCTTGTCCAACTCTCCCTCTAATTTTGCCAACCTAGGTGCTAAGTGAAATTGACTCCTCGTTAGGCTCATGCATTTTTACTAAAAATCCAAAAAAAAGTGATAATCAATAAAATTAAGACTGTTAATATTACTTGACCCTAAAAAAGATCAAAAAGGAAAAATATTCTCTTGGGGAAAGTAATCCCTTCATTGTCTTCGTTTTACTTGCTCGCGCACACCCTAAGGACTAGTGCCCAAATCCTATTCAGTCCCTAAGTGTGTGTGCAAGAACTTCTCACCTAACTCTAAAATAGACAAGATAAAAAGACCTCATTTTGCGGTCTCTACTGAGTTGAGTAGGTGAATTGAGGGTTTGTCTTGTTTTCATTTTTGTTTGTGATTGTTTTGTGTGCATCCTAGATCGTCCCTGTTCATTTGCGCCTTCTTCTTCGCTCTTTTGACTTGACCTTCGTGTTCTCCCAATCATTTTCTTTTGTTTTCGAGATGGACCCCTGGAGCATCTTCTATCCGGACTTTGCGGATCCCTCGTTCACTCCAGCCGATCCACCTCACTTTTTCCAGGAGGACTTTGCTCCTGATTTTTGTACATATCTGACCAACCCACTATTTCAGGATTCAGACTTTTACCTTCACCAATCATTTCCACCACCATCTCCTACACATTTCGACAACCCGCTCTTCCTTGAGTATCCTGATCCGGAATGTGATTTTTATACACACCCTCCACCCGCCTTCGACACACCCGATCCTGAGATTTTGGAGTCACCTTTCATGATATCCACACTTGAGACCTTGAATCAGATGATGGAGCATATGAGCTCGAGGATGAGTGATATATATAGCTTAAATAAGAACCAGAATGTAGCTCCATTCTTTGAGGATTTGGAATCATTTGAGGATTATCATGAGAGCTTGCAATCGCCCAAAACACCAAAAAATGAGAAAAATTTAAAAAACCAAAAAGAGTTCGGGAGACACATGATCGAGTCAGACTGTGAGGAGAGCGTTCACTTGACAGATCCTTTGTCCACACATTCATTCACACACTATCCCACCTTTGACCCCGAGGATGCTGCTGTACAGACTGCTCTTGGCATGCCTCGTGTATATGTTGATTCCGACTTCCCCCTTGTATGGAGGAGGTCCAAAAATTCAAAAAAATGTTGACTGAACCCGAATTTGTGGCCACCATTCATGACATTATCCGTGCCCCACTTGAGCAGGCCATGACCGATTTATCTGCTCCTCTTCCCAAGAAGAGAAAGCGGAGGAGAAGATCTAAGCGTCATATCTTGACCATGGCCACTGCCCACGCCATCACACACCGTCCCATTCCTAGGAAGAGGAACACTGCCACACCTTTCATTAGTTGCACCATCTCTGACTTCACTTGTGATCACACTCTGTAGAAATCGAACACATGGAGCAGACAGGTAGAACGGAGCAAAAATGCACAAAATGTGATGTGACCAAGTGTCTATCTATGCTATTAAATGCCTAAATGAAATATTTTTGTGTTGTGATGATTTTTTACTGTTTTTGTGACTTTCAGAGATTTTTATGTTTTTTAGGTTTTTCAAAATGAATAAAAATAGGGAATAATGAAATTAATGAACATACATGACTTTTTTAAAAATAAAAATATAAAAAGAAAGCAAAACTCTATGTATTTATTTTTCCTAAAAGCTAGTAGAATTTATCTACAATCAGGAAGTGACATCACTATTTTTTGATTTTTTTGCAATTTTATGTGATTTTTTAGGCTTTTTGATATTTTATATTTTTTTTTTGAGTTTTAAAAATATTTAGTGCATGAAATTTGCCTACAAAATAAAATACAAAAAAGGAAGCTAATCTTTTTTTTAGAATTTTTACATAATATTCAAGTTTTTATGACTTTTCAAAGATCAAACTGGGAAAAATGCGAAGTTTTTGGCTTTTTAGTAATATCAAATGGAAATTAAATGCAATAAGAAATTTATACTGGAAAGAGAGATAAATCAAAAGCATAACATGATTTTTGCAAAATTTATTGACTAACAAAAGTATTTTTTTTCAATGAAAAGAACATGCAATTTTAAAATATGGAAATACAAGGATTAAGATGCATTTATTTGGAGTTTTTGCATAAAGTAATAATAAGAAATAGAAGTGGGAACAAAAGTGCAAATTAGCCAAATAGCACGTGACTTGAATAATGGCATGTCTGCTTTGCAATATAGAAAAATCTGGGGATTGTTGCTGCGATTTTTCCCTAAAAAATTAATATAGAGTTATAGGATTTCTTCGTTCTGTTTTTCATGCAGTAGAGGAAAAGGGAGGCGTGGAGCTACCGCTCCTTCATTTATTCTCAAGCAAGTGCGCCACCATAGTGTTTAGGACTGTGTCGAGTAGACGTTGCTCCGTCAAGCGATGGTGGTTGAGGGGCTGCTTGGCTAGGGCATGATGGGATGGAGGCGCTGGTGGCATAGTGGTTCGGAGGCGCTGCGATGGATCTCGCGAGGACTTGGCCTAGCAAAGGAGGTTCTCGGTTGACATCCTCGAGCGGCTGCTTGATAGGCCAGTTGGTGGCATTTATGTCTGGCTTCGAGCAGAGGAGGGTGAAGGTGATGGAGGTTGGTTGTTGGGTGACACACGCCTAGGTCGGGTGATGGCAGCTGGTGGAAAGAGCATCGGGCGCGTGCTCCACGTCTCTACTGCAGTGAGTGGTGATGATGCTCTAGGACGTACGGATGTGCGAAGGATTGGCGGGTGTGGTCCTCGTACGGGTGGATGCTGCTGGCGACGTGGCGGACCTACGGAGGTGGACAGCGAGAGCGGCGGGCGCCACCTGCGGGATCATTGGTGTGCATATAAGGGCATACAAGTAATACAATCTCTCAAAGGGATCATACAGGTTCATTTACTGAACCGGAAGACATGAGCTCACTCATGAGATATTGGGAAGAATCAAATTCTGTGCACGGTCGTGTCGCTTTGGAAGCTTGACTGAATTTGTAGGTTTGATATATACTTTTGGAAAGTTTATGATAAACACCTGGGTATGATATATGCTTTTGGAAAGTATATGATCGATACCAACTCCCAATAGTCAAAAGAGAAACTTAATGATAAATCCCTGAAGTAGACAGTGTAAAATTGATCTTATACTTCGGGTTTAATCTGGGTCTTCCAGTATGCAGGATGTATAGGTATTAGGAATTCCTGAAGGTTATGTGATCATAAATGATTGTATAACCATGATGCTTTTATTCCTAAGGAGTGATGAAATGGGTCTGGATTTTAGTGACTCCTCTCAGTAGAGAAGTAATTTGATCTTGGTTTAAATGTTGGACATTGATCTGAATGTGATTCAGATGTAATGAGAAGATTATATTTGCGGTCTTGATTTAATCAAGCATCTATGAGAGGTCCGCAAGATCTGGATTTGAGATGTGATCTCAATATCCAAGTCACTATATGTGGAATAACATAATCGCCCAGTCCTTATCTCCATGTATCCGTGGATAAAGCACATTATCTTTGAAAGAGTTCATGGATAATTCCATTGTTGATTCATGTATCTGAGCATTGAGGAAATGGATAATTAAATGTGATATAATTATCATGAATAATATGAATTTGATTCATATTATGAAGAGAGTTATCTTAGATAATTAAATGTGATTTGATTATCAAAGATGTAAATAATGTGAATGTGATTCATATTTTTTTGGCACATGAGAATAGAGATCCAAGATGATTAAATGTGATTTAATTATCATGGATATGAATAATGTGGATAGCAATATCCATATTAATCATATATATTATAAATGTGATTTATAATATATAAGAGAGAGATATTTGTAACTTACATTTGTTAATTAAATTTTGATGTGAATTGGATTCACATTGGACTATTAATTGAAAATGTAATTTACATTTTATTTTGGGTTGTGAATGTGATTCACAATTTTCCAATGGCAAGATTGCAATATTCACAAAATAATTATGAATTATTTTTGTAGAATAATTTACAACAAGTGTTGTTGTAAATCTTGGAGATTTCCACGGAATAATGTAATCTCATGAGATATCATGAGATTACATGAGATTGCCGTCAAATCCCATATTATGGAAAGAGGCAATCTTCACTCTGTAATCTCCACGCTTTATTGATTTAATTTGACATTAAATCATATTAATTTATAAATATATATTTAATCTAAATTAAAGTAATTGTTGTTATTTTTTTAGCAACAAAATCTTGGTCATTAAAATAAATACAAATCAATGTGAGCCATTGGATTTGTGTTGTCCATGGATTGAGATCCATGGATCGCAAATTATTATAAATAGACGGGCACCCCTTGATCTTCTTAAGTTTGACAACATCTCTTCTTATGTTTGACAACATATGCTCTCTCTCTCATTCTCTCTACACGCCAACTTCATCTCTCTCCCTCTCGCTTATGGTCGTCCACCATGGAGACCTAGAGAGAGTCACTCTCATCCCAACATCGTCGTTATGCTGTCGAATTGTTTGCTCGTGGATCTCCATCTCCTTCAGCGTGCCTCGCTCGTGAAAAAGACATCGGATCTCATGTGACAAGATCAGGAGATTCGCCGCTTGGATCATCAACATGGATTGCGAGAAGCACGTGTTTTATCAACATGTTCGCAAGCGTTTCCTCCATCAGATCAGACTTGAGAAGGAGGTCTCTTCGTTTAGAGACTCGATCGCAACCACACTTCAAGAGATAACCCTAATACTTGTTTGTGGTTTATATGAAATGATCCGAAAAGTGTTCTTGGATCATGTGGTTTCATCGCATGAAATATTTTTAAATTCCGATGCCTCGAGCAACTAGTGTGACTAGTCGCTCTCGATCTAATATGATGCGATAGTAATGCTTCGATGATGAACTTAAGGATATCATCATATCCTTCAAGTGGCATCAAAGCCTTAGGTCAGATATTTTAGATACAATCCATAAACCTAGGACGACTTGGGTTCGTTAGGGTTTGCGAAAGTTTTATTGCATTTCATTTTTCGCATCTCTGTTTAGTGAATACTTTAAGCCCTGTTTAAATTGTTTAAATACGAAAATAACACTAGTATTATGTTCCCATTAATTACGTAAACTGTAGGATCTGAGTTTACGAGATTTTGAATATGTTTGCTCAAGTTATGATCAAATTAGTGAACATGTATCCACTGTTTCGGGGACTGCGAATCTTGACGTAAATAAGGAGTTAATTATGGTTTTGAAATGCCTATTTGTGTAAATCATATAGGTTTTGTTGTAAATCAAATCATCAAACTTTGGAAATTTATTTTGCTTAATTTGAATTTAAATTGATAGAGATATGTTGATTTTAGTAAGTGAGGGACACTGTTGGAAATTACTTTCCTAATCAAGAACCTCGTGATTGTCATTTAATCAATAATTGATGATGTCATTTATTGAAATTAAATGATTTAATTTCCTGGAATAATTATGGTTAAATATTTGTGAAATATTTGATGATAATTATTTCCTTAAATGACATTTCCTTAACCAATAATTGATAAGATATGATCTAGATCACAATTGGTTACACAATCTACTTTCCAGCAAACAAAGTTGCTTGAATAGGATTGGGTATCATCTCAAGTACACAGTGATCAATTTGGCATTATCCTTTCCTGAAGTTAATATGATGTCTTGTCAGGGAGCATTGGGGTAGCAGGTGATAATCGAGATTTGGCGAGGGTCTAAAGTAGTCTACACAAGGCGGGACCACAATGTCGCTGAGGCGACCGCTCATGAAACCCCAATCAATCAACAATTAACCCACAACAAGTAATTCAAGCAATGAAAGTAAATGTGCGGAGTTAAAATTTATTATAACTCTACAACAAATATGTGTATAGGTGCAAGTATCTCCTCGACGGCGGTGCTTCGATTAGCATATTACCCTTTTGCTGGTACAGTCTCTTCACTTAGGGCTTCTAAAGAAAACCAGGATGATCGTTCACTTTGCTGATGGATCAATCAAGAGGCCGAAGGGTATCCTTGAAAATGCCGTCATTTCAATTTAGGGCACTAGCTATACTGTTGATTTTGTTTTCTTGCCCATGGAGACCTCCACAGGGGAGCACTCTCCAATCATCCTGGGATGACCATTCCACGCCTCTGCGAGGGTCGCTATTGATTATGGATCAGGAGAGATTCGCTTCCGTCCTGCTGACGAGAGCGAAGTGTCGATCACCGCACCCACAGTTGACCAGAGATCTGCACCTGATGTGACTACACCTGTTCTGGCTGACCTCGAGGACCATGACCTTGATGATACTATCAGAGAATTTTGCTGCTTATTGGATTCCACTGAGACCCGAGAATTCCTCCCTGTTGAGGAAGACTCGGAAAGCATGGACCTCAAAGTTCCTTCTTCTGGGACTTGGCATTGTGTTGATGACATCCGCGGGATTTACACGATTGACACCATCGAGCGGAGGGCAGATTTAGAGACTATACAGGACGGACATGTTTCGACTTCTTTCATTGAAGAGTCCGCTCATGTTCACTTAGATTCAGATGAGCCAAAGGCCGAATTTGATTTGGTTGCTTTTCTTCGGGAATTCGGTCCTTTTGATGAGAAAGATGATCCGGTTGATATTATAGAGGACGAACAGAGTTCGACTACTTCCACTGATGAGTTCGTGCCTTCTGGTTTTGACCTGAATGAGACCACGCAGGACGACTCTGATTATACTTCTTCCGATGATGATGAGTTCGTCTCATTCCACTTCAATGTCAGCGAGACTCCCAAGGTCGGACCAAGTCGTACTTCTTCCACTCACCAGTCTGTGCCTTCACACCCTAGGGCCACTGAGGACCATTACCCTGTCGACCATGATCGGATTCCGTCCACTATGGACACCAAGGTCGACCTGCACCATATCAGATCTATTCCTCAGTGGTCCCGCAAGAAGGTTCGCTTTCTACCTTCTTGATCCCGTGCACATCCATCTCTGTTGTATATTCACTTTCATCTATGCCTCTCTCGTATTGCTCATCCACCCATTCTTGTGTTTGCCTTGCTTAGGACGTACTTTGTCCTAAGCATAGGGGGTGGACGAGCCGAGTATTTTTTCTTGTTCTGTGTCACCACTCCTGTTGTTGCCTATACTTAGGGCTTCTTTTACCCTAAGTATAGGGGGCGTGATGTGTACATCCTTCTCTATTCTCCTTCCACTTTCATTTCTTTTCTTCTTTTCTTCTTTTCTTCTTTTCCTCTTCTGTCTTCATTTTCTACCGAAAAGGTGTCTCCCCTTGTTGTCAGTCTTCTATACTTAAGACGTACTTTGTCCTAAGTATAGGGGGGTGTGCACCCCGAATCTTAATTTATTACGTTCCTCTCCATTGTCTCCTCTTCTTGTCTATACTTAGGAATATCTTACCCTAAGTATAGGGGGAGACGATCTGAGTACGATCTGTTCATTCCCACCCTTGACCCTCCCTGCTTTGTGTACAGTCTGCTATACTTAGGATAATTTGATCCTAAGTATAGGGGGGACGATCAACTTCTCATTCATTTATTCATCTCTTATTCATTTATTCTTTAGACTTTCCTATACTAAGTACGAGTTATGTCTTCTCTTTTCTCTCTGATCTATGAGGACATAGCTCAAGCTAAGTATAGGGAGGTCGTATATACTACGTATATACTTTATCCATAACTCGAACTTCCGTATTTTCATAATAATATGGCTAATTATTCTTTAAAATTCATTAAAAACCTTAAAGATGTGATTATTCCTCAAATTCTTTTTGTATTTACTGATTAATAAATCAGCTGAAAATGTTTTTTGCAAAATGTTTGAAAAATATTTTGAAAATCTTTTGAAAACTATATGAAAACGTTTTGTTACATGTTTTCAACCTTTGTAAAACATTTTTGTTTGCAAACATTCTTTTCTTTGTGTGAAATAAAAAAATTTTTGAAAAATGATTTGCAAATGGTTTGAAAATTGGTTGCAAAAATATTTTGAAAAATCTATCTATACTGTTTGAAAAACCTTTGCAAAATGATTTTCAAATGTGTGTACATGTTCGTAAAATATTTGTAAAAATTATTTTGGACTATAGTTTTCAAAAATTGTTTGAAAAACATGTGTCAAATAAGTTTGAGGAATACATACATCTCACCAAAATACACTATCTATATGTATAAAATTGATCACTTACCCTTGTAAATTCTTAAAATCCACTTCTTGTAGATATAAGAAGCATGCCCGTGTAAATATTTTAACCTAGTTTTTATCCAAAATTTTTGTTTTCAAAAATCCCAAAAACATTTGTAAAATGAAAATTTAAAAACATTTGAAAATCACTTTGGAAATTACAAAAAAATGCATATGCATCATCATCTTTTCAAAAATCCATGAAAAGTTCAAAATCTTGAAAATTGCGTCACAAAAATATTTTCTGCATTCTGCATATCATTTGCATAGCATAAGCATTTTTCGGATTGAGTTTGATAGTTGAACGAGTCTAAGTAAAATATGGAGATTGGAGCATGATTGGACCTTAAAATCTACCTAATAACAGGAACCTTATAGGAACTGGATTTGAGGTACTTCAGGTCTAGTTGACTTAATTCTTTGAGGATAACGAGACTTGGTTCAATGGATTCTTGACTGCCTAATTAGAGTATTTTGGAACACACGCACGACTCTTGTTGATAATGACCTAACTTGGACACCTGCACCTTTCACATGGCTCAACTCAGTTGGAGTGGTGAGGGGGTTGGATTTGCTAGTATGAGACGCACACAAGTGGAAACACTTGTCCTCCTTTAGGGAGGGAAGTGCACCCCAACCCATCCAGTGATAAGGAGTTCGAAAGATAGGAGAGTGTGGGTTGCGATAAAGCTTCAAAAGAGGGATAGTCTACTGGCTCAAGAGGAAAACTCCCTATATAAATGTTGTTGTGAATAGTATTTCAAAAAAAAAAAGAAGAAAAGAGATAGGCTTGTACAAAAATAAAATACCTGTAAAAGTATGTTGCAAAGTCAATAAGCAAGCTTGAGTTCCAAAGTCATATCATGTGAGCCTGCAACTGGATGACTTGACTACACTGGTCTTTCATCCTAAGATAGGTAGCTACACTTGCTATCGTCCATTCTTCTCTTGACCCCCTCCTCTTGAGCTAGTTGCCACTTGAACTTAGAAGGGAATACCCCGCTCCTCGAGGAAGGAGTTATTGGATTGGGGAATCATTGGGTTGTCATGCTGAAGAAGTCAGTCTCTTTATCATTCTAGTTGGGGAGAGCCACCATCACTTACACTGTACAAGTCAGATTCATAGTCGTAAGGGTTTGCGTATGAGTTGAGATATTTCTGACGTGGCTATTGAGGAGACTTGAACAGAGTTTTGGGATTCTCAAGGACTGTTGGATTTCAAATTCAGTTCTCATTAAGGTTTCGCCTGCACTAAAATTCTGAAGGTCCGACTTAAGCTCCAAACTTTGATTTTGTGAAGACAAGTTTGATAATGAAACTAAATCTAATTTCTTCTTTTTCTTTTCTTTGTTTTTCTTTTCTACACTTATTGCATAAGTGTTTGTTAGGGACTAGCAAAGGCAAGTATAGGGGGGTCATGAATCTACGTTTCATCATCTTTATTCTATCATTTTGGCCTTAAAAACCCTAGTAAATACGTATAAATAGGCTTAATTTAGGAATTTTAGCATTCATGCATCATGGTGTAAATACTGTATAAAATGCGATTTTTAAAGCCAAAATTATAGAATAAAGAAAAGAAAAGAAAAAGAATAAAATATTGTAAATATTTTATGACCTGAAACCCCGAGACCTAGGCATCTCGATGACTAGGTCGACAAGGAATACAGTAGGGGGAGATAAGGGCCAAAATACAATAAAACTCATTTTGATTTTATTCATTCTTTATACAATTTGGGACCTATTTTTGGTTCCACTTTTTATACCTCAATAAAAGAAACATTTTACATGAAAGTTGTAGATAATTTCATATAGAAAAATACAAAATTTATTTCACTCAAAAATAATGTACAGATAAAAAGTTATGATCTGGATAAAAATCCAGAATCCCAACATCCCAGACCTGTATCTCCCTAAAAAAACTCCAAATGCATCAAACTCACTTTAATTTTATATAATTTAAAATAAGCTATTTAATGGCGGTGGTTTCGCATTTGTCGGAGCTACGGTTTGAAAGTTGAATTTTGGACCCCACTTGTATACTTGTACAGATTAAAATATTCATTTTATTATTTATTCATTACTTTTATAATTTTATATTTTTATAATTTTATTAATATTATTTATAATTTATATGTGCATTAAAATCAGATTAAAAACTTAAATAAAATACCAAAATAAAATACTTATATATAACATACATAGGTATTATACCTATAAATATACCTACATAAACTATACTTTTATTTTATTAAATGCACAAAACACTTCATAAAATAAAATAAAAATATTTTTAAGTGTATAAATATACTTTATAAATTTATAAAATAATAAACAAAATTAAATAAATTAAAAACACAAAAAAAATGAATTCTTAAAATACATAGGTAAATATACCTATAAAGGCTAAAATAGGTAACTTGTAAATTTATACCTCATAAAAATAATTAAAAATTACCATAAAATAATTTATAAAATAATAAAAAAAATTTTATTAATAACCAAAATTTAATAAAATCGTTTATTATTTTTAATAGATTTTACAAATCTTTTTTTCCCAAGAATTTTCTGGTTGGTCCACGTGGACCAACCAGAGGGGTTCTTTGGTTGACCTCGGTCAACTCTCTGACCGAGGTCTGCAGTCGGTCAGAGCTATGTTTTTGGCTTTGTTCGGCCAATTTTCTAGGTCGTTCCTTACACTATCTCGAGAAAGTTTCTTCTGCAACTTTGCTCCTCGATCTTCCACCATACACGCCCTAGTGTTTTTTCGGGATTTGGATCATCGATCCACCCGTTTCCACCTCGTTTTTCATGCCACCCCGTCAACCATTCAAAACACCCCCATCACCTTCCATTGATCCTCGAACCCTTTTACCTAAGTTTGAACCCTCGTTTTGGAGCTCTGGATCGATCCCTGTGACAGGGGGATCTCCAGCTCCTTCGCGCGAGGCCAGGCGAGGGCCGGGAGGAGCTTCCACCCCATCTCCGACCGATGGCCGTGAGGTACCCATCTCTTGGTTTTAAAGCCAATCGAGGTCTCGTTTTCTTTGTCTTTCTCCGTAATTTCTTATCGCGTAAGTCGTAGCCTTTGTTTCGTACTCTTATCTGCACTATTCACACCCGTTTCACTCTGCCACCACCTCACCGGAGTAAGCTCTGGCGAGCCCCCCTTTTGTCGTTTGTCGCTTCAATCCACACCCAGGAGGGGCGAGGCATTTTTCCCTCACCCTCCTTAACTATATTCTGCAGGTCCTTGCGCTACCAAAGGCCCTGGGGCTCGCGTTAACGGATTCTCCACGAAACCTGGAGCTTCCCAGCTCTGTGGTTCTCGCGCGTGACCTCTGGCCCCCGCCAAAGATTTTTGGAGCCCCCATCATTCAGAGGCACCTTCCAGGGAGCTCGTCAGCCCATTTTGAGACTTCAAATGCCACCAGAGAGAAGGAGCAAGGCCGGGGAAGCTCGGCTGCCCCGAGGTTCGTCCCTGTTCTTCGTCTCCACCTCTCTGCCGTCCGATCAAGGGCTGCTCCCAGACGAAGCAGTGTGCGTTGGATCAAACGCGTCCAGGCCGTCCGATCGTGCCCTCATCTTCTAATCCTATCTGCCCGTTACGAAGGGGTATCGCGGGCCTAGGCTTCGACACGTGGCAAGTGTGGCGCGTTGCGTCGTCCGATACGCCAAGGCGCGTGGGTATTTTGCTAATTAACCCCCGCACGTTTTTGTAATATCGTATTAGTATTCAAACTTTTCTCAACCTTTTAAAAACTTTTGTAACATTTGCGTATATCCCCTCGGGGTTTTGTAATATTCCTATTTGCCCCCTGCCAGGTCGCGTGCGTATGCACACGTGACTTGGCGATTTTGCAGGCGTACCCAGGGGCTTTTGCTTATTAATTTTTAGTCGCAAAACTTTCAGTTTCAGTTATAAAAGTTTTGGCACTTTTGCATTCTAGCCCTCGTATTTTTGTGAATTACATTTTGACCCTGACAGGCGCGCATGCTACGCACATGTACCTTAGGGACTTTTGCAGATAAGCCCTTGCAGCTTTAGGAATTTAGATTCGGGCCAGAAACTTGCATTTTCAGTTATATATTTTGTGGAAATTTTACTCGTGGGCCCCCAAACTTTGCTATAATTACATTAAAACCCTTGCCAGCTTGTATTTTCTTTATGCTTCTTTTAATTACTGCATGCATCTCTAAACACCCAAATATTTGAAAAATACAAAACAAATGCATTTCTTTTGTGTATACATTTGTTTGAAAATTATATTTTAAATATTAAAAATTTGCAAAACTAAAAAGCTCAAAAGCTTGAAAATCAGAAAATATAAAAAAATAGTAAAAAATTTTTAAAAAAACAAAAAAATTGGCATTTGAATTCCCTTTTTCTTTTAATTGATTTTTCAATTATTTGAATAATCCTCAGGATTTGTAGCCTTTTTGACTTCGATCCTGTTTGTTGTATAGGTAAATTAAATAGCAAATTCTGTTGCTTTATTTTTTGTACATAATTTAGTTTGAGAATAAATAATTTTTTTTATCAAGGGATTCTTTGGGTTGCAAGGACATCTGCACATATTTTCATCGAAATAAAAAACCATTGAGAATCTCTATTAACAAAATGGTGTCGTTGCCGAGGAGGCACGACGAGGGTAGTTAGGTTTCTCTTTTGACCTACTATTCTTGGTTCTAAATTTTTGTCTGTATTTAACCACAATTATTTCATTATTCATATTCATTGTATCTATTTTTCTTTGCTTATTTTATATTTGTGTCTCTTACATATTTTTCTTTTCCTCTTTCTTGCGAATGCCTGACGAGCGAGGATAACTTTCTTACGAGAGTCGTTGCACCCAAGCGAAGCAGAGGCGACTTGATAAAGATATTTTAGAAGGTATTTTGACTTCTGGTAGACTCTATGAATTGTACATTGATGAAAATGTCATGAATGTTACTACCACTAACAAAAATCCTAAAAGAACTAGGGAGGATGGAAATAATTCAAATATGATTTGGCATCAAAGGCTTGTTCATCTATCTGTTGATAGGATCAATATAATGATAAAGGATGGACCCTTAGATTTTCTACAAGTCCAATCTTTGCCTACCTTTGAACATTGTATTCGAGGTAAAATGACTAGGACACCTTTTCGTATTAATGTTACACGATGCGAGAGTATTCTTGACCTAATACATACCAATGTATGTGGTCCCTTCAGTACCGCAACCCAAAATGGATATTGATTTTATTTGATGTTTATTGATGACCATTCACAATACGGGTTTATCTTCCTATTATGTCATAAATCAAAAACCTTTGAAAAGTTCAAAGAGTACAAGGCTTTGGTTAATAACCAAACCGATAGGAAGATTACACGGATTCGATCTAACCGAGGTGGTGAGTACCTCTCAGATGAATTTAAGGAATACCTTAAAGAGAATGGAATTATCTAAAATCTCACTCCTCCTAGAACTCCCCAACTTAATGGTGTTGCTGAAATACGCAACAGGACTATCATGGATATGGTCCATTCAATGATGAGAAAACACATTTACCACTTAGTTTCTAGGGATATGCAGTAGAGAGTGCAATATATATCCTGAACAAGATTCCCAACAAATCCATACGTAAAACTCCTCTTGAGCTTTGGTATGGAACCAAATCTAGTGTTAGAGACTTAAGGATTTGGGGTTGCTTGGTCCATGCGAAAAACGTGGACGCAAGTAAGCTAGAATCTTGCACTCTTGAGTGCTACTTCATTGGGTATGTTAAAGATGGTATTGGATACCAGCTTTATGAACCTGAGACCTTGAAGGTTTTCACCACTTGAGATGTAAAATTTTTGAAGGATGATTTCTTTAAGAGTTATGACAAAAATGAAGTAAAGGAACTCATTGAATCCCCTGAGGATACGGAGTTTCCTGAACCAGAAACTAAGGATACGAAGTTTCCTGAACCAGAAACTAAGGAAGTACATGAATATGTAACACCTATACCTTTTCAAAGGAGATCTAGGGTGGTTGAACCACTTGAAAGGTACGGATTCCATGTGTCAGGTGAAACTGACAATGATCCATCTTCATTTAATGAAGCGCTCATGGATCATGACATGGATAGATGGATGGTAGCAATGAAGTCTTAAATAGACTCCTTGCATAAAAATGGTGTATGGACCCTAGAGGATCCACCTAAAGGGGTAAAATCCATTAGGTGTAAATGGATCTTCAGGAGAAAAGGGGGACCTGATAGGAAAGTAGAGACTTTCAAGGCATGGCTCGTTGCCTAGGGCTACATACAGAGAGAAGGCATCGACTACGATGAGACATTCTCTCATGTGGATATGCTTAAATACATCAGGGCACTGCTAGCTATAGCTACATATCTTGACTACGACATCTAGAAGTTGGGCGTCAAGACGGTTCTCCTCAGTGGATACCTCGAGGAGGATATCTATATGGAGCAGCAGCAAGGCTTCATAACCAAGGAAGGTGAAGTATGTAAGCTGAAGAAATCCATCTATTGGCTCAAACAAGCTTCTCGTAGCTGGAACATCATATTTGACAAAACCATAAAGAGTTATGATTTTGTGCAGAATCTTTATGAGCCATGTGTGTACAAGAAGCTTAGTGCAAGCATCATTGTGTTCATCGTGCTTTAAGTAGATGGCATCATTATCATTGGGAATGATACAAGGATGATCACCGGTGTTAAAATTTGTCTATCCCATACCTTCAAGAGAAAAGATTTTGGAGAAGCCTCATATATCATGGGTCTGAAGCTGTTCAGAAACCGAGAAAAGAGGATATTGGTATTATCATAACATGGGTACATTAACAAGATATTGGAGTGTTTCCATATGGAGAACTCCAAGAACAGTTTCCTTCCCTTAAGACATGGTAAGCAACTATCTAAAGGGTTGTCTCCTCAAAGTGTTGAGGAAAAGAAAGCCATGGCTGGATGCCCCTACGCATCAGTTGTAGGAAGCTTAATGTATGCCATGATGAGTACGAAGCAAGGTATCTGCCATGCAATGGGAGTTGTAAGTCGTTACCAATCATGCTATGGAGAACAACACTAGAATGTAGTGAAGAACATTTTCAAGTATCTATGACGGACGCAATATTATATCTTGGTCTATGGAGATGGAGATCTCCTAAGTTTTGGGATACGCCTATTCAGACTTCCAGTCAGATATTGATGATCGAATGTCGACATCAGGGTTTGTTTTCCTATTGAACAATAGTCTTGTGAGATGTAGAAGCACGAAGCAGGACACTACAGCCTATTCAACAATAGAAGATGAATATATTGCCACATCAGATGCTGCAAAGGAGGCGGTGTGATTGTGCAAGTTCATCCCGGAACTTGGTGTAGGTTCCTCTAATACTCCCATCCTGCTACATAGCGATAACACGGGAACCATTGCCCAGGCGAAGGAACCCAGGTGGCATCAAAAGAGCAAGCATGTGGAAAGTAAATACCACATCATTCGGGAGATTGAAAAGTGTGGTAACATCATCATCACAAAGGTGACCTCTACCGACAATGTTGTTGATCCCCTTGCCGATCCTTCGGAAAGAAGGTTTTTGACCAGCATGTAATGAGTATGGGTTTAAGGATTGTACCTTAATGGTTGATGGCTAGTGAGAAATTGTTAACTATGTGAGCTCGAGTTGAACCATTCTTACCATGAATGTTATTGTAATGTTCTATTTATCAATAAATGTTATTGTACTGTTTGATTTATCAATTATTGTAATGTTGTTGTACTCTGAGATAAAATGAATGAATGAATGCACTATAAGGCCCATAAGTACAGTTGTTGTTATATACCATGGTCATCTTGATGATCATACGTATGTTGATTCAATTGTTGAATCATAGAGACTGGTGATTTGGATGAATATCTAAAGAGTTAGATTGAGGACTCATTAAGCACCGTCAAATGATTGTTAAGAGAAGATCTCCAGCCTAAGTAGGAGATGGCAATCCTTTCTCATTTGGCTGACATTTGACTAGCCTCATGATGCAGGTCCTATACATGGGAATGGAGATTTGGAGGTGTCATATTAGTTAGGTCAAAGAGTTGACTTAGCGAGATCGAGATAACTAAGTCCTATATCGAATATTGTCATGATATAGGCATACATCCTCTGAACAGAGACAGATGTGTTACTATATGTCCGAGTATTTACATGCAGTAGACCAATGGTTGATGTCCTAATCAAGGTCTATACAATGACGAGCTGGTTTGCTTATGAGGGCATATGAGTAATATGATCTCTCAAAGGGATCATACAAATTCACTTGTGAATCGGAAGATGTGAGCTCACTCATGAGGTATTAGGATCAACCAAATTCCATGCATGGTTGTCTTGCTTTGGAAGCATGAAAAGAATTTGTAGGTATGATATGTGCTTTTGGAAAGCATATGATTGATACCGACTCCCAATGACTGAATGAGAAACTTGATTATGAACCCATGAAGATTATAGTGTAAATTGATCTATATCTTTGGGTTTATTATAGTTCTTCCAGTATGCAGGATGTACAAGTATTAGGAATACCTGAGGGTGATGTGATCATAAACGATTGTATAACCATGATGCTTCCATTCTAAGGGAGTGATGAAATAGGTGTGGATTTTAGTGACTCCTCTCAGTAGAGAAGTTATCTGATCTTGGCCCAAGTGCTGGACATTGATTTAAATGTGATTCACATGCAATAAGAAGATTAGATTTATGGTCTTGATTTAATCAAGCATCTGTGATAGGTCCATGAGATCTGGAACTAAGATGTGATCTAAATATCAAAGTCGCTATACATGGAACGTACAATCGCCATGTCCTTGTCTCCAAGTATCTGCAGAGAGAGCGCATTATTTTTGAAGGAGTTCAAAAATAATTCCATTGTTGAATTATATCTAAGCATTAAGAAATGTATAATTAAATGTAATTTAATTATCATGAATAATGTGAATTTAAATCACATTATTTAAATGCATGAGAATGATTATCCAATATAATTAAATGTGATTTAAGTATTATGGATAAGAATAATGTGGATAGCATTATCCAAATTATATATATATATATATATATATATTATAGATGTGATTTATGAGATATTAGAGAGAGTCAATTATAAATTATATTTGTTTATTAAGTGTTGATGTGAATTGGATTCACCTTAGACAATTAATTGAAAATATAATTTACATTTTATTTTGAGTTGTGAATGTGATTCACAAATTTTCAATGAAATGATTGCAACGCTCACAAAATAATTATGAATTATTTTTGAGAAATCATTTACAGCAAATGTTGTTGTAAATATTGGGGATTTTCATGGGATAATGCAATCTCATGGATTATGAGGAGATAGCCACCTTCCTTAAAGGAAGGGTGAACAACCACTACTCCTATTAGGAATGGGTGGTCGTCCCCCTCATTATGGAAGCAGGCTAGCCTCCTTCCTATTATCTCTATGCATGATAGATTTAGTTTGAAATAATTTATATTGTTTATTATTCAATATAAAATTAATTAAATTAAATTAATTATTGATGTATTTTACAACACAGTCGAGGCCATTGAAAGAAATACAAATCAATCTAAACCATTGGATTTGTGTTGTCCATGGATTGAGATCCATGGACTCCCAAAATACAGTATAAGAAGAGACATCCCTTGCTCTTCTTTTTACAACAACTCTTGCTCTCTCTCATTCTCAAGCCCCATGCAACCCTCTCTCCATCTTTTGTGATCGTCCACTCAAACCCTAGAGAGAAGGTCGTCGTTGTCGTCGCATCGCCGTTGTGTTGCTGCCTCGACTACTTGTGAATATATGTCTTCTTCAGTCTACCTTGCTCACGAAGAAGATATTTGATCTCATGTGACGAGATCAGGAGACTCACCGCTTGGATAGGCCGCGCTGGCAAGTGTCTCCTCTGATAGATCGGACTTGAGATAAGAGGTCTCTTCTATTATAGACTCGATCACAACCAAGCTATAAGAGGTATTATTTTATCTCGTATGTGGTTTAGATTGAATAATCCAAAAAGTGTTTTTGGATCATATGGTTTTATCATTTAAAAAATTTAAATTATGTGCACTGAGCAACTAGTGTGACTAGTCGCTTTGGATCGTATATGATGTGATCCTCACGCTTTCATGATGCGCTTAAGGATTCTTCCAAATCCTTCAAAAACCTGCGCTTTATTCATCATTATTTGACGACTTGAACTTAAATATTCAAATATAGGCCTTGTCTAGCGCATCTCATGTACGCTAGCACGTGCCTAGGTGGAAAATGTGCACTTTTTGTCCTCTATTCCTTATTTTGTTATTTGTTGGGTCCATAAAAAACTTTTATTTGCACTTTGTTCCATGTTCTTCAGTCCTTTTTTCCTTGTTAATTGTAATTAATAAATAGAAAATTATCATTAAAAATCCATAAAATTCATCTTAACTCCTACTAAACCCTTTTATCTCCACTAATTTTTCTTTCACATTTCAATTATTTTTTTAATAATTCAGAAACCATAATAAAGTTCTTATTTGCATTTTAAATCAATAAAAATTAGAAAAACATTTTAAGAAAAGAGGAAAAAATAGTGTGTGAGTGTTTTTATTTGTTTTTATTTCCTGTGTAAATTACATATGTTAATTCCTCAAAAAGAGAAAAAATAGAAAAACTCTAAAATATTAAAAAATCATATAAAATCAATTAAAATCCTAAATATTTGTTAAAAATGGTTTCTGAAAAATTTAAAATTTCATTTATATGTCTATGCATAATTTCGTAATTTTTGATTTTATTTCCAATTTTTAAAAACTCAAAAACCTTCGCATCATTTTCTATTTCTTCTTTTTCTTGTTTTTAATTGATTTAAAAATCCTAAAAAATTCAAAAATACTCCTAAAATTAGAAAATAGTATAAAATATCCAAAAACGTGAATATTTTTAGTTTATTTTCTGTATAATTTTGCTTTGCTTTAAAAATACAAGAAGTCGCTTTTTCTATTCTTTACTTGTATTCCTTTTTCTTGGTTTTATTTTTCATTTGTTTTAAAAATGAAAAACTTGTGCAAAACTAAAAATAAAAAAACAGAAAAGCTTTAAAAGTAAAAAATTAAAAAGATAAAAAAAATTCCACAAAAAGCAAGAGTAGTGAGCTAGAATTCCTTCTTTTATTTCATTGATTTTTCATTAACTTAAATAACCCTCTGGATTTTGTAGCCCCCCTGAGTTTGATCTTATACTCTATATAGGTAAATAAATAGTAAAATTCTTTTGCTCACATTTGTTTATTATTTTTGGCTTATGAGTTCATCAAAAAAATTTGTTGAGGAATTTTTAGGGTTGCATTGGCACTTGATTAATTTCAAATAATTTAAACCCATTGACTTCCGACTTCAACAAATGGCATTGTTATTGTGGAGGCACAGTGAGGGTAGCTAGGTTTCCTTTTCAGGTTGCTATTCTTGATTATAGATACCTGTTTGTTTTTCTTTTTATTTTCTTGTCTTATTTTTCTATTATTTCTTCTTATTATTTCTATCGTTATATATGTCACTTGTATATATTTTCTGTTATTTATTTGTTTCTTATTTGTGTGTGTATTATTATGTGGATTACATCTTGTTGAGGAGAGAGCACTCACTTTGAAATCTGCATGCCTTGAGGGAGCGTATATAATGCTTGCAGGATACGTGTGTCGGACACCAAAAGATCCCCAAGATCGGACACAATGATTTAATAGAGATACTTTCATTTGCTCTTCTCATTTTGCCTCATATCCACTTGTTTATCTTTGTTTGCTTTTATGTCTATATTGTCTGCTTTTATTTTTCTAATTTTATACATATTTTTCATAATTGTGATCTGACATCTCTTTTATTTCTCTCTTTCTTGTGAGGGCCCGATGAGCGAGGGTGGCATTCCTAGGACCGTCGACGCACTCGAGCAAAGCGGAGGCGGCTAGTTGCTTCGTTGAGCAGGAGGGGAGCGTAGGAGGAAGAATTAGAAGAATTGGATGATTTTTGGAGAATTTTGCACATACATTTTTTATTTTCTTTTTAGATTTTTATTGCATTAAATATTCTTGCAAAAAAGTTGTAATTATTCTTTTGGAACTAGCCTCTTTTTCTATTTTTTTCTAAGGCCATTATATACCATTGTGTGTTTGGGGTGGGGTCTGTTTCACCAAGTGTCGGTGCACCTAGGAGACCTCACCGGTTTTGTTTGTACTGCTTTTATTTTTATTTTTCTTCTCGTGGTTTTTTGTGCTTAATCCCTTAGAAGTATGTTATATTTCCTTGGCTAAGCCAGGTAATTGATTAGGCCCAAAGCCCTTAACAAGAATATATGTTCCTATAAAATAAATCGTAGGATTGCATTTAGTCAAATTAATTGGTTCTTAACTGCTAATAGAAGTTACTTCTTAGGATGCTTCTCGTGCATCATTTAGGTTGGTTTATTTTTCTATATTTATTTTTATGCGAGTATCATTTTGCATGTAGACTGCTGGAGCAAGGTATGCATTTCTATCTCGTGCATGCATCATTCATTTCCGTTGCATCAGCTTTTTTGATCTCCACCCTTGATTTTTCTCACCTAAGAAATAAAGGAATTGGATAATTCGTTACATTGATTCTTTGAAAAAATAAAAGAAAATGATAACGGAATAAAAAAGGGATTGCTAATATTCACTAGACCTTAAAACTAAACGTAGGGACAAATTATTCATTGTTTTGGGGAGACTAACTGCCTCCATGTTTAAAGGTACTTACCTCTAGACACAGAGGGTGAGGACAAAACCATAAGGATAGAGCCCAAATCCCTTGACTTGTTCCCTATGCTCATATATACATATCTGTGGTGTATGGTTGAGATGCAAGCACTTGCCTCAGACGTTAGAAAAGCATTTTGGTGTACTCATTCTCCTTTCTCCCTGTGGGCCTGATATTGGACTCGACAACCTGGGCAGAGGGTACCATTAATTGGGGAGGATTGAGAACGTACACTGGGCAATAGCGATGACTTACCTTGTGTGGTTGGTAGTAAGTAATTTCTCGTAGATTAATTAAACTTAAAATTGAAAAGAGAAAAGACCGAAATCTTACGGTCCTCACATTGTGTTTAGTTGGTAAATCATGGGTTTGTATTGTGTTTTTTAATGTAAAGATCCATCCACACTCTTTGCACCTTTTCTTCTTTTTTCTTCTTAACTTGACTTTGTGTTCTCTCATCTCACCTCTTGTCATCAAATATGTAGGATTGGAGTATTTCTTGTTTGGACGTTGCGAGCTCATCTTTTCACACTACAGTTTAGTTGTTTTCTATTCGAGAAGACTCACTTCTTGAATATTCCTCTTTCTCTACATCCCCAGTCTTTTCATCAATAAATCATAGGTTGGAGATTTACTTTAATCTCAAACTTTCATTTGAGACTCCATCATTTATGAGGACTAATCAAGTATTTTATACATTTTTAGAGACTGAGTCAGAGCACTTGATGTCACCGAAGGGCAAGACTACCATGGCAGAGCAGAATGAGATCAATAGTACGATGTTAGCTTCTATTTAGGCTATTTAGGCACAGTTGACTGAGCAAGATGGCATGCAGGTCGGATTGAGAGATATGATCTTCGAGTAGAGGAATGAGAGATAATATAAGAGAGAAGATGGTGAACAGCCGAATGGTGGTGGGAATGGGGGAGGAGATCCATTAATTGAACCAGTGTCTAAGCTCACACTTAAGGATGCCTACAATCCAGGTGCGGGACAAAAGAATATATAGATTCAGATACCTGCAATTCAAGGGAGATTTGAGCTGAAGCCCACTATTTTACCTCTACTCCCAATATTCCACAGTCACATTAATGAAGAACCTTATTTACACCTCTAGCAATTTGACCAGATATGTGGCATTGTACACAACCCTAACATTCTCTTAGAGTTAGTGAAGATGACAATTTTTCCATTCAGCCTTGTGGATAAGGAATTATATTAGATAAATCATTTAGGGAAGGTTGTTATGTCCTGGGAAGAATTGAGGTCAGCATTTTTGTGCAAATATTATCCCCTAGGATGATTGAATTAGACATGGTCATTGATTGTTGATTTCTCTCAAATGTCCCATGAGCCAATTCACAAGGCATGGGAAAGATTTAAGGATTTGAAGGACAAGTGCCCTAATCATGATATACCAAAGCATATACTTATGCAAAATTTCTTTGGGGGTTTGAGCATTGAAAATCAGAAATTGGTAGATGCCATTTATCGGGGGTACCATTTCAACAAGGATGAGGATGCCCTCTATCAGATCTTTGAGGACATGGCGAAGAGCTCTGTAGCTCTCTTTCTTCATGTAAGTTTCAAAAGCATCTTGTTACTTCTCTTTTAGTACCCCACAAGGCTATCAACATGACAGCATCTCACGGTGTGTATAGGGTGGACAATGCATATCTGACTATTATAGGCAATCACCTATCCAAAGTGGATATAATAAAGAAATTGTCCAAAGAGCTTGAAAACTTACAAATGATCTAGCAGAGGACAAAGTAGTTGAATAAGCTGGATGAGATTATGAAGCATCTGGAGCTTCTTGTTATTATGATTCATTCATGTCCGAGTGTGAGTGTCGTAGTCGATACTTCTACTTCTAAGCATACATATTCCACGACTTCAACACATTGGTGTACCAGAGCACCGTCCACTGTTCAGCACCTTTACTATGTACGAACCCCAGATCAGGTCCCGCAGCAGTCACCTCAGACATGTATTGTACCATACCACTAGGAACCTCTTTACATTCCAGAGCAGCAGTCTCCACCTCCACCTCTCATTCAGTAGGTGAATGGCCTTTGGTTCGACCGAGAGCTTAGTCAGCCCCATCCATCAGGACAAGGTCAGTTGGATTCGTCGCCGAGTCAGAGGCCCATCCACCATTTCCAAGGAGGGAGACCACAACCTCAGCATCGACAACTACATCCTCATTTTTCATCTCCACCACATTTTCAAAATTGGAGATATGGACAACGGAAAATGCAGCCTGCATATCCTTATCAGTCCTATTATTAGTAGCAGTTTGCACAGTTTTCACACCCTCCTCCTCATTATTATTAGTCACGGTATTCTAAGTACCAACAACCTCCACAGTACCAGTCTCAGCGACAACCTGTTGTTGAGCATCTAGAGTGAAGGATATGGGGAGATCCTCAAGCGCATCCTGGAAGCGTGTGGATCGCATCGAATGCGATCGGGGGTGACTAGTCGCACTAGTTGCTCGGAGCAGCGGGATTTAAAATTTTTAAAGTGATGAAACCACATGATCCAAGAACACTTCTTGGATCATTTTATATAAACCACAAATAGGTACAAGGGTTACCTCTTGAAGCGTGGTTGCGATCGAGTCTCTAAACAAAGAGACCTCCTTTCTCATGTCTGGTCCGATGGAGGAGATGCTTGTGAGCACGTTAATGAGACGTGTGCACCTCACAATCCATGTTGATGATCCGAGTGGCAAATCTCCTGATCATGTCACACAAGATCCAATGTCTTCTTCACGAGCGAGGCGCACCGGAGGAGACGGAGATCCATGAGTGCTGAATCTCAGATTCACTACTCTAAAAATGATGAATTAAGCTCAAATCCCTAAAATTCATTGGCATTTCTTCATTTATTCTGCATAATTAGCATGCATGAATGTTTTGATAATAATTGCATTTTATCACTCCTTATTACACAAAATAAGAAGCCAAAAATCCCAGTCCAATTGACCTGTAAAAGAGCCCAACTTCCCTGATTTTTAACTAATTCATGCTAACTCCAAATGACTTGAAATCACCTCCATTGTATACTTATTAATAATAAGAATAAAAGAAAAATACAAAAAGAAATCACTAACCTAAATAAGTGGACCAAAAAACCCAAACCCTAGTTCTAGGATTTTGGACTAAAACCTTAATATCTTCCTCATCCAATGTCCAACTTGATCCTACTCACTTTTGAACTAATGTACATTCAAATACCTTCGAAATAAGATCAAGTTCAAGTGTATCGAAGTTCATATGTAAAAGTTGGGTTTTGGGCCTCTTTTGTATATTTTTTAATTTAGTTGTTTTTGACCTATAATTTTATATACATAATTAACCCATTTTATTGTATTTCTTTTTCATTTGTATTCTTTGATAAAAGTTTTACTAAAATGCACAAAAAATCCAAATCTAAACTGAGCTTGAAATCAAAGAAACTAATTGAGTCCGAGTCTTCACTAATTGTTTGTACAAAAATTATCTTTTCATGTTTTGTTTTATTTCTTCTTTTTCTTAATTACTAAAAATCCAAAAAATAGATTAATGTGTAAATATTTATCTTTACTTTTATCATTTTTTTACAGATTTTTATCTGGTTTAAAAATGACAAAAAAATTATAAAACACAAAAATCAAGGTATTCTATGTACATGGGATACCCCAAAAATATCACTTTGCACAAATGATCGATTTTGGTTTTGGTGTTTTCATGAAAGTTATAGATCTCATCGAGACGAGCAACTTTTGTGAAGAAAATGTTTCGATACGAGGTCATTTGCTATTTCTTTTCTTTTTTTCTTTATATTTATTTTTCGATTTTTCTGAGGTTGACACATGGCCGCTCCTGGAGCCGCCACATGTCACCCATTTTTGGAGGTTTTAAATTCGTTTTTATAAAATAATAAATAATAAATAAAAGACAAGCATGTGCAGCGCACGTGCTGCCTACGCATGCGCATTGCACGCGCTCCCCCCGACCATCCCACTCGCTGCCACGTGGCAGCATCTCGGCCGTCCAATCTCGGTCGATCGGACGGCTGATGCACCTTCTCCTTCCCCCAATTTTCTCCCCACATATCTCATCCGCACCGCCTTCCTTCCACGCCTCCTTCCTCTTCTGGCTGCATTTCCTCCACGAATCTCACGACGCGACCACCGCCTTCCTTCTTGGGCCGTCGTCGCATAATTGTCTTCCCTCTTCTGGCACATCACCACCATCGCCAATCATGATCCTCGTCAAATCTCTGTCACCAATTGCCTCCTCTCCTCAATCTTATAATCTTCAATTGCCAGATCCTCGTCGAACTCAATCTTTCCCAAATCATCGGCACCCCTTCTTCGCTATTTAAGCATCAGCGTAGCCCTCGTCTCCCCCATCGCCGGTCACACGAAAAGCAAAAGGGGGAGAAATGGTGGTGACAACCCGGTTCCCTCACCTCCTCCGACGAGATTCGAGGTTGTAGGCCTTCTTGCAGCCTTGTGGTGGTCTACCACCCGCCTGCTGCTTCTGCTCCGGCCTTAGCCGTTGAGCCACCTACACTCCCCCGCTCCACCGTATCTCCACCAGCTTCCACCTCTGCTACAGACCGTTCTTCATCGACCAAGTGGTCCCCAACTCCGGTGCCACTCTAGGCTTTCTCCTTCATCTTCCTCGCCACTACTCAAGTCTACGATGCCTCCTGAAGCATCCTCGATAAAACGTCGCAGCTCCACCCCAACACCCCATAATCACCACACCATGCTGCACTCCAGGAGGGCAACGTTAGACCTCCACCACCACGGGAAGCTCCTCCAGCTGCTACTTCATCTTTAAGGCCTTGACGATCTCCGGCTACCTTGGTTAACGGTCGCACTCCTCCGCAGTCAGCCACACCGCTTGGGGGCTGACCCGAGGCTCTCCACATGTGAGGTGCACGTGCCGGAGGGAGCATGTGATCAGTGCCCTCTCCTGAGGGAAAAGTTGCAAAGAAGCCCCCCCTGTTCTGTCGTATTTCAGAAGAACTCCACACGTGATCTGCATGTGGGGATTAGACTTATTGCAAACGCCACCCTAGAGATCCCCCCATTAACGCAAGACCCTCCGCCGCTCAAGGGTCACGTGTTAGGCGCGTGACCTATTAGGAATTAAGGAGAAATTGCCCCTAGATTTTAGGTAATTACCTCTATGTCTCTTGACTGCATTATTATTTTCATATTATTGCAATTATACCCCTGTGTTCCCCCTTTGTATTAGAACTCTACATGAAGATATTTTTCTTATTCAAAAATAGCATTGTTTTCTTCAATTAATTCTTTACATCATGGCATGCTTGTGATATTTGTGTGATCTATGGTTAATTATTAATTAATATTTTTGAGATAAACTGCATATTTTTCCCATTCTATGCTTGGAAATTCATAAGTAATTACCCAAAGATCTGAAAATTACCAAAAAAATCACGGATTGTAGAATTAGTTGTATGTTACATTGTGTTCAAAAAGAATTGCATTTGCATGCACGATTTGTTCTATAAAAATTATTTTGTATATTTCAATATTTAATTTTTAATAGGTATTAAATCTTATAATTTTAAGGTTTGGAATTTTTTTGAGATCAATCACCTAGTGGTAGATCTTGGATAATTTTATTTCTTGAAAATAAATAGGTTTAATATATATTATAATTAATTATTGAGATTCATTATGTTTGTATTTATAAATTCATAAAATATTTATCCTGCATTCAAAATTTTCAAAAACTTTACAGTGCATTCATTTCATCATAACTGTCATCTTGGCCAATTTTCATATTTTTCATACATCGTTCGATTGATCTTTACATTTTAGTCCCTAAAATTGGCCTCTTTTTCATGTGCATCCTAAAATTGCATTAAAAATACCAAAAAAATCCGTCTCAAAAACCGTGCATAAATTTTGATAGATAAATTTCTTGGTTGTTCCTTTGCCTCCTTGAGTTCGACCTTGGGACTTGTCCAACTAAAATAAACATTAAACCACTTCGAATAAAATTGATTAATTTCTTGTGGTTATTTCTTGACCGATTCTGATTGCCCGACAAATAAATATTCAACATTAATTTAAACACTCGATAATTCAACATAATTAACATAGGATGATTCGTGACTCGTTAGATGGTGTCATTGTCGGGGAGGCAAACGGCTTACATTTTATCTAAATTTTTTTTGGTTTTCCTCATTCGGGTAGTCTAACCCCTGAATCTTCATTGTAAAAAAAATCATTTTTTCCATGCATTTATTTTTATTTTAATTTTCAAAATTATTTTCTATCTTTATTTTTTAAAACTTTTTAAGTCACTTTCTTACATTCTCTCTCTTATTTTTCTTGTGAGGTACACGACGTCCATGGAGGAGTTTCTCACAAAACCGACGCATCTTCACTGATGCTCGAAAACTGCAAATTAAATTTAAATCGAGTCAAGTCGTGAGAGAGCGCAGAGTCTAGGATTTATTTTTCTACAATCTTAATTTCTGTAATTAATTGCGCATTTCTAGCGGTATCTGTTTGGACTCTCGCGTATATAAAAAAGACCTTGAACTTTTTCTGTGGTGTGCCGTGGCATGTTACACTCTCTAGTGAGGGTGGGGCCTGACTTGAGTGGTGCTTAGGATAGAACTGCACATACAGCTATTAGAGCTTCTATAATTTTTTATTGTGCTTGTAGAACCTAGGACCACACTTCACTTTAATTGAGACGTACCTTGGATCATTCAACTTATTCAAAAAATTCGAAATCAATTCTTCCCGACTAATAGAACTTTCTTCTAGGTGCAGTTTTCATCGGCTTGCATTCATATAGATTAATTTTTCAATTCTTGTATTACATCCCACATGGAGATTACGCGGAATCACTGTAAGTCTTCTATCTAAGCATACATCATTATTTCACGTGCATCGGCTTTCCCAGATTTCTCCTACTGTTTTGTAACATAATTTTAAAGGAAATTGGGACCACACGGTAGACGTGTATTTGTGCTCATCTAATTTTTCAGTGATCACCTAATTAAAATTGGGACTGCTAAATATAGTCGATTTTAAATAACCCATAAAATCAAGAATTTTTATGGGTGAGAGCAACCCCAACCTTGGATTCATTTTTCTGTCTAAGTGAGCGAGAGACGACACTTAAGGTTAGAGAGCAACTCTGAAATTTTTGTTCAGTCTACTGATTGTAAAAACGATTAGCTACTTCTTAGTGGGGATCTATGGGCAGCTGGTAAACCGTTCAGATTTCCTTAGCAGAGTTGGTGGTTTAAAGGACATTGTGTAAGGCTCTGTCCTTAAGTAACATTGATAGTCATTTTACGATACGTACTTATACTCATACTTGCTGAAAGTGGATGCAACTAGTTGTAAGAATTGGGGTCAGTATTTAAGAAAATTTCCGGCACCTAACAACTTGCTAAATTTTTTCCAAGATTGAATTTATCACCAACTAAAATTGAAAAGATAATTTGTCGAACTCTTGTGGCTTCAATATGTGAGTTGGTGAACCTAGGATTTGATTTGCGTGAATCGATTTCGAATATCAAAAGTCGTACATTTATGCCATCAATATCCTTGATAACAATTTCTTTTGAATATCCTGTGCACTTGCACCGACATCAACCATATCGATTCATCATCAACCTATTTTGACAAATACAGGACCATGGTTTGAGTACCCATCTGATCTATATTATGAAAATGAATCTATCTTTGTCAGGCCCAAATCATTTAAACACCTTCTTTTTAGAATTCTCCAACATTTGCGAAAGACTTTCTCTCTCGGTTGAATCCGCCCCCCTCGATAAATTCCAAGCCACTCTACTCGAATCATCCGATCAAAGTCACCACAGCCTCATATTTTTCACCTCGACCACCGGAGCAACTGTCATCCTGGACTGAACCTTCTTATTCCTGGTTTCTCGCTAAAACTAATGAACCATTTCAAGAACAAATCACTTTTGAGACTCATGATTAGCAGATAGACCAAACCCAATCACACCAGATGAAAAGGCTCGCATCTAATGATCATCAGTGTTGGATTAACCATGACGATCACATCCACATTAACAACCTCGAATAACATTCCTTTGATCAACCCACACATACAGAGGACCAAATAGATGATATCGACAAATATGCACCCTGTATGACTCCATTGTTTGGGGAGACAATCAATCATGACCATATAAGTAGACTCTACTCAAACCAGCATTCATGCCTGAGTCACGACATGTTAAGTATGAGACCTACAGATTACCGCAAAATCCTTCCACTGAGCAGACTCCTTCCATAATTTTTGATGAGAAATATTTAGAAAATGATAATCATATATTGGATATTTCAAGAGAATCTCCTATCCGATCATATAGGAAAATGGAAGATGAAATTACCGAATCTCAAATTCAAAAACAAGAACACACACTGACTGCTCCCATGATTGATCACGAAAAGATTTTTGAAATATGATATTTCGAGGATAAATAAGAGATTTGATTTAATGGATGATAAATTTAGAAAGTATACCGACCGATTAATTTCACTCTCTGGTAGCTCAGATTTAAAAATGGATGAGGAAAAGATTGTATCTCATGTTGAAAATTCTGAGGATATTCAGAAACCTAGAGAATATGTTCACCTAGGGATGACTCTGATAGTGACACTTCTGCATATTACTCCCCTAGGGATGTCTATGATTCTGACTCCGACTCTTATCCCTCATCATCTACGGAAAACACTACATCACCACACCACATCGAAAACACCCAAAAATCGAAAAACTAGAAAAATTCATAAAAATTGAAACTGAAGAAGATCATCATAATTTGGATCCTGTTGTATGGGAAGCACTAGAGAAAAGATTGATTTTTGAACTTCCCTTGATACAGGCCATTAAACACTTTCTCGACCTTAAAAGATTTGTAATGAAGAAATTAACGATGAAAAAGTCGGGCAGGACAAGAAAAAAGACTGAGAGACATATCCTGCCAATGGCCACCTCCTTGGTATTGAGGAGAAAAACTAAGAACCGCATAGTGAAGCGGTTGCCCAGATTTGACTGTGGAATCAAAGATACGATATTTACCCATGCTCGAATTGATGACGACTCGCCATTAATATCCTCCCAACCTCTGTATTTAACAAGATCAATGTCGAACCTATCATGAAGATACGAGAGATCTTTCAGTTAGCTAATCGATCGATAAAGCAGCCAAGAGGAAGAATTTCAGTCATTGTTACATTCCAAGGTGCTTCTCTTAAAGTGGACTTCCCAATCATTGATATTGAGCATTAAGGAGAACTCACCCAGTCTTCAATCATTCTCGGAAAGCCATTCTTGGCATTGGCTAAGGCAATTATTGAGTGTGAGACTCGAGAAATAAAATTTATAGCATTGGAAGCACTTCGATCTCACCCAGTCTTTGAGGAACCATGATTTTATGAGGCAACCCATGAAACCCTCGACAACTGAAACCATCAAGCGATAGATGAGCCCTACCCTGTTGCTACACCTGAGATAGCAACTGTTGATGAGACTATTAGTTTAGAGACTCTTCCCCCTATCCCATTTCCCGCTTCTCTCATCATGGGAAATGACTCCAATTATGATTCTGAGACTTATGCATGGGTGCATCCTGAGTCGGTCGAGATCTCCGCTAACCACATTGATCAAATCAACCTGACATCAAAATGCACCAACATCAAGTCAATTGAGAATAGATATGTAGAGGCTCTCCCTACTGATCCATTTCTCGCTGCTTTCACCAAAGAAAAGTGTTTCTTATATGATCCTTATACATATGCATGGGCTTACCCTGAGTCAACCTTCTCTGACTACCTTGATCAAATCAATCCAACTCAGGAGTGCACCAACATTAAGAAAACTAGAACAAATACGCGGGACGAACACCGACCAAGGAGAAAATTTTCATTGGTTATTCATCTATGGACTCAAGTGACAACACCTCACTCCCACGACGAGCACCTTCACGAAACAAAATGGTTGATCCTTCATCTAAAAAGAAAGTCGCCTTCGACCTTCCGGAAGAGGAATTGTCTGATGATCCGTCATCAGGTCCGGAAAGGGTAATCTACATGAGTGAGGTCTGTTCGCCAGTTCTTAAACCCTATCTGCACAAGGATCCAAACTTTGATTCCATTGGACGACTCTCGTTCCTCACTATTATTCATCCAAAGCCGATTCTCCTGGTCTCATTAAATATACTGGAATAATTTCTTATGAGCTGACTGAGACTGGTGCTTCACAGTATTCATCATCCGAGGACGAATCGCTTGATCCCAAGAAGGAATGATATCTGAGAAAACAACTGAAGAAATTAAAGAACAAGAATATATGGAGTACCTCCACTTTCAAATACTATTCCTCTAAGGATAACTCCGATGATAGTTATCTTTCATCTGATTCATATGCTTCATCTACTATCTAGCATGATTTCTCTGAAGATAACACTAATAATGGTTGGGAATCATATGCTTCATCTCCATCCTATCATTATGATCTCCAACCATAGGCTCATAAAAAGATCGGCCAAAAACCAACTTAATCATCGGCTACCCTCCCTCCCTCCTGACCACATAGGTCTCCTTGTACATATTCTTCCTCTACTTAGGCCAACGCCTAAGTATAGGGGGGAGACCGATGCTATGTGTACATACAATTCTCCTCATCAAACTTCTTCTCACGATCACCTCGTTTCCACACTTATTCTATACTTAGGCTGAGGGAAACGATGCCCATCTGTATATACTCTCCTCATTCACATCTCCCGACCACAAAAATTTTGCTCGTCTTCTATACTTAGATTGTTTACAACCTAAGTATAGGGCAGCGGACTGATCTATCTTTTTCTTTTTCACTCGCTTACGCTTAGCCCGAGCTTTATCTTCTCCACGCTTCTTGTACTCTGAGGACACAGCACATGCTAGATATAGGGGGGGTGTATATATACTGTGTATATATTTTACCCATAGCTCGTACTTTCGCATAAGTATATATGTATTTACAGGGTGAGTAACTAACTTGAAAAAAACAAACAAAAAAAGAAAGTTTTGCTACTAACACTGACTTTATCCAACCAAAAATTGCAAAAAAAATGGCTTCTTATTCATTTTTGCATAAAAATATTTCGAAAGAAGCATCACAAAAGTCAAAAAAAACTTGCGCCTGCATTTCACACACCTACACTTCATCCAGCATTACATGCATTTGCATTTTTGAAAAGCCCTTGGGTTCTGAACCTAATTATGAGTGGAAACCGAGAGTGGTCTGGACTTGACCTTAATCCACCTAATTATCAGAGGAACTTCACTGAGAAATAGGTTATTAGAAACTTCAGTTCTATGACTTAATTCTTTGAGTTCCACATGACAATGTGCAGCATTTGACAATTAGTGTCTAACCTGGTCTCTTCATTCTTGGTATGACTCTGGAATAAGGAATTAATTTGTACTCTAGCACTATGCACTTAGCTCAACTCAGAAGGGGTGTTGGAAGACTATGTGAGTTTCTTTTCTGGTAGCATGGACATCTAAAGACCGGAGTACGGGTTGAAATAAAGCTTCGGAAAAGGAATGGACGGCTGGACACAATTTTTTCTAAGACCCCAAAACATGTACAGAAAAAAGATTCTATATCCGTAGGGGCACAACAAGATCCATGCAGATCTACCAAAAAGTCAAATACAAAGAAGCCACTACCAAATAAACATTTGACCAAAAAGGTCCAAGCTTCAAGAAAACCTGCAGATCTTGGTGGAGACTTGGCTAAACTGGCCGGCTTCACAAGGAGAGGTGACTACACTGACCACCCTCCAGTTCTTTTCTCCTTCTTCTAACTTCTCCCTCTATTTGATTGTGAATACAACGCGACAGACCATAGAAGGAAATACGTGACTCCCCAAGGACGAGTTATTGGAGAGGAGGTTTGGATGGTAGTCCAGCACTCTGGATGGGAAGAGCTAAAACTTTTCACACATGAGTCGATTGTTCAGTGTTCATGGGGTATGCTTTGGTAAGAGGATTGATCTAAGATGGTTTTTGAGCCGAAACTGTGACAATGATGTGTAGAACTTGAAGGTGGTTGATTTTAAAATTCTAAGTCTCACAGAAGTTCCTCAACACTAATAATCCAAAGGTTAAATCTATTCCATTTTCACCTTCAGCTCATGATCTTGGTATATAACCCAATCTCATTTCACCTTATTGCATTGCTTTTGATGCTCAGGGACGAGCATGGTTTAAGTATAGGGAGATAATGAATCTCATGTTCATCACTCTAAAAATGATGAATTAAGCTCAAATCCCTAAAATTCATTGGCATTTCTTCATTTATTCTGCATAATTAGCATTCGTGCATGTTTTGATAATAATTGCCTTTTATCACACATTATTACACAAAATAAGAGGCCAAAAATCCTAGTCCAATTAACCTGAAAATAGCATAACTTCCCCTATTTTTAACTAATTTATGCTAACTCCAAATGAGTTGAAACGAGCTCTACTGTGTACATATTACTAACAAGAATAAATGAAAAATACAAAAAAAATCACTAACTAAATAAGTGGACCAAAAACCCAAACCCTAGTTCTAGGATTTCCGGACTAAAACCTTAATATCTTCCTCGTATCATGTCTAATTTGATCCTAATCACTTTTGAACTAATGTACATTCAAATACCTTCAAAACAAGATCAAGTTCAATTAAATCGGAGTTCATATGTAAAAGTTGGGTTTTGGGCCTATTTTTGTACATTTTGTATTTTAGCAGTTTTTGACCTATAATTTTATGTACGTAATTAACCCATTTTATTTTATTACTTTTTAATTTTTCTTCTTTGATAAAAAGTTTTATTAAAATGCACAAAAATTCAAATCCAAACTGAGCTTAAAATCAAAGAAACTAATTGAGTTCGAGTCTTCGCCAACTATCTGTACAAAACTATCTTTTTCATGTTTTATTTTATTTATTCTTTTTCATAATTAATAAAAATACAAAATATAGATTAATGTGTAAATATTTATCTTTGATTTTATCATATTTTTTAGGGATTTTATCTAGTTTGAAAATAACAAAAAATTATAAAATCCAAAAATCAAGGTATTCTATGTACATGGGATACCCAAAAATATCACTTTACACAAATGGTTGATTTTGATTTTAGTATGTACATTAAAGTTGTAGATCTCATCGAGACGAGCAACTTTCATGAAGAATTTTTTTTATTCGAGGTTGTTTGCTATTTCTTTTCTATTTTTCTTTGTATTTATTTTTCGATTTTTCTAGGGTTGACACGTCGCCGCTCCTGGAGCCGCCACATGTCACCCATTTTTGGAGGTTTTAAATTTGTTTTTATTAAATAAATAAGTAATAAATAAATAAAAGACAAGCATGTGCAGCGCACATGCCGCCTACGCACGCACACTGCACGTGCTCCCCCCCCCCCCCCGGACCGTCCCACTCGTTGCCATGTGGCAGCATCTCGGTCGTCTGATTTAGGTCGATCGGACGGCTGTTGCGCCTTCTCCTTCCCTCAATTTTATCCACCACGTATCCCGTCCGCACCGCCTTCCTTTTGCGTTGCCTTCCTCTTCGGTTGTGCCTCCTTCGCGAATCTCGCGACGTCGCCACTGCCTTCCTTCTTCGGTCGCCGTCGCATCGCCGCCTTCCCTCTTATGGCACATCACCGCCACCATCGCCAATCAAGATCCTCATCAAATCTCCATCTCCGATCCCCGCCTCTCCCCGATCTCGCAATCTTTAATCATCTGATCCTCATCGAACCCAATCTCTCCCAAATCACTTGCACCCCTTCTTCACTATTTAAGCATCAGTGCCGCCCTCGTCACCCCCATCCACCGGTCACACGAAAAGCAAAAGGGGGAGAACTGGTGGTGACAACCCGGTTCCCCCACCTCCTCTGACAAAATCCGAGGTTGTAGGCCTCGTTGCAGCCATGCGGTGGTCTACCACCTGTATGTTGCTTCTGCTCCGATCTTAGTTGTTGAGCCACATATGCTCCCCTGCTCCACCGTATCTCCACCAGCTTCTACCTCTAGTATACACCGTTAAGCGGTCCCCAACTCCGACACATCTCTATGCTTTCTCCTTTGTCTTCCTCGCCACTACTCAGGTCGACAACGCCTCCTGAAGCATCGTCGATAAACGTCGAAGCTCTACCCCAACATCCCATCATCACCACGTTGTGCTGCACTCCAGTAGGGCAACGTCAGTTCTCCACCACTACGCGAATCTCCTCCAGCTGCTACTTCATCTTCAAGGCCTCGACGATCTCCAGCTACCTTGGTCATCGGCCGCACTCCTCCGCAGTCAGCCACGCTGTCGGGAGCTGACCCGAGGCTCTCCACACATGAGGTGCATATGCGGGAGGGAGAACGTGATTAGTGCATGCCCCTGAGGGAAAAGTTGCAAAGAAGCCCCCCAGTTCTGTCGTATTTCAGAATAACCCCATACGTGATCTACACGTGGGGATTGGACTTATTGCAAACGCCACCCTAGAGATCCCTGCCATTCACGCAAGACCCCCTGTCGTTCAAGGGTCACGTGCCATGCACGTGACCCATTGGGAATTTTGCAGAAATTGCCCCCAGATTTTAGGTAATTACCTCTATGTCCCTTTATTGCATAATTTCCTTTTATATTATTGCAATTATACCCTTGTGTTCCCCCTTTTGTATTAGACATGATGATATTTTTCTTATTCAAAAATAACACTGTGTTCTTCAATTAATTCTCTACATTTGGCATGCTTGTGATATTTTTGTGGTCTATGGTTAACTAATAATTAATATTTTTTTGACAAATTGCATATTTTGCCCATTCCGTGCTTGAAATTCATAAGTAATTAACCATAGCTCTGAAAATTGCCAAAAAAATCATGGATTGAAGAATTAGTAGTATGTTACATTGCCCAAAAAGAATTGCATTTGAATGCATGGTTTATTCTGTAAAAAACATTTTACATATTTCAATCTTTAATTTTTAATAGGTATTAAATCTCATATTTTTAAGGTTTAGATTTTTTTTGAGATCAATCACTATTGATAGATCTTGGATAATTTTATTCCTTAAAAATAAAAAGGTTTAGTATTTATTATAATTAATTATTGAGATTCATTGTGTTTGTATTTATAAATTCATAAAATATTTATCTTGCATCCAAAAATTTCAAAAGAAATAAAGTGCATTCATTTCATCATAACTATCATCATGGCCAAGTTTCATATTTTTCGGACATTGTTTGATTGGTCTTAACATTTTAGTCCCTAAAATTGGCCTCATTTTCATGTGCATCCTAAAATTACATTAAAAATACCAAAAAATCCGTCTCGAAAACCATGCACAAATTTTGATAGAAAAATTTCTAGGTTGTTACTTTGCATCCTTGAGTTCGACCTTGGGACTTGTCCAAGTAAACCAAGGACTCGGTCTTCATGAGCTATGACTTTTCCTACAATATCTATACTCTTTGGACGGTCTTCCGCAGCTTGGCCTCACTTCGATTAAAATTGGTTAATTTATTGTGGTTAATTTCTTGACCGATTCCGATTGCCTAACAACGACACATTCACCATTAATTTAAACGCTCGATAATTAAGCGTAATTAACGTAGGGCGATTCGTGACTCGTCAATGAGAAAATACTCTGGCAGCATAACGACGATGCTATGGCGATGGCGACTCTCTCAAGGGCTCCATGGTGGACGGTCACAATGAGAGATGGAGAGAGACTTGGCGTGTAGAGAGAGATATGGATTGATATATCTCATAAAGAGTAAGGGGCGCCTCTTCTTATATAGTATTTTGGGAGTCCATGGATCCCAATACATGTGCACACAAATCCAGTGGACAAGATTGATTTGTATTTCTTTCAATGGCCATGATGTTGTTGTAAAAACACAATAACAATTAATTTAATTTAACATAATATATATATATATTGATAAATCAATATATGTAATTTCAAATCAAATTAATTATTTAATCTTGGAGATAATGAGAAGATTGACCTTATCCTCTAAAAAAGAGGAGAATACGTCTATCTCCTCAATATCTCATGATATCTCATTATCTCGTGAGATCTCATTATCTCATGATATCTCCAAGATTTACAACGACACTTGTTGTAAATTATCTCACAAAAATAATTCATAATTATCTTGTGAACATTGCAATCATGCCATTGGAAAAGTGAATCACATTCACATCCCAAAACAAAATGTAAATTATATTTTCAATTAATCATCCATTGTGAATCCAATTCACATCACTAATTAATTAAAAAATAAAATCACAATAGGCTCTCTCTAATATATTATAAATCACATTTATAATATATCTGATTAATATGTATAGTACTGTCCACATTATTCATATTCATGATAATTAAATCACATTTAATCTTCTTGGATCTCTATTCTCATGTGCCCAAATAATATGAATCACATTCACATCATTCACATCTTTGATAATTAAACCATATTTAATTATCTCATATTACTCTCCTTATAATATGAAACAAATTCATATTATTCATGATAATTAAATGACACTTGATAATCAATTTTCTCAATGCTGGGATATATAATATCAACAATGAAATTATCCACGAACTCTTTCAAGGATAATGCGCTTTCTCCGCATATACTTGGAGATAAGGACAAGGTAATTGTATTATTCCATGTATAGTAACTTAGATATTGAGATCAAATCTCAAATCCATATCTTGTGGACCTCTCATAGATGTTTGATTAAATCAAGACCGCAAATCTAATCTTCCCATTGTATTTGAATCACATTCAGATCAAGGTCCAACTTTTGGACTAAGATCAGATTACTTCTTTATGAGAGGAGTCACTAAAATATGGACTTGTTTCATCACACCCCCGGAATGGAAGCGTCATGGTTATACAATCGTTTATGATCACAACACCCTCAAGTATTCCTAATACCAGTACATCCTGCATACTGGAAGACCCAGAATAAACTCGAAGTATTAGATCAATTTTACACTGTCTACTTCAGGGTTTTATCATTAAGTTTCTCATCCGATCATTGGGAGTCGGTATCGATCATATACTTTCCAAAAGCATATATCATACCTAGGTGTTTATCATATACTTTCCAAAAGCATATATCAAATCTATAAATTCAATCAAGCTTCCAAAGCAATATGAATGTGCATGGAATTCGATTCTTCCCAATATCTCATTAGTGAGCTCACGTCTTTCGGTTCACCAATGAACATGTATGATCCCTTTGAGAGATCGTATTACTCATATGCCCTTGCATGCACACTAGCGCATCGATGAATAGGCCTTGGTAAGGTCATCAACCTATTAGTCTGCCAAATGTACATACTCTGACATATAGCAACACATTTGTCTCCGGTCAGAGGATGCATGCCTATATCGTGACAGCATACGACATAGGTCTTTGGTTATCTCGATCTCACTAAGTCAACTCTTTGACCTAGCTCATCTGACACCTCCGAATCTCTATTCCTATGCAGAGGACTTGCATCAAGAAGTCAGTCAAATATCAGCATTTAAGGAAAAGATTGTCATTTCCTTCTCAGGCCATAGATTCTCTCTTAATAATCATTTGACGGTACTTGATGAGCCCTCAATCTAACTCTTTAAATATTCATCCAAGCACCAGCCTCTATGATTCAATAATTGAATCAACAGTTGTATGATCACTAAGATGGTCATGGTACATAACCCTAATTGTACTAAGGGACCTATTATGCAAATTTGTTATTCTTCATTTCAGATCTGGGAATGATATTCGCAATAACATTTATTGCATAATGGCCAACTGTGGGCTCACATGTCCAACAATCTCCCACTAGCCCAAAGAGCCATTAATGGGCTAACCTTTAAACCCACACTCATGTGAAAATCATAGGCTATTTAAAAAATTAGCTAGGTAAGGTGATCAGTCACTCTGTTCCTAAAAGACTACACCAAGTCCTTTTACGGCACTTACATATCCCCCAGTAACAATGCTCGCATCCAATGTCAATGTTCATATTATGCAACCAATACTCAATATTGTCAGTTATAATGTCCTTGACACTACAATTCAATAATTATTATTACTAGTATGTGATTTCCATTATCCTTATCAGAATACCCTTAGTCTCGGAGATCTCTATCTCCTAAGGTATCCGCAGTTAAGGCCTTTTAGATCACCATCTAAAAAGTCTTAGGTTCTTGACGATAAGACTTAGAGATCACTATCTCTAAAGTCTTGTCATCTTTGAAGATATTTTTATTACTGTAATTAAGTGTTTTATCTCCATAGTAGGATTAGCAACAATTTACTACTCCCACTGCATGGCAGGCATCTGGCTTTTGTATATATTTAGCATACACTCGGCTTCTCGTAACTGATGCACAAGGGCATGCAGTTTTAGCATTTACTTCCTCATCTCTTTAAGGTGTTATCCATTCATATAGGTTAGTACCATATCTTAAGGAAAGGAAGCCTTCCTTAAGGTTTTCCAAGAATGGAATATGTCCAAGGTGTACCACTAATGTGAAAGTCCCAATACCCTCTTCTCTTTGCTTCTGAACATCTTCAGAACTAAGATCCAAGAGGTATCCTTGGTATCATATCTCAAGTTATGGAACAATCGGATTATAAAACACTTATTATTATCCTTATATCATTCCAAATGATTAGGATATTATCTACATTTAGCATGATGAACACAATGGTGCTCCCACTAAGCTTTACATGGTACATCAAGATTCTATATGAAATCATAACATTTATAATTTCATCAAATCTTATATTACAACTACAAGATGCTTATTTGAGTCCATAGATGGAGTTATTCAGCTTGCACACCATACTTTCCTCAACTATGAAGCCCTGAGGCTACTTCATATGAATATCCTCGGAGAGGTATTCATAGAGGAATGCAATCTTGACTTCCATCTTGAATATGTCAAAGTCAAGTTGTGTAGTTATAGTTAGTAATGAAGAGCAAGCATCACTGCAAGCGATGTCTTCTCTTCGATGTGTATTTTGAGGATACGAGCCGTGCTTTGAAGGTCTCTACCTTCTCATCAGGTTCCCTCTTTCTCTTAAAGATCCATTTACACCTTAACGGGTCTTACCCATATAGATGGATCCTCGAGGGTCCATATACAACACTTGTATATGAAGTATACTTTAGACTTTATTGCTAACATCCATCTTTCCATGACATTATCTTCAGAAGCTTCATCACATGAAGTAAGATCATTGTCAAACTTAACTGACACATGGAATCCATCCTCAAACTCATTTGAAGATGTATTGGTGTTTCATCTTTAATTATCCTTTTAGTTTCCAATTTTAGGAGCCTCATTATCTTCTCAAGATTCAATGAGTTCCTTCACTTCATTTTTATCTTGATTCTCAAGAGTCTCATCCTCTAAGAATCGTATCCTTAGAGATGAGATCTTTTTAAGAATCTCAAGGTCATAAAGTAGGTATACAATACCATTCTTTATTTTCCTAATGAAGTAGCACTCTCTGGTGCTAGATTCCATCTTACTTGCATCGAACCTCATTAAGGATATATATTGTAGTCTCTGATACATATATACTTTGAAACTAAGAGGTAATTATGCTAATATGCATCATTGATCAAATCATGTCACACATGATCCAATTGTATCTCCCTACAACTCTCTTCACTTTAGGTGCATTTGGAGGATCGAGATAGGAATGACATTCCTTTCTCCTTAAGGTATTCCTTGAATTCATCTAATAGGTACTTGCTACCTAGGTTAGATCAAATTCATTTCATCTTCCTTCAAACTTTAGTTCTAAACCAAAGTTGTGAAATCTTTGAACATTTCAAAGCTTTGTAAGGTGAAGGGAAGAAATCTCATATCACAAATAATCATCAAATGATATCACATATCATCAATTTTTATTATGATATAGATGATCCTCATACATCAATAGGTATCAGATCCTGAATACCTTTACACCATTCTCAGAGAAGGGTGTATTGAACATCTTTACTTTGAATACAATATTCATAAAAATGTAAGATTTGAAATTTCAGACAATCTAAAGTTTCATCTCGTTCTACTCTATTGATCTCATCAACAGACATATGTCCGAGGCTTGATGCCAGATCTTTGTCAAATGATTTTCATCCTCCTATTGATCTTCTAAGGTTTTAAATTTTCAGTATTAAAAATGTTAATAAACTATTTATTAATTTTCTAATTTAGTATAGTCCTCCAGGTGTCAGATTACTATGTGAAATATATCCATCATAACTCTTTATGATAGGTCTATTTCAGCATGTTCATTTCCAACATTTTAGAAATAAACAATGAGTGTGTTCTGATATCTAGGTCATAGAGACATTCTCTAAAATTATGGACTCTCCCACTGAAATTGAGAAGTCTATCAATCCAATAGAGATTGTTGCAACAATTGCATCAATACCGATATGGGTGACTAGAAAATCATAAGATCAAATTTTCTAGTCTTCTAAAAATATGCAACCAATTGCAAGTGTTATTAGAAGATTAAGATACAATTATTAGACTTTGATCTTATATAATAGGCAAGTCAATATCAATGATTATATGTAGATTATTCCTACGCACTATCTGAGTCCTTCTCTAAGGATCCTAGATAGTCTAGATAGTCACACTATCTGTACATCGGCTTATTACAGTATTGGCACTTATCCAACTATTTGGATGTCATACGTATGGAAGTAATAGAAGTACAGTCAACTCTTTGACTTTTCTTCTTACTTGGGTCCAACCCATGCTTCCACTACGCTCCTTTCATCTATAAACAACTATTTCTTAAGACAAAGGATCTCTTATGTCGAATTCAAAAGATTTCATTGTAAGAGTATTTCAACATTTATATATGCTTCATTCAATTCGTACAATATGAATATTATGAAGCTTCATGAATGACTTGAGTATAGATAGTAGAATGATGACACTCATCATATCTACATGCATCTTATCTCTTAAACCATTGGTTCAGGTAGGTACTCAAACATTTTGAATACATCATCTCTTATAGAGCCATTATTCTGCATAATGCAGTGAACCATGTCATTCATGACTAAATGTTGAGAGCACATATGTATGTCATAACGTCTTCTTAGATTTTATAAGGATTATTTGACAATTGCGATCATCATTGACATGTCACTTCCAAAGTACATTCGATGAGAGATCAAGACTATAGAGACATACAAACCTTAGGGTTGTAGTCCTATTGTCTATATAATATCATTCCTCATTATTATGAGGAAACTTGCACATTGCAACCACATACATTATGTGTCCAACAACAAGTACAATATCTCGATCATGGATCCAATCCTCGATATTTTTACTAGTTATTATTGAGTATAGCATTGAGTCGGTTAAATGAAGGATTATCTGAAATAAGAAATTTGCATAAATATATATATTTTTTACTTTGATTTAGGAATTTTTATATCAAAGTTGTCTTGCCTTGTCAACATTGAAAGTTCATTCCCTTAATCACTTTCAATGTAAGATATATACTTACCATTATATCTCAACAAGATCTGGGATCTCCTTTCTAACTTTGTTGCATCCCAATAATATGAGAAACTACAACTTAGATAAAAAGAAGAGGGAACTCATTCCGCCTTGCAAGTCCAACTTGCATTCCCAATTTGGTCTATAACACCCGCGCCCACCACCCCTAAGGTGATGTTGTCCCGTCATTAATTGAACCAACCGTCAACAGGATTAGAACTCGCTATGCGTAATCCAATATCTCCCCAATAATATGAGGAATCGACATTGGGATCACTATGCATACAGCCTTACTCTTACGAGAAGCAAAGAGCCCGATTCAGATGCACTTGTATGTAGGAGTTGTCACTTTGGACAAACGTCTCTTACATACAATCCTTGACGACGGAACCCTTCGCATTGATGGGAGACCATGGATGTCACCTATGTAATCCTTCATATCATGTTCAAATTCTAATTAATCATTATGAATCATATTCATTACGATTAATTCTTCCAATAGAAATAACAACTCTATTCATAACAGAGTGTTTTAGTTTTAATTGGATTCCAATTAATCTAATCATATTAAATTAATGATCCAATTAGTATTCAACAAATATTTTAGTATTGATACTTGAAATATGGTTATCTCAAATACATGTTATTTTGAATTTTAATAATTAGAAATACATCATGATTTCTCAAGCATTATACCAACCCTACCCGCTATCATGGCCAATACATACAGGAGTGGGACATACCGCACACGGTGCAACCTGCTACCCCAACGCTCCTCGACTTGACACCATATCTGCCTCGGGAAAGGATAATGCAAAATAGATCCCTTTGTACTTGAGATGATAATCGGTCTTTCAACCGAAGTTATACCATATAATAATAATGAAAATATTTTTTATCATAAGGAGATTTCCTAAATCCCCGGTCCTATTCAAGAAACATGTTTGTTGGAAAGTGTATGATGTAACCAATTTGTGATCTAGATCACATCTAATCAATTATTGGTTAAGAAAATGTCATTTAAGGGAATAATTATCATCAAATATTTCTAAAATATTAATCTATAATTGTTCCAGAAAAATAACCTTTAATTTCACCAATTTATTTAATGGCAATCACAAGGTTCTTGATAAAGATTGTAATTTCCAACGGTGAGCCTCACTAACTAAAATTAGCATATCTCGTTCATTTTAAATCAAAATCATGCAAAATCAGTTTTCAAAGTTTTCTAACAATATTTAAAACATAAATAAAGTGATTAGTATGCATTTAAAGTTGTTTCAAAATAGCAAATAACTCCTTCATTATGTCAAGAGTCGTCAGTCCCGAAATAGTGGACATATGTTCATTAAAAAGAGCATGTCTTGAGTTATCGGATTCCAAATCATGCAAACTCAGATCCCAAAGTTTCCTTAATTAATGGAAACATTTTCCAAGTTATAGTTTCATATTTAAACATTTTCTAAAGGGCCGAAATTAATCACAAAACAGGGCTGCAAAAATTGAAATACGAAAAAATGTTCACGAACCCTAACGAGCCCAAATCTTCCTAGGTTTATGGATCTTATCCAAAACCTCCAACCTGGCTCTGATACCACTTGAAGGATATGGAGAGATCCTCAAGCGCGTCACGGAAGCATGTGGATCGCATCGAATGCGATTGGAAGTGACTAGGCGCACTAGTTGCTCCGGGCAGCTGAATTTAAAAATTTTAAAGTGCTGAAACCACGTGATCCAAGAACACTTCTTAAATCGTTTTATCTAAACCACAAATAGGTACAAGGGTTACCTCTTGAAGCGTGGTTGCGATCGAGTCTCTAAACAAAGAGACCTCCTGCTCAAGTTCGATCCAACAGAGGAGACGCTTGCAAGTGAGTTGATGAGACACTTGCTCCTCACAATCTATGTTGATGATCCGAGTGGCAAATTTCCTGATCTTGTCACATGATATCTAACGTCTTCTTCACGAGCGACGTGCATAGAAGGAGATGGAGATCCATGAGCAAATACTCCGGCAGCATAACGATGATGCTGCAGTGATGGAGACTCTTTTCTCCATGGTGGACGACCACAATGAGAGATGGAGAGATACTTAGCATGTAGTGAGAGAGAGAGAGAGATTATGGATTGATATATCTCGTAAAGAGAAAGTGGTGCCTCTTCTTATATAGTATTTTGGGAGTCAGTGGATCCCAATCCATGTGCACACAAATCCAATGGACAAGATTGATTTGTGTTTTTTCAATGGCCATGATGTTGTTGTAAAAACACAACAACAATTAATTTAATTTAAATTAATATATATAAATAAATCAATATAGTTAATTTCAAATCAAATTAATTATTTAATCTTAGAGATAATGAGAAGATTGACCTTATCCTCTAAAAAAGTGGAGAATGGGTCTATCTCCTCAATATCTCATGAGATCGCATTATCTTGTGAGATCTCATTATCTCATGATATCTTCATTATTTACAACAACACTTGTTATAAATTATCTCACAAAAATAATTCATAATTATCTTGTGAACATTGCAATCATGCCATTGGAAAAATATGAATCACATTCACATCCAAAAACAAAATGTAAATTATAGTTTCAATTAATCATCCAATGTGAATCCAATTCACATCAATAATTAACAAATATAAATCATAATAGGCACTCTCTAATATATTATAAATCATATTTATAATATATCTTATTTATATGGATAGTACTATCCACATTATTCATATTTATGATAATTAAATCACATTTAGTTATCTTGGATCTCTATTCTCATGTGCCCAAATAATATGAATCACATTCACATTATTCACATCTTTAATAATTAATTTACATTTAATTATCTCAGGAACTATCCTTATAATATGAATCAAATTCATATTATTCATGATAATAAATCACATTTAATTATCAGTTTTCTTAATACTCGGATAAATAATATCAACAATGAAATTATCCATGAACTCTTTCAAGGATAATGTGCTTTCTCCGCAGATATTTGGAGATAAGGACAGGGAAATTGTATTGTTCCACGTATAGTGACATGGATATTGAGATCAAATCTCAAATCCAAATCTTGCAGACCACTCATAGATGCTTGATTAAATCAAGACCGCAAATCGAATCTCTCATTGTATCTGAATCACATTCAGATCAAGGTCCAACATTTGGACTATGGTCAGATTACTTCTCTATGCGAGGAGTCACTAAAATCCAGACATGTTTCACCACTCCCTCGGAATGGAAGCATCATTGTTATACAATCGTTTATGATCACATCACCCTCGAGTAATCCTAATATCAGTACATCCTGCATAGTGGAAGACCTAGAATAAACCCGAAATATTAGATCAATTTTACACTGTCTACTTCAGAGTTTTATCATTAAGTTTCTCATTTGATCATTGGGAGTCGGTATCGATCATATATTTTTCAAAAGCATATATCATATCTAGGTGATGATTATATACTTTTCAAAAGCATATATCAAACCTACAAATTCAATCAAGCTTCCAAAGCAAGACGACCGTGCACGGAATTTGATTCTTCCCAATATCTCATGAGTGAGCTCATGTCTGCCGGTTCAGCAATGAACATGTATGATCCCTTTGAGAGATAGTATTACTCATATGCCCTTGCATGCACACTAGCACGCCGGTGTATATCTCTGGTTAAGTCATCAACCTACTGGTCTAACAAATGTACATACTCAGACATTTAGCAATACATCTGTCTCCGATCAGAAGATGCATGCCTATATCGTGACAACATACGACATAGGTCTTTGGTTATCTCGATCTCATTAAGTCAACTCTTTGACCTAACTAATCCGACACCTCTGAATCTCTATTCTTATGTAGAGGACCTGCATGAAGAGGTCGGTCATATATCAACATTTAGAGAAAATATTTCCATTTCCTTCTTAGGCTGGAGTATATCAGCCCAGGTCGAAGCCAATTCTAACAAATTCAAACACAACGAGAAGGTAGATCATGACCCAAACACCCCTGAGATAGGTATGTCACTTGATTTTACTTGTTTATCTGATTCCATTTGTCTCAGAAGAGGTAGGGAATTGCAGCTGCCTACACAATAGCCGGGAGATCGAGCCATTGAGAGAGCTATACCGCTTGTATCATCTTCTTCACCAGTTGAGCAGCGTTCTAGTGTTGTAGAGCTAGAGCATGGAGGATCACCATCACCCTCTACTTCTTCATCATCACCATCTTCACCATTATTATTTAGAAAAAAGTAAAAAAGATAATAAAGGAAGATGAATTTTTGAGTGAGCCTTGAAGGAGAACACACATGTCGTGGAGTCTTCTTCTGCACCAGCAGACCAAGTAGCCCATCTAGTTTTTCCTTTTTCTTCTTATACTCTTGTATTGTATAACATTGTACAGATTGATTCTAGTTATCCATGGGTACATGATGACTTTGATTTGAATAAGAGAAAAGAGCAGTCTGATGTCTCTAATTATTTTCCATATCCTTCAGCTTTGAATAAAACTAGAAAAATATAAAAATTAAATACAATGTTATCCGATCCTGGAGTGGTAAAGATACTTAAGAACATATTTTTAGAGAGGCCACCCCTTAAGGCCATGGAGTACATGCCCGCGGTCAAAAAGGGAATGAAAGAAGTATGTATTCAAAAGCATCAATCAAGGCAAAACCGACGAAAGAAAATAGAAAAGCACATCTTAACCTTGGCCACAGTTTATGCCATAAGCAACCTCCTGCCCAAAAAGAAACATAAGGGAGCACCTTACATCCGTTGCCATATCTTTGATTAGGAGTTGTATCATACTCTTCTCGATAGAGGATCCTCCATTAATCTCATGCCATCCTCTCTACTCATTGAGCTTGGGTTGGGGCCTCTTAGATCCACCAAGATGATCCTTCAGTTTGTTGATAGATCAATTAAGAGGTCGAGGGATATTCTTGAGCACGTTATCATAGCTGTGCAAGGAATGATATTCCCAGTTGATTTTATTGTTATGGATATGGATACCTCTGCGTTGTTACTCCATACCCCGATCATACTTGGTCAACCGTTCCTTCGGACGACTGAGGCAGTAGTTGATTATGGTACTAAAGAGATAACCTTTTACTCCCTCAGTGACAAGGTTAAGATATACAATCTCACATCCGAAACCATCACCACCACCCGCAACAGCAGATGATAGAGAGACGGTTATAGCAGATTCTGAGGAATGTGATTTTCTTGTTGAGTTTAGAGAGATGGATCTTTTAACATATTTCATGGACACCCAGGAGTTCCTTTCCCATAAGGAACCTCTAGAAAGCACATGCGATATTAACTCTCCTATTGATTATTCTAAGTTGTCAACTGATGGATCATTTGAGATGTTTTCTGAGGATCAGTCTAAGTTACTTTCGGAGGTACATTTTGATATAACTGAGATACTTTCTTCTGAGATTACTAACGGCATGACTCCTACTGAGATATCTGAGATTTTTATTGATGAGTTTTCTGAGATCTTTGAGCATCCTGATGATCCTTCCCTTTCTGAGCAGAAATTAAATATTGTCGATCTTTCTAAGGTATTACTTGTTGAGTCTACACTATCTGCGATGTATAGTTCACACATTACATGTGAAACCCCCAAAATCTGAACATGGGCTTAATTGCAAATTCGATTGGATTTGGGTATAATTGTAAATTTTCACTTATCCATTGTCCAAATAAATCATTTAAGGAGTCCGTCGTGTAGTGCTCATCGATACCTTTCCAACGAGTCCAAGAATGTGAAAATCCGAGTTTGGGAGTCCGAATTATGACTATTTTAATGAAGAGAGGTCTGAGTATTATTCAGATCCTGATCCGAATCCGAATTTCACCCTTAATCCCCAACCCCTCTTCCCCAAAATGACCAAGGTTCCATCTCTAGCCCTCCATCCTCCCTTCCTCCACCCTAGAGCTGTCAGAGAACTGTCCAAGGTTGCCGGAGATGCCAGATCGCAGAGCCGAAGGTGCCAATGCGAAGATCTCTCTAGGGGGGACTCGCTCCTCGTCTCCATAAGTTATGGATCATCCCCTCTTGGTGTCGTTTTCTGCACTTTTTTCTTCTCCAAGTTGGATTCCGATTTCGTCATCGGATAGCGTCGGGGTTTTTTAGGACTATGCATGCAGTGCACATATTGTAGATACAGATGTCGAAACTTAGATCTGGGATTTATGTGGACAGCAAGGATGGACGTTAAATTAGGTTGGAGATGCATATTTCTCTTTTGGAATAGCGTTAAATTGGGTTAATATATATAATATATGGAAGGATTTTAGTTCCAAAGATCGATCTGCTATCATCCTCTTCATCGGTTGGTTCCAGATATATAAACATTAATCAAAAGGCATCTCTTTGCCTAGCAGCTGTTTTTTTTTTAATATTCGAGAAAATGTTGTGACAATATTACCCTCTGATCTTTATTCTTCCTTGGTTAACGAAATAATTCATGCACATAAAAGGAGGAGATGTTTGTTCCAGTTATTTGGAAATATGGACGAAATTTTATTCCTATTATTTATGCAAGGACATGCATTCTTGGGTTCCTTCCGAAAAGCTGGAGGAGTTGGACTATGGAAGCACATGATAAGTTAAAATTGATAATATCTCAGAATTATTTTTTTCTTCTTTTATTTCATAAAGTATCTAATGCAACGTTATGCAATATAGTATTTAGAAAGAGAGATTTCTACTGTTCTTTGTACACAATCCCGGTAATACACAGTACATTTTTACTCTATTCAACTGAAGACCAAAATGTCTACTCTGATTGGTAGCCCGTTTTCCTCCAAAAGGCAAAAGATGCATATTATCTCATTCATAACTTAACAAAAAGCACAAGCAATCTTGAATCAACTAGAGAACTACCTTAACAAGCCTCAAATGTACTATACTAGGCGAGAACTATAATTAGAATTCAGGTACAAGCCATTTCCCACAAATAAGAATCAGTGATGCGCCAGCCCCAACATGGCCGATAACGATATGTGTAAATAGATGTGTAAATTAATATGCATTCGAGAATACCAATTAAATTTGGAAGAGGCAAACATGCATGTACCTAGAATATGAAATAAAGTTTAGAATTTGACTAGAAGTGGAGTGATATCAATGAGAGAACTTTTAACTCATATATCTTTAATGCCTGATAATAAACTAAACCACATATAATGGTTATTCTTTCCTACAAATGGATGCTTGTTCCTGCCATGTTCCTAATCGTTAATTTCATGAATGCCACAACCTATCCATTGTATCTTACCCATTATTCTTCAACAGTTTTGCTTGTTCCATGCACTGTCAAAGCCAGGAAGTGATGATTTGTTACTTTCTTATCAAACATTTAGATGATTTACCATGTTGGACTTGTTTCCATATCAGTCTTTAGTTAATAAATCTATTTGTAGCTAGGATGCTCATGTAAATAAAAGTGACAAAAAAAGAATAACAGAATTAGGAAGACTTGGAGAATGATATGTTTTGAAACGTGCACTGGATGTAATACATGTTTCCCTTCTTCTCAACTGAAGAGCACTGTTTCGATATCTTTTTTTATGTGGGTTCTCGGTGATTTTTACATTTCACATGCACGAGCTGTTTAGGCCTTTCCTCAGAATCCTTCACCATTAGATTTCCTATTTGATATGGTGTGGAAAGATTCTACCAATACGAATTGAAGTCAACAAACTTTACTTTGTTTTACCCTTCATTTGAAAAAGATGGTTTGTTTTAGATAGGAAGATCACATGCCCTTCATGTCTCAACTAACCTGTTTTATTTCATTTTGTTTCTCCCATACCATTGCTTCTGCTTGTACTCCATCTTAAACATGTGGTCTCAGCTTTAACATGCATACTTAGCATTGTAATTTTAACCATTCGTCACAGGTGGTTATTCTCCAAGAGAGGAGCGTCTCTTGCACAAGACTACAAAGTATCTGTTTAATTACTATATTTGAGTTGGTGATCAAGTAAATTCTCCTACAACTGTGAGAATTTTCATACTTATTATATGTTCCCTTGGTGTCGATATATAATGGTATTGTATTGGAACTATCATTAAAGAAAATGAGGGTAAGATGTGGTTTTGGAAATTAGTGGTCGGGAGCAATTAGAGTGTGTCTCCACCTTCGTTCTAAGAGTAGGAACTTGTATAAATGATCGGGAGTTACATCATGAAACACCATGTTTATGTTGGTCCTCAGTCAGAAATCTTCTTTGAATAGTAAGAAACATAACTGTTGGATAGCTAAGTTACTTTGGTTTTGTTTTCAACCTTAAGTGATCTCATACAAACCAGCTTGGTGTTTAAAACTAATAAAGAGAAGTAAACCAACAAGTGGAAGCACTGTTGTGTTCTGTGTGTTGTGTGCTCCTCTTGGTGTCTTAGTGGCTTTTCCGCCATGGCGTCGAGTGCCTTTGTGCCCTTATGCTTTGTGTTGCATGGTGTGTTCTATGTGTTCTCCGCCTGACGATGAGGCCTACGAGCTCTATCCGACTCCCCTTGAAAATGTTTGTTACTAACATGGGGTGTGAGTGGTGACTGTAAGCAGCATTAAACTACAATCCAAGCTCATTTTTTATTATCGACGTGACTTCTAGGTACTTATAGGTGTTGGCCCTACTTATAAGTGCCCAGATTCACCCTTATAAGGAAAGAAACCGAGATTATTAAATAAATAAAACCATAAAATTACGTGATTAGTAAAGATTATCCAAGATTGAACGTATTGAATCATATCATGTCCTTTTTTCGGAAACTCTATCGATGGAATGTGGAATTGGGCGGTTTGCAATGGTTCGCGGGTAGAAATTTGAATTGGGAATCGGAACTACAGTTTCTTAAGTGAATCTAGTGGACGTGTTGGGAACTCAGTTAGGATACATTGTACCCCATCACATGCCTACAGAGGTACCCCAACCCTAAGGCCTTCTTCTTGCCTTAGAGTCATAGTGTGAGGTTACACCCAGATCAAGACCATAGACTATCAACGAAGATTGGGTTATATGTTTATTGTGATCTTACTCTTTTATGGATTAGAATTGGTGTATAATACATATTCATATTTGGATTGGAACTATAAGTTGAGTTGTTAGAAGTCACTTTACATGCCATGGTTGTTATTTGTGAGGTGTCATTTCTTAGTGGATGTTGGAAACATATAAGGTGTTTATAATTTATGGGTTTTCACAATTGTTTCTTGTTCGTTGTCCTGTTTACCTTTCTAATTGTTTTATATCCATACTGTGTTTTTTTTCTCATAAGCCTATTTGCGTGAATTCGGCATGTTTGTAGGAGCAACAGTCGTAATGGTAGACAGACCGTGGTTGACTTTATTGCAGCTCTCTTTTTTTGGTACAGTGGTTCCTATTCTTTTAATTTTTTGTACAAGTATTTTTTTTTTGAGAAACATGATGTATATATACTTGTTGCCATACTTCTTGAGCATTGTATAAAATTTTTGTGGACATAAAATTATAAATGGAATGGGAAAAATTATGGTTCTTCTTTCTTTATTATCTCCTGCATGATTGCCACAGTTCGGTATTTCAAATGCGGAATCGTATTTGTGGATGTGTATTGATGAGTATCTGGATCCCTGAGGGACGTCACAGCATGGTATCAGAGCAAGGATACTCTAATACACACTTCAAATATGATTCCTATGTGGTACTCGAACGGATAGTACACGACTCTTGAGCCTACACAAGTCCCGGGAGACCAGTAAATTCATTCCATGTCCACATAATAATAATGCTATGGTTCTTGTGTAGGACCATGTCACCATGAGCCGATCCAAATATGGTACAGTAGTTGGCCCTACTGGTTCAGGCCATTCAGGGCATTCGGCAGGGCCAGGAACAACTAGAGCAGAGGGTCCAAGACCAGTCTGACCCCTCCTATAGACTTTCAAGGAAGGAGCCAGCGTATACTCGATGTCGTCACTGGACCCAGAAGAGGATGAGGATTTGGATGCTTTGTAGAAGCATCATACTACTATATTGCTTACCAGAGATCTTAGGTACCACAGTTCTTAGGCACCACTATACCAGTTGATGCTGAATTGTGGATGGAATATGAGTTCAAGGTGCTACGGATTATTCACGTTCCAACAGATAGTTGACTTACCTTTGCAGAATTTTCACTAGCTGGATATGCTAAGAGATGGTGGAGTGCCATCATAGAGCACCTTATAGAGCCCATTACTTGGGATGTATTCGTGGGCGAATTTCACAAAGAGTTCTATCCTGGTCATTGGGTTGAAGAACAAAGGAGAGAGTTTGCAAAGTTGAAACATGGCTCCATGATAGCTCAAGAGTACCTGATCTGCTATACTGAGCTTGCACGCCACTCTCCTGCCACCACAACCTACCTACGAGAGAACTTGCAAAAGTTCCTCCGTGGCATGAGAGAGGAAGTATAAGATCGTTTGTCTACCTTGGACCTCACCTCTATCAAGGAGGTGACAGCAAAGGTGAAAAGGTGGGAGGCTACTCAGAGACGTCACCTACAGGATAGACCCAATCCCATACTGAACGATACAACAGAGCATCGCATCGAGATTCACTTCATCCTCATATAAATCATTGTTTCCACCCATTTACAGTGTCACTAGATGCCTCAGGTTCCACTTCATCTCACATCTTGGGACAAGCTTTGGCAAGTCGTGGTACAATATCTTCCCGACCTCCAGTACATCCACATTGCCACATGCAGCAAGCAGACAGTACGGTGTCTAGAGGATCGATCTCACCACGTGTTTTCTTTCATTGATGTCATGTTGGAGATGCAAGGGTGGAAGGCCAACCTCTTTTTTTGTATAAAACAAGATGACTTTTGTATAATACATATACAGTTTTGTATTATAATGTGAAGTTTTAATGTTTGTATTATAATGCACAGTTTTGTATGCGGCTTTGTATTTATAACGTGCACCTATAATATAAATGGTATACGTATTCTACTAAAGTGTTCGTGATTTATACAAAAAAGGGCTGGCCTTCCTGAACTCAGGAAGGACTGCGTCCTATTTGAAAGGACTCCTATATATATATATATATATATATATATATATATATATATATATATATATATTTATATACACACACATATTAATCAAATGGCATCTCCATGCTTAGCAGCTTTTTTTTAATATTCGAGAAAGAGCTATAACAATATTACCCTTTGATATTTATTTTTCCTTGGTTAATGAAATAATTCGTGCATCTATGAGAAGGAGATGCTTTGTTCCAGTTGTTTGGAAATATGGACAAAAATTCCATATTATTTATCCAAGTACATGCATTCCTGACTTCCTTCCGACAAGCTGGAGGAGTTGGACTATGGAAGCACACGATAATATAATATCTCAGAAATATTTTTTTCCTTTTATTTCATAAAGTATCTTATACAACTTTATGCAATATAGTATTTATAAAGAGAGATTTCTAGTGTTCATTGTATACAATCTCCCTGTAATACACATTACAATTTTACTCTATTAAACAGAAGACCAAAAAGTCTACTCTGATTGGTAGCCCTTTTGCCTCCAGAACGCAGAAGCTGCATATTATCTCGTTCATAACTTAATAAAAAGCACAAGCAATCTTGCATCAACTAGGGAACTATCATAACAAGCCTCAAATGTACTATACTCGGAGAGAACTGTAATTAGAAGTCAGGTACAAGCCATTGCCCACCAATAGGAATCAGTGTTGCACCAGTCCAACATTGCCGATAGCGATATGCGTAAATAGATGTGCAAATTCATATGCATTCGAGAATACCAATTAAATTTGGAAGAGGCAAACATGTGTGTATTCTAGAATACGAAATAAATTTTAGAATTTGACTGGAAGTGGACTGATATCAATGAGAGAACTTTTAACTGATATGTCTTTAATGTCTGACAATAAACTGAACCACGTATAATGGTTGTTGTTTTGATGCAAATGGATGCTTGTTCCTACCATGTTTGTAATCATTAATTTCATGAATGCCACACCCTATCCATTGTATCTTAACCGTTATTCTTCAATAGTACCATGGACTCTCAAAGCCAGCATGTGATGTTATTTTACTTTCTTATCAAATGTTTAGATGCTTTACGATGAAGGACTTGTTTCCCTATCATATCAATTTTTAGTTAATTAATCTATTTGTAGCTAGGATGCTCATGTAAATAAAAGTGATAACAAAAAAATAGAATTAGGCAGATCTGGAGAATGATATGTTTTGAAACGTGCACTAGATGTAATATATGTTTCCCTCCTCCTCCTCAACTGAAGAGCGCTCTTCCTTTAAATATCTTTTTTTATGTGGGTTCCCGGTGATTTTGACATTTCACAAGCATGAGTTGTTTATGACTTTCCTTAGAATCCTTCACAATTAGATATCCCATTTGATATGGTGTGGAAAGATTCTTCCAATACGAATTGAAGTCAACATGCTTTACTTTCTTTTACTCTTCATTTGGAGAAGATGGTTTGTTTTAGATAGGAAGATCACATGCCCTTCATGTCTCAACTAACCTGTTTTATTTCATTCTGTTTCTCTCATAACTTTGCTTCTGCTTGTACTCCATCTTAAACATGCGGTCTCAACTTTAACATGCATCTTTGCATTGTAATTTTAACCTTTCGTCATAGGTGGTTATTCTCCTAGAGAGGGGTAGTCTTTTGCACAAGACTGCAAAGTATTTGTTTAATTACTATATTTTAGTTGGTGCTAAAGTAAATTCTCCTACAACTGTGAAACTTTTCATAATTGTTATATGTTCCCTTGGTATCGATATATAATGGTATTGTATTGGAACTATCATTAAAGAAAATGAGGGTAAGATGTGGTTTGGAAATTAGTAGTCGGGTGCAATTAGAGTGTATCTCCACCTTCATTCTAAGCGTAGGAACTTGTATGAATGATCGCGAGTTATATCATGAGACAACATGTTTTATGTTGTCCCTCAGTCAGAAATATTCTTTGAACAGTAAGCAATAGAAGTGTTGGATAGCTGCATTACTTTGGTTTTGTTTTCAACCTTAAGGGATCTCATACAAACCAGCTTGGTGTTTAAAACTGATAAAGAGAAGTAAACTTACAAGGAGAAGCGTGCCTCCTTGGAAACTCGGATAGAGTGTTGGATAATCGTAAATAACCTGGTCGAGAGATTAATGCTGCTTTAGATCACCGTGTGTTGTGTGCACTGCTTAGTGCTCCTCTTGGCATCTTAGTGGCTTCTCTGCCATGACGTCGAGCGGCTTTGTGCCATTATGCTTTGTGTTGCGCATTGTGTTCTGTGTGTTCTCTGCCTTTCTATGAGGCCTACGTACTCAATGTGACTCCTCTTGAAAATGTGTGTTACTAACATGGGGTGTGAGTGGTAACTGTAAGCAGCATTAAGCTACAGTCGAAGCTCATCTTTTCTTATCGACGTGACTTCTAGGTAGTACTCGGATTCACCCCTGTGAGGAAAGACACCGAGATTATTAATTAAATAAAATCGTAAAACTTCATGATTAGTAATGATTATCCAGGATTGATTGCATTGTATCGGATATTGTCCTTTTGTCGGGAACTCTAATAATTCAATGTGGAATTGGTCGGTTCGCGATAGTTCATGGGTTAAAATTTGAAATTAGAATCTGAACTATAATTTGTTAAGTGAAGCTAGTGGACTTGTTGGGAACATAGTTAGGATGCATTGTACCCCATCGTATGCCTACGGAGGTATTCCAACCCTAAGACCCTCGTCTTACCTTAGAGTCATAGTGTGAGGTTCAACCCGAACCAAGACAATAGACTATCCATGAAGCTTGGGTTCTATGTTTATTATGATCTTACTCTTTTATAGATTAGAATTGGTGTATAATATATATTCATATTTGGATTGGAACTATTCGTCAAGTTGTTAGAAGCCGCTTTACGTGGGATGCTTGTTCTTTGTGAGGTATCATTTCTTAGTGGATATTGTGAACATGGAAGTTGTTTATACTTTGTGGATTTTCATAATTGTTTCTTGTACACTTTTCTGTTTACACTTTTAGTTGTTTTATATCCATACTGGGTGCTTTGCTTAAACTTGTTTACATGAATTCGGCATGTTCATAGGAGCACCAGCTACAATGGTATGCATCCCGTGGTTGACTTTGTTGAAGCTCTCTTTTTGTAGTATAGTGGGTTCATGTTCTTTTGTCTTTTTGTACATGTACTTTTTGAGAGACATTATGTGTCTATACTTACTGCCATACTTCTTAAGCATTGTATAAAAATTTTATGGACATGATATTATAAATGGAATGAAAAAAATGTGGTTCTTCTTTCTTTACTATTCTCCTGCATGTTTATCATGGCTTGGTATTTCGAATGTGGAATCGTATTTGTGGATGTGTATTGATGAGTATTTGGATCCCTAGGGGACGTCACAGCATAGATCTTTACCTTCTATCAGTGCAGTTGCATAGGTTGTTGCAGAGCTGATTCAGACTCCACCTGAGCTTAAAGTTTAACCCTCAACACTGAAGTATGCTTCTTTGCGGGTATGACACAAATGTTTTCGATCATCATTAGTTCACATTCGAGTGACGATCAGGAATCTCACTTGTTAGAGGTTCTTGAGAGAAACTGCAAGGCCATAGATGGAATATTCCGGATCTCCGTGCAATTAGTCCAACTTTATGCCCGCATCATATCTACTTAGAGGGGACAAATAGACAACCTGTGAGTGTTAACGTCATTTAAATCCAAATCTCGAGGATGTTTTCATAAAAGAGATCAGGAAATGGTGTGTCGTTGGCTTTATTTATCCCATTTCCGATTCCAAGTAGTTCAGCATGTTGCATGTGGTCCCGAATAAATCCGAGTTTACTCTCATGATGAATATTTGTGGTGAGGAGATTCTGACTCATGTACCCACTTCATGGCAAGTCTACAAAGATTATCAGCGCTTGAATTTAGTTATCAAGAAAGATCAATTTCCACCGCCCTTTATTGATCAGATTATTGAGAGGTTGGAAGGTGATGAATCTGTATTTCATCATCTTTATTCATTTATTTTAGCTTAAAATTCCTTATAAAACACCTGTAAATATTAATAAATCTCTCATTTTTACTAACCCTCTTTCTTGTAAAAATATTGTATATTTATCACTCTTTTAACCTAAAATAAATAAAGAAATAAAGGAAAAATAAAGAAAGTCAAAGGTTGTATATAAGTAATAGATACATGTTGACTTTGTCTTCGATAGTAGGTCAAGAATTTCCTAATCGACCAGTAATAAAGTAGGAGGAGGTAAGGCCTAAATACATAAAAATCATGATAATCAATACTCATTTGTGTAGATTCATCACTTGTATCTCACTGTATATATATAATACATGTTACATATACTATCTTATTTATCACTAAACTCACTTCAAATAAAAATATTTTCTTCTTGGAAACTGAAAATAAAAGTTTGTCGTAAATAATAAAAATAATTGCAAGAAGAACCCTTGTACATTGTCTAAATAACATCACTCCGAAAAAGTCACAAAGCTCAACTTTTCAGATTATTATCTTCTCCACCAAAAATCAAAATTAATCAAGCTCACTTTCATTGTACTCCAAATTAAATAATCTTTAAAATGGAGTTGTTTCACAAAAATCGAACTTATGTTGTGAAATATAGCTTTTTGGGGTGTTATTTTATATTATACTTATGAATATTATTTGTATATAATTTGTATATTTATTTTCCTTATATTTTTGTTTATATAGTATTTTTTAACTATTTGTATATATTATATTTACTCATATAAAATACAAATAAAAATCGCAAAATTAAAAATAAATCAAAATAAAATCATGTACATATTGTATATATATATATCACTATGTATATTGAAATACACCTATTTATTTACCCTAATAAATTATTCCATAAAAATAAAATAAAAATATCATTAAAATCCATATAAAATATTGTGAAATAATAAATTATTAATTTACTTTAATATTTGTAAAAAAAATAAAAATCACGGTGTTGTATATATAAGTATATATACCTATAAATAACATATTTTATTCATTTTTACCCTTATATATTATTTAATTCATAAAAATAACCATAAATAAGGTAATATAATTTCTAACATTTTTTTAATTTTTATTTTAAATTCATTTTCTATTTCCTTTTGATTTATTTTTTTATTTTTCACCTGTTTCGTCATCTAGCTTGTTTTATCTTATTCGTTGTGTTGTGATTGGTTGAACCCAGGTCTGTTGACCCATGTCAACTCCCCAATCGACGGGCATCCCTCATGTCTTTCTCTCGCTGGTTGTTCCTCTCCACATTTTCACGCACGCTCCATTCCTTAACACCCTTTGTTGTCTTCTCCAATTTATTCAACCTAACCATCCTCTCCATCGCCAGTTCATTATCTCTTTCTTTCACGCCCCTGGTCGCTCACGTTTTAATTTTGAAATCTGGCCGGACCTCTCACCTATATGAACTTCAAGATCCCCATCATTCACTGTTGATATGTTTCTGACCCTCAACTTCGCCTAAATCATATTCCAGTAGCAAGCCTTGGTGACAGCAAGGGCACTTACATGACTGGGAGCGCGAGATCGAGTGGGAAAAGGCATGATCCAGCACGTGGTCGGAGCTTCGTTGCTACTTTCCAACTCTCTGTTTTACACAACAGATTGAGGTGATCCTCTTCATCCTTACACCCTTAGGTATTTAGGTTAATTTTCTCTTCGATTTTTTTGTTTCAGTTTTACATTTTAACCTCTATTTTGCTTGAATAGATCCTTCATCATAAACCTCAGATATGCTCGATCGGAGGCGCTCCGATCAACTAATCGCTCATCTGATTGTCGCTTATCCACCACACAACCTTCTCTGTCTCTTTCCATAGCATTATCAACTCCAGATCACTATGAATATGGAGATTCGACTCCTTCCTCGATCGCCTTCGACAGGGTCATCCATCTAACTCCATTTCTCTCTTTTGTGCCTAATAAAGTTGGCAAGAGAGTCCACCTCCAAGCACTGATTCATCTGCAGCATCAAGGAACATATCTGGGAGCGAGGAGCGTGACTTTGAAGTCCACATGGAGCTTCAGAACCTTTGACCTCCAGATCACATACCGGCAATTATCGAGCATCGTTGCTAAATCTGAACGCTAGAGGATCGTTGCAGGAAGCCATAGCGCCCTTCAGGAGATGATTCAGACTGAGATCAAATGAGTTCTGTGATGAATCTGTGATTCATCACTCTAAAAGTTGAACATAGAGCTTTGTTCCCGAGTAATTAGATGCATATTTTTACTTATATCGCATAATTAGCATTCATGCATGCATAAATAATATCTGCATTTTAGCATTAACATTTACATTAAATAAGAAGCCAATTTCATTTGTAAAAATCACCTGTATATGCACCAAATTTCACCTATTTGTATATAATTTATACTAACTCTGAATCCAATAAAACCAACTCTATAGTGTATATATTACTAACACTAATTAAAGAAAATATCAAAAAAATACTAACTTGTAAAATTGACTAATAAAACCCCAATCCAAGTTTGAAACCATGAACCATAGAATGCACATATCTCTCTCATACAACCTCCGAATTAGGTCTACTCACTTTTAAAGTAATATACATTCAAAGACCTTCAAAACAAGATCAATTTCATTAAAATCGGAGCTCGTATGCAAAACTTGGGTTTTGGGCCCCTTTTGTATATTGTACATATTGACCGAAATGTCCCTCCATTTTATCCTTTTATTTTCTTAATTATTAAAAATCTAAAAAAATTAGATTAAGTTGTAAATATTCTTTTCATCTTTTCTCTAACTTTATTTTGAATTTTCCCTCTTTGAAAAATGACAAAAAATTGCAAAAGGAAAAATGCGGTATTTTATATCTATAAGGTACCACCCAAAAATACATTTTGTACAGATGATTTCATTTGATTTTTGGCCCTTCATAAAAGTTGTAGATCTCATCGAGACGAGCAACTTTTGTGTTGACCACTTTTTGATTTAATCCCTTTTGTTATTTCTTTTTTATTTTTCTTTACATTTAATTTTTGAATTTTCTAGGAGCGACATGTGGCAACTCTTGGAGTTGCCACGTGTCACCCCCTTTTTATGATTTTATTAATTTCGGATTTATTTTATTATTTTCAGATTTATTATTATTATTTTATTATTACTATTTTAATTATTTTTAGTAGCCTACTTTATTATTTTATTAATTATTTATTTAATCTCCCTTTTACCTCTTCTCCCTTACTTTTCTTCCACTCCAAGCCAATAACTCCCCACTACTGCACTCTCTCCATCTCTTTTCCAATTCCCTCCACCTCTTTATATTCACATCAACCTCTGTCATTTTTCTTCATCCATCGTTCTTGAGAGGAAGGAAACCACCGAGGCCCCACGTCCTTGACAGCAGCTGGCCGGGCGCGCCCTCGCTCCGCTTCGAAGTTCGCCCGCACAGCCGCCATCCGCCACTCAAGAGGAGAGAGGTCCAGCTCTGAGATCTTATAGGTGACAGCTCCAAGAGTCCCCATCGAGCGACAATGACCCATCTCGCATGCGAGATCTGGTGATCTCATCACCGTCGTAGCCACCTAACCGGAGCTACTAAGCTCAGCCTCGGCGCGGCTTCGAGCGACGACCACGGTCGAGCCTTGCCTCAGCCATTCCCAGGCACCACTCCAGGTAATTTCCATCTTCTTCCTTCTGCTTCTTCCTCTTCTACACCCATACCTCTCTCTTCTATCTCATCATCTTCTGTCCATCAATTTGCAAAACCGATCGCACTTCAACGTACAAATCACACGTTGTGAACGCAACGGTGATTTTTATTTATTTTTCCGAAGAATTTTTGTCAATCGATTCATCATTTATTTGCGCCAACTAAACAAATGCATGAGAAACAGGGGAGGTGGTGAAACTCCCATGTTTCTTCTTCCTCTGCTCACCACGCCACATGCACATACACCATCGCTTGCCATCAGCAGCCTAGCAGTCCACCGTGCCCACGTCTGCCCTCCATCAACGACCCCTGGCCGTGTGTCGGCCAAGAGGAAGGAAACCACCGAGGCCCCACCTCCTCGACAGCAGCTGGTCGCGCGCGCCCTCGCTCCGCTTCGAAGTTCGTCCGTACAGTCGCCTTCCGCCACTGCACTCACCTCCACCAGCCGCGATCATGTCCCCTCCTTGTGCGCGCGACCGTAGCGTCATCACCAGCCTCCGCCACTGGACACCTGCGCGCGGACGCGCGCCTTCCAGCTGTCGTAGCGCCCCCAGGTGCGCCGCCCCCCTCACGCGTCTCCGCCTCCATCTCCCGCAGCCACCTGCACCACGAGCTCCAACGTCGCCGACCCCGAGCTCCGCCCGCAGTCCCCCTCCTCATCTCCGCCCACGACCGGCAGCCTTCTCCCCTACGCGTGCGTGAAGCTCCACCACCAAGCTCCCCTGTTTCATCTCCAAAAGTAGGGGAGTTTTAGCGCATAATAAAGTCAAACTGGGAATTTGCAAAGGGGACACTTGACACCCCTTGCAAGTTATCAAGGAAACTTTAACTTTCCGGTAATTTCATTCAAGTCCCTGTATTGCATCCATAGCATTTGTCATTTATTTTCTTTACACTCATACCCCTGCATTTGCACGTTTTTGTCATTTTGTCATCCATTTTTAATTCCAAAAATTACATTGTGTAGCTTAACTTGTTCTCTTTCGTATGTGATACCTGTTTAATTTTTGTGATATCAGGTGATTTTATTATTATTAAATTGGTGAAATTTTGTCATATTTTTCCCATTTATGCCTCTGAATTGATATTAATTTCTCTGTGATTCCAAAAATCTCCAAAAATTCACTTAGGCTGAGGATACTTAGGTTTACATTGTGTCAAAAAATCACCTCATTTGCACGCATCTCGAGGCCTAAATCATTTAGTGATTTCCTTAATTAAATTGTAATAGGTCCATTTCACATAGAAATTTAGGTTGATTAATTTTCCTAGATTCTTCACACTTAGATCTATCTAGGATAATTTTGATATCTGAAAATAGTGTGATTTGGTATTTATTAAAATTAATTTGGTCAGAATCACCTTGCATTCATTTTTAATTCATAGTTAATTCATTTAGAGTCAGAAAATTCTAAAAATATTAGAGGACCTTAATTTCATCGCATTTCATAATCTGGCCAAGTTTCATAATTTCTGGAATTAATTTGACCATCTTTCTGATTTAACTTGTAAATTGGCCTGATTTTGTATGTATCTTGCATAAAAAGTTTTGAAAAAAAATATCCCTCTGAACATCAAACCTTGGGAATCGCTAAAAAATTTCCTAAGGAGACAGCTGCCTCCTTGAGTTCGACCTTGGACTTCCAACCAAGTAAAAAAAATTGCCACATCTGATTAACTTGGCATTAATTCAAAGTGGTTTTTGATCTGCTCTCATTATCCGACTGTAACGAACGACAACACATTAATTTGACCATTAATCTGCTCGAATTAACAAGGGTAGTGGGACGCATTTTAAAATGGCGATGTTGCCAAGGAGGCACGGCTTAGGTTAATTTTCAATAATTTCTGAGTGCTTGATTTTCTATCCCCGGGTAGTCTGACCCCCGGTTTTCTTGTGAATATTTTTTATCTTTTAATTTTTGCATTTTTTGTGTCATTCTCTAACCTCAAGTTATTTCTGTGCGAGGAACGCGAGGAGTCGTAGGCGCTTCGAGGATCTTGCATTTTAATTTCTTGAGTGATTTGAGAGAATTTGTACTTTTATTCATTTCCTTATTTTTTCGCATCATTTCTAGCAGTTCCCGTTTGGGTTCTCGCGTGTGTAAAGATAGTGGAACCGTGTCCCCGTGTGCTATGTGGTTTGAATTGTAAATTAGGCTTGCACTAGAGGCTCCTCGAGCCACTCTAGGGTTTGCTTGTACTCGTAATTTTTAGGACCACACAACCACTTAAAAGACACACCTAGATCGCGAATCTAGTCAAATCAACATGTTCTTCACTCGCTAATAGAACTGCCTGTCTAGGAGCGGATTTTGTCGTCTGCATTTGCATGTAGTGTAAAGATTTCAATTCTGTTTTGCATCCTGCATAAAAAGCAAAGGGATCACTTTAAGTATTCTCTACTCAACATACGCATCATCGTTTTTCGTGCATCGGCTTTTCTCGATTTCCCTCTCTGTTTTTCAAACTTAAATTAAACGGAAATTGGGACTGGACGATAGGCGTGCTGTGTGGTTGGACTAACAAAGTGATAACTTAACTTAAAATCAGGACTGCTAACATTATTGACAAAAAAATCAATAAAATTGGAAAAACTGTTTACGGGAGATAATCCCCGACCTTGTTTTCAGGCTGAGTGAGGGTACTTGAGTGTGTGTGTGTGAACACCTTAAGGCAGAGCCCAAAACCCTACCTTCTATATCACGTTCCGACTAATCCTAGCAAATATCACAAGTTGAATTTTTAAGGTTCACTGACTAGTACCAAGTAGCCTCCACCTGTCTCAGGTAGATAGGGGCGAAATTGCGATACTTCGCGACAAGTTGCCAGTAACCCCCCGGGGTGAAGTTCCGACCTTGTCAGCCTCCACCTACTTGCAGGTAGATAGGGGCAGGTCTTTGATTCATCAACTTGGGATAGGAGCGAAGAGAGGAAGGACCGGCAGTATCTTAGGCGACAGGTTAAACAGGGAAGACGCATCCGGCTTTGAGCTGACTTCCCTATAGGTCGCGTAACCTTTGGTATCTTGTCTGATAACTCACACTTAAAATCAACCAGATTAATCGGACTCGGTTTCGGATCCTTCACCGTGTTGAGTGTGAACTCGGGGTTTGCTCTTGTGTTTGTCTTCGTGTCTGTCCATGTGTGTTATCCTGCGTAATTGCGCATTTTCTACGTCATTCTGATTACATCCTTTCCTCCTCAAGATGTCGGGATATTGGTCCCCATACCCTGAGATCTCTGGTCATTCCTCATCGACCATATACCGATCATCTTCACCTTCTCATTCTTCCATGTATCCTCTGCCATCTACGGGAGATCCTTACCCTTGGTCAACTCCACCTCAACCCGATTATGAAGTCAGAACTTCGACTGACTTCTCCATTTCTTCACATTTCTCACCTACTCCATATTCCAACACTCCGGATCCACTTCCACCTTGGGTTGACTGTACTTATTCTCGAGAGCTTGCAGGAATTAAAGAATCGAATGAAGAACAAGCCATCATTGAGACGGATGATTGGCAAAATTATATGCCCCCTCATACTTCATTCTCACCTCAAGTAGGGACCATACAACAATTTACATTTACACATCCCGACTTGACCTTAGGGCATAACTTGGTCGATCGAACAACCCGAATGGAGAGGCTTGCACATCATGATTTCTCAGACTTGATTGACTTTAGTGATCAAGATTCCATTAACCAGCCTTCATTTGGAGAGCCTATACATTCACAAGATTGGACTCATGAGCTAGACTTATCAATCCCCTTTTCATCATATGAGGCTCCGACCAATATTTGCCATTTGAATGGTCCATACTCGACCCAGCATTACATGCCAGAGTCTAGGTATGTTGAGTATGAGACCCCAATATCTCAGCAGTATCCTCCAATTGAGCAGAACTCTCCCATGATTTGTCATGAGAATATTTTGGAGTGACATTTCCAGACTTATTATGAAAAATGAAACATTAGGTAACAAGTTGAGAGATGTCATGGAAATATTGCACTCAATTTCTGCCAGCTTGGGAATGAAAGTGGAAAAGGACATGAGTAGTTTTGAGGTTGAAAACAGAGTGAACATTAGGGAACCTACACATCATGTACAGCTGGAGTTCATTCTATCTCTCTCTTCTACTAAACACTTACCCTCCAATCCAGAGTCTGATCATTCATCTATCCAAAACACCAAAAAAATTGAAAAACCAAAAAATCACATAAAAATTGAAAATGAAAAAGACCTAATAAAATTTGGATATTGTCCTAAGGGAAGCACTTGATGAAGAACTGATTTTTAATCTTCCCTTAATAAAGGCCTTAGATCACTTTCCCGACCTCAAACGATTTGTGAGAAGTAAATTGATGTCCAAGAGGTCGGGCAATAAGAGGATAAGGACTGAAAGACACATAGTGTCTATGGCCACCTCCTTGGTGATGGGAAGAAAGACCAAAAGCCGCAGAGTGAAGCGGTTGCCCTGAGTTGAGTGTGAAATCAAAGACACCATCTTTACCCATGCAAGAATCGATGATGACTCACCGATAAATATCCTCCCGACCTCTGTGTTTGACAAGCTCAAACTCAAGCCACTTAGGATGTTGAGAGAGATCGTTCAGCTGGCTGATCGATCCATCAAACGGTCAAGAGGAAACATTTCTATCATCGTTACTTTCTAAGGTGCTCTACTCCAGGTGGACTTCATGATCATTGACATCGAGCACCGAGGAGAGTTTTCCCAGTCTTTGATTATTCTCGGGAAGCTGTTCTTAGCCTTGGCTAAGGCGACTATAGATTGCGAGACTTGGGAAATCGATTTTACAACATTGGGAGCGCTTCAACCTCATCCTTTCTTTGATAAACTTTACTCTAAGGTGACCCACACATCCGCTGATAGTCGTGACCATCAAGAGGTAGATGAGTCCCACCTCTCTGCTTTACCTGAGAGACCGACTATCCAGACGACCATTGGTTCAGAGACTCCCCATACCTCCACTTCATCAACTGCTTGCACCACCACGTGACAGCTTCTAAGAAGGACTCACGACCAGAAGCTAACGTTGAGTCGGACATGATTTTTGTTGATTGTCTTGACCATTTTGATGATCCGACACAAGAGCCCAATAATGTCAAGCCAACTAAGATCACTGGTACCTTCTCGAGACACGTGCTAACCCTTCAGGAATATGCTAATCTATATGGTGACTCGTTTGATGAGGAACCCATGGTCAGAACCGCACCACATCCTGGACCTTCAAAGGAAACAACCAAGACTAAATTGACTCCACATAAAGACACGGTTGCTCCCTCTTCTAATCGGCTATCTAGTGAGAGTAAGTCGAGAATTGATTCCTCGAGATGTTCCCCCGAACCTCTCAAGGCGTGTCGCTCTCATCTCCCTCTCAATGATTCAGATTCTAGAAAACCGACTAAGAAAATTTCCTTCAACATTTCGGAGAAGGAAGTTTCAGAGGAATCCTCATCGGGTCCGAACAAGGTGATTTATATGAGTGAGCTCAGTTCGGTTGTTCTTAAGCCGTATCTAATCAAGCAGTCGTGTGTCGACCCTCGTTGGACAATCCCTTCACCTAACTACTATTCATCTAAGGACGATTCCAACAGCGACACACTTGTATATTACCCACCTCCACGATCCCACAAGAAGGTACGTCACAAACCTTCTTGATCCATGTATATTCTCAATTCTCCTTGTATATATTTTCCCTCCCTCCCAAGTGATTCGAATCACTCGCCCCAGCTCCATATCATTTCATTTTATGGCTATACTTAGGATGATTAGATCCTAAGTATAGGGGGAGAGTGACCCGAGTCTCTTCATCATTCGCTGTAGATTTTCTAGATCTCATCGGTTCTCACACACATTCCTGTCCTATACTTAGGCTGACCAGAGCTTAAGTATAGGGGGGGACCAATGCCCGTCATGTATATGCTCCTCCATTTCCTCTCTTAACCTCGCCCGCCCCATTTTTGATCTTCTTCTACACTTAGGCTGCTAGAGCACAAGTATAGGGGGGCGGAGCGACTTCTATATTTTTTGTTATTTTAGCTTTCCTATGCTTAGCACGAGCTATGTCTTTTTCCTCGCTTTTCGTGCTCTGAGGACATAGCACACGCTAAGTATAGGGGGCGTATATATATTACATATATACTTTACCCATAGCTCGTACTTTCATGTATTTTCGCGTACTTTTTGTATTTATTTTGCAATAATTACGGGTGGGTAAAAATTGAAAAAAAATTACTTGTTGTATAATACTTGTAAAACTTTCATAAAAAATAAAAAAATAAAATACATGTATACTTGTATAACACTTGTATAATTTGTATAATACTTATAAAACTCTTGTAAATTGTTGTAATATAGGAGGTTTACCAAAGTTTTGAAAAAAACAAAAAATAAAACAAAAAAACAAAAAAAATAGGCTTCTTATTTACTCTTGCATATCATCCTTGCATTCAAAAAAAAGAGTCTTGCATTTCATTCATCTACATAGCATGTCATCTGCATCTTATCCGCATATCTTGCATATGCAAGGTCAAAAGCTAGTGGGTTCTGAACCAAGTTATGAGTAGATGTTGAGGAAGGACTTGATTTGACCTTAATCCACCTAATTTTAGAGGAACCTTATAGGAACTGGAGTTAAGATTTCTCAGGTCAAGTGACTTAATTCTTTGAGTCCGCAAGTCTATGTTCACATGTCATCTTAATCAGTCTAAGTAGAATATCTTATGCACACGCATGATTCTTTTAGATAATGACCTAACTTGGACAAGCACAATGAACGTAGCTCTTCATTGATGAGGTGGTGAGGAGGTAGAATCGTTTAGCTTGGAGTAGCACATGGGTGGAAACATCTGTCCTCCTCTAGGGAGGGTAGTGCATCTCAACCTAGTCTGGTGGTGTTGACATCTAAGGACGGGATGCTGTGGGTTGCAATAATGCTTCAAAAGAGGGATAGTCTATTGTCTCAAGAGGAAAAACTCCTGATGTACATGCTGCACCTTGTAATATAGGTCAAAAAAAAGAAAAAGAAAAAAATTGCAAGAACTCCGAAAAAATCAGGCAGGTCCAAGTGAAAATAAAATACATGTCGGAGTATGTATATTAGCAAAAAGTCTGCAGCTGGATGACTTGGCTACACTGGACAGGCATCCCGGGATAGGTAGCTACACTGTCTACCATCCATTCTTTTATCTACCCCCTCCTCTTGAGTTGGTTGCACTTGAACTTAGAAGGGAATACCCCGCTCCTCGAGGAAAGAGTTACTGGACCGGGTTATTTGAGTTACATTATTAGAGGAGGTTGGTTCTGAGCCATTTCTGATGTGGAGAGCTATTTTACACTTACACAGTACAAGTAAGAATCCTAGTCATTAGAAATTTGTGTTTGAGGATATGTTCTGACCTGACTATTGAGGAGTCTTGAATAGAAGACTTGTGGAAATTGAAGTTTGTTAGGTCTTAAATTCAGATCCCAATAAGGTTCTGCCACACAATTAATCCAAAGGTCGAATCAAGCTCCATTTTTAAATTTTGGTTCATGATCTTGGTATGGAACTCAAAATCATTTCACTCTTTCATTTCATTTTAGTTGCTCGGGGACGAGCAAGGTTTAAGTATAGGGGGTTGATGAATCTGTGATTCATCACTCTAAAATTTGAAAATAGAGCTGTGTTCCCAAGTAATTAGATGCATATTTTTACTTATATCGCATAATTAGCATTCATGCATGCATAAATAATATCTGCATTTCAGCATTAACATTTACATTAAATAAGAAGCCAATTTCACTTGTAAAAATCACCTGTATATTCCCTAAATTTCACCTATTTGTATATATTTTATACTAACTCCGAATCCAATAAAACCAACTCTATCGTGTATATATTACTAACACTAATTAAAGAAAAATATCAAAAAAATACTAACTTGTAAAATTGACCAATAAAACAGCAATTCAAGTTTGAAACCATGAACCTTAGAATGCACATATCTCTCTCATACAACCTCAGAATTAGGTCTACTCATTTTTAAAATAATTGTACATATTGACCGAAATGCTCCTCCATTTTATCCTTTTATTTTCTTAATTATTAAAAATCCAAAAAAATAGATTAAGTTGTAAATATTCTTTTCATATTTTCTCTAGCTTTATTTTGATTTTTCTCTCTTTGAAAAATGACAAAAAAAATTGCAAAAGGAAAAATGTGGTATTTTATATCTATAAGGTACCACCCAAAAATACATTTTGTACAGATGATTCATTTGTTTTTCGACCCTTCATGAAAGTTGTAGATCTCGTCGATGCGAGAAACTTTCGTGTTGACCACTTTTTGATTTAATCCCTTTTGTTATTTCTTTTTTATTTTTCTTTACATTTAGTTTTTGAATTTTCTAGGAGTGAAATGTGGCAACTCCTAGAGCCGCCATGTGTCACCCCCTATTTTATGATTTTATTAATTTTGGATTTATTTTATTATTTTCGGATTTATTATCATTATTTTATTATTACTATTTTAATTATTTTTAGTATCCTACTTTATTATTTTATTAATTATTTATTTAATCTCCCTTTTACTTCTTCTCCCCTTACTTTTCTTCCACTCCAAGCCAATAACTCCCCACTACTCCATCTCTTTTCCAATTCCCTCCTCCTCTTTATATTCACATCAACCTCCGTCATTTTTCTTCATCCACTATTCTTGAGAGGAAGGAAACCTCCGAGTCCCCACCTCCTCAAAAGAAGCTGGTTGCGCGCGCCCTCGCTCCGCTTCGAAGTTAGCCCGCACAGCCGCCATCCGCCACTCAAGAGGAGAGAGATACAACTCTGAGATCTTGTAGGTGACAGCTCCAAGAGTCCCCATCGAGCGACAACGACCCGTCTTGCAGGCGAGAGATCCGGTGATCTCATCACCGTCGTAGCCACCTAACCGAAGCTACTAAGCTTAGCCTCGTTGCGGCTTCGAGCGACGACCACGGCCGAGCCTTGCCTCAGCCATTCCCAGGCACCACTCCAGGTAATTTCCATCTTCTTCCTTCTGCTTCTTCCTCTTCTACACCCATACCTCTCTCTTCTATTTCATCATCTTCTATCCATCAATTCGTAAAACCGATCGCACTTCAACGGACAAATCACACGTTGCGAACGCAACGATGATTTTGATTTATTTTTTTGAAGAATTTTTGTCAATTGATTCATCGTTTATTTGCACTAACTAAACAAATGCATGAGGAACATGGGAGGTGGTGAAACTCCCCTATTTCTTCTTCCTCCGCTCACCACGCCACACGCACATACACCATCGCTTGCCATCAACGGCCTAGCAGTCCTCCGCGCCCACGTCTGCCCTCCATCAATGACCCCTGGCCGTGTGTCGGCCAAGAGGAAGGAAACCACCGAGGCCCTACCTCCTCGACAGCAGCTGGCCGCGCGCGCCCTCGCTCCGCTTCAAAGTTCGCCCGCACAGCCGCCTTCCGCCACTGCACTCACCTCCACCAGCCGTGATCATTCCCCTCCTCGCGCGCGCGGTCGTAGCGTCATCACCTACCTCCACCACTGGCCACCTGCACGCGGATGAGTGCCTTCCAGCGGCCGTAGCGCCCCCTCGCGCGTCCCCGCCTCCATCTCCCGCAGCCACCTGCGCCACGAGCTCCAACGTCACCGACCCCAAGCTCCGCCCGCCGTCCCCCTCCTCATCTCCGCCCATGGCCGGCCGCCTTCTCCCCCGCGCGTGCATGAAGCTCCACCACCAAGATCCCATGTTTCATCTCCAAAAGCAGGGGAGTTTTAGCGCATAATAAAGCCAAACTGGTAATTTGCAAAGGGGACACTTAACACCCCTTGCAAGTTATCAAGGAAATTTTTACTTTCTGGTAATTTCATTCAAGTCCATGTATTTCATCCATAGCATTTGTCATTTATTTTCTTTGCACTCATACCCATGTATTTGCACGTTTATTTTGTTGTCATTTTGTCATCTATTTTTAATTTCGAAAATTATATTTTGTAGCTTAACTTGTTCTCTTTCGTATGTGATACTTGTTTAATTTTTGTGACATCAGGGGATTTTATTATTTATTATTATTATTATTATATTGGTGAAATTTTGTCGTATTTTGCCCATTTATGCCTCTGAATTGATATTAATTTCTCTGTGATTCCAAAAATCTCTAAAAATTCACATTAGGCTGAGGATACTTAGGTTTACATTGTGACCAAAAATCACCTCATTTGCACGCATCTCGAGGCCTAAATATATCATTTAGTGATTTCATTAATTAAATTTTAACAGGTCCACTTCACATAGAAATTTAGGTTGATTTATTTTTCTGGATTCTTCACACTTAGATCTATCTAGGATAATTTTGATATCTGAAAATAGTGTGATTTGGTATTTATTAAAATTAATTTGATCAGAATCACCTTGCATTCATTTTTAATTCATAGTTAATTCATTTAGTGTCAGAAAATTCTAAAAAAATAGAGGACCTTAATTTCATCCCATTTCATAATCTGGCCAAGTTTCATAATTTCTGTAATTAATTTGACCATCTTTCTGATTTAACTTGTAAATTGGCCTGATTTTGCATGTGTCTTGCATAAAAAAATTTGAAAAAGAAAAAATATATCCACTGAACATCAAACCTTGGAAATCGCTAAAAATTTACCTAAGGAGACAGCTGCCTCCTTGAGTTCGACCTTGGACTTCCAACCAAGTAAAAAAATTACCACATCTGATTAACTTGGCATTAATTCAAAGTGGTTTTTGATTTGCTCTCATTATCTAACTGCAACGAACGACAACACATTAATTTGACCATTAATTTGCTCTAATTAACAAGGGTAGTGGGACGCTTATCATTCTGCTCGATTGAAGTTCGCCGTAGTCGAGCTTTTTACTCATTCATCCAGTGTGCCTTTGAGCCACACGATCAAGAGCTATCCCACCAGATTCAATTATGATCATCCATTTATGCCCAATTCCAAGTTGTGGATCAAGCTCTAGATCAAATCCATGTCGTGCATGAGAGCCTTCCTTCCAACCATTCGATCAAAGCTCAGACGGGTCGCAGTCGTCCCTTCTGCCATGTAGACGGGTATAACATTGGCACTCCAACCCCTGCATGTTTCTAATTTTGCAAATAAGTCCTTGTAAGAACACTTGTCTTCTTGTAGTTATTGATCATTTGCAGATCTTTCCCTACTCTTTTTTTTATTTCCATTTGAGTCCAATTTGAACTGCAACACATGCTGTGAGCCTGATATTTCTTTTTGCAATGAAAGTACAGTATGTTCTTATTATCATTCAATACTTAAAAATAAATTATTTGCATTTATATCGGTGTCAGTACGACTAGCGTACATTTTTTAGGTAAATTGCACAGTTGGTCTCGTGTTTTTATTAGTCAGTAATCATTTAGTCAAGAAATTATTTTTTCTTTCAATTATACATGTGTGCATCTGCATTTGGTTTTACATGTTAATTTGGCTTAAAAAATAGCAAAACACCATTAAAATTCCATAAACATTACACTAACCTCCTACTAATAGCTTTTATTCATAGTAGTTTTTATTTTGCATTTTATTCATTTTCTTATTTTTAATAAATCACAAATAATATCTCATGTTTACATTAAAAAATCAATAAAATTGTAAACACCTTTGAAAAATTCTGAAAGAAATAGTGTGTGGTTTTATTTGTTTACATTTTCACCAAATTTCATTTTCTGATTCCTCATAAAAAAACAAAAAAATATAAAACTCCAAAACATTTAAAAATACATTTAAAACATTGAAAATCCAAAAAAAATCACAAAATCGCTTTCTAGAAAATATAAAAATTCAAACTTTCTGTTCATGCATTTTCCTCCATTTTTGAGTTTATTTCCTATTTAAAAACCCAAAAACATTCACATTATTTTCTATTTTTCATTTTCCATGATTTTGATTTATTTGAAAATCCTAAAAAATTCTAAAAAATCTAAAAAATCTAAAAGACATAAGTAAAATACCAAAAACACAAAAATAATTTTATTTGAATTTTCTACATATTGTTGTTATATTTGAAAAATACAAATTTTGATTTGCTATTCTTTGCTTTTATTCCTTTATTCTTTGTTTTTATTTTCTTTTATTTGAAAAATCCATAAAAATATAAAATAAAAAAACATAAAAAAATATAGAAATTTAAGTTCATAAAAAATAAAAAGATAAAAAAATCCACAAAAAATAAAGTATGCGTAGAATTACCGATTTTATTTCATTGAGTTTTCATGGAATTAAATAACCTTCAGGATTTTTGTAGCCTCCCTGAGTTCGATCTTGTACACTGTACAGGTAAATTATCAGCAAAATTCTCTAGTTGATATTTATGTATTCTTTTTGTCTTGAGAAATAAATAAATTTTTTGTTAAGGGATTTTTAGGGTTGCAACGACAATATAATAATTCCTCTAAATCAAAACCCTCGAAAGTCTTTGTTCAACAAATGGCGTCGTTGTCGGGGAGGCACGATGAAGTTATCTAGGTCTTTCTTATTATAACCTATTATTCTTGTTTGTAGAAACCTGTTTGTTTTTCTTTTTATTTTCTTGTTTCGTTTTCTATTATTCTTTCTTCTTATTTATGTATATACATCTGTCACTCGTATATAGTTTTCTGACATTTTTTATCTATTATTTTGTATATATTATTGTGTGGATTGCATCTTACTAAGGAGTGAGCACTCACTTCGAATTATGTGTGTCATGAGGGAGCTTACACAATGCTTGTAGGATCTGATTTGTCAGACACCGAAAGCTCCCCAAGATCGAACTTAGGGATTCACTTGAGAACTCTTTTACTTGCTCTTCTCATTTTGTCGCATATCCACTTGTTTTCTTTCTAGTCTATATTGTATGCTTTTATTCTTTTCATTTTTGTTCATATTTTCATAATTGTGATCTAAGCTCTCCTTTGTTTGTCTCTTTCTTATGAGGGTCCAATGAGCAAAGGTGACATTCCTAGGAGCACCGGCGCACCCAAGCAAAGTGGAGGCGGCTCTTTTCTTCATCGAGCAACAAGAGAGCGTAGGAGGAAGAAATATATCATTTAAAATATTTTGCAGAATTTTACACATAGATTTTTTGTTTCATTTTTAGACTTTTATTTTCATAATTATTCTTGTAAAAAGTTGTAATTATTCTTTTGGCACTTGGCTCTTTTTCTTTTTTTCTATGGCCATTATATACCTTAGTGTGTGATGGGTCTATTTCACCAAGTGTCGATGCACTTGGTGGATCTCATAAATTTTTATTTTCACTGCTTTTATTTTTAATTGTTTCTTGAGGATTTTTATGCTTGAGCCTTTAGAAGTGGGTTTTATTATCTTGCTTGAGCTGAGTAATTGATTAGGTCTAAAGCCCTTAAAAGAATATATGTTTCTATAGACTATATCGTAGAATTGGACTTAGTGAAATTAATTAGTTCTTACCCATTAATAGAAGTTATTGTTATAGTGGTTCTCTTGGATCATTTAGGTTAGTTTTATTTCTTTTTTTATTTTTATGCATGGATCACTTTGCATGTAGAGTGCTAGTGAAAGGTACGCATCTCATTCTTTGCATGCATCATTGATTTCATCGTGCATTGACTTTTCTAATTTCATTCCTTGTTTTCACTCACTTAAGATCAAAAGGAATTGCAACATTCGTTAGACTACTTACTTAAAAAAATCCAAAACAAGTGATAACATTTCTAAAACTAGGATTGCTAATTTTCACTCAACCCTAAAATTAAACGTAAGGACAAATCGTCATTGTTTTGGGGAGAGTAACCACCTCATTATTTACAGGTACTTACCTCCAGACAACGTGGGTGAGGATGCAACCATAAGGATAGAGCTGAGTCTTTGGACTTGTGCCCTATGCCATGTACACGTCTCTGTGGTGTATGGTTGAGATGCAAGCACTTGCATCAGATGTTTGAAAATAGTTTTGGTGTGCTCATTCTCCTTTCTCCCTTTGATCTTGATATTGAACATGGTAGCCCGGGTAGATAGTTCCATTGATTGGGGAGGATTGAGAATGTACGATGCGCGATAGCGGCGACTCACCCTGTATGTTTGGTAGTAAGTAACTTATTGTAGATTCACTAAACTTAAATTGAAATGATTAAAGACCAAACTCTTACGATCTCCACTTGTGTTCAGTTGGGGTATCGATGGTTTGTATTGTGTTTGTTTGTTAGAGATCCCTCTGCACCTTTTGTGCCTTCTTCCTTCTTTCTTCTTTACTTGACTTTGTGTTCCCACATCTTTCCTCTTGACATCGAAGATTTTTGGATTGACTTGTTCAGACTCCGCGAGCTCATTTCACACTCCAATTTGGTCATCTTCTATTAGGGAAGACTCACTTTCCAAATATCCCTTTTCTCTACATCACCCATCTTCTCATCAATAAATCCATTATTTGAGATTGTCTCTAATCTCAAACTGTCATTTGAGACTCCGCCATTTCTGAGAACTAATCAAATGTTGTATACATTTTTAGAGATAGAATCAGAGAACTTGATGCCACCGAAGGGAAAGAATACCATGGTAGAGTAGAACAAGATCAGCAGTACTATGTTAGATGATATTCAGGCCATTCAGGCACAGTTGACTAAGCAAGGTGACATCCAGGACGGTTAGTGACATATGATATTTGAGCTGAGTAATGGGAGACAATATAGGTGAGAGGATGGTGAACAACCGAATGGAGGTGGAAATGGGAGAGGTGAGACACTAGAGCCAATGTTTGAGCTTACACTTAAGATGCCAATAATCCAGGTGCAGGACAGACTAATATATGGATTCAAATGCGGTTCATTGGTATTTCAACCTTATGCCCACAATTTTACTCTACTCCCAATATTCCATTTATACATTAATTAAGAACCTTATGTACACCTCCAGCAGCTTGACTGCATATGTGGCACCATACACTATCCTAACATTCCGTTAGAGGTAGTGAAGATAACAGTTTTTCCATTCAGCCTTATGGATAAGGCACTATACTTGATAAATAATTTAGGGAAGGTTGTCATATCCAAGAGAGAACTGAGATCAATATTTTTAAGCAAGTACTATCCCTTAAGACGACATAATCAGATATGGTCCTTGATTAACAACTTCTCCCAAATATCTCATGAGCCTATTCACGAGGTATGGGAAGGATTTAAAGACTTGAGGTAGCGGTAATGAACACACACATGCCAGGATGTTGGTACCCAAGTAGAAATATCCTCTCCTCTTGATTTATAACCACAGTGAGCCCACATTTCTTTGGAACTACATGCAAGGGGCTCACCCACTTAGAATCAAAGATGGGGTAAATGAAGTCTACATCATACCACATTGTGATCTCCTTCATGACAATGTACCGTAAGTTAGGGTTTAGTCTTCTCTGAATTCTCGGGATGGCTTGGCATCATCTTCCAAATAGAGGTGGTGTGAACACAAAGTAGAATTTATCCCTTGAAGGTATGATACGTGCCAACTAAGTTCCTTGTGACTTTCCCTAGAACCAAGAGCAGTCGAGATTCTGTATCTGGGGTCAGTTTGAGCTAATGATTACCAGATAAATTTTTTTCTGCACCCACAAAGAAAGCATACTTGAGGCCTGCCGGAAGTTGCTTTAATTTTGGTTCTGATCGAGCCTCCTTCGTTGTCACTTCAGAAATGGAATTGGTTGGTATATGATCAACCATGATTTTGGAGGTTCTTCTCACCTCGATCTCTAGTGGCTTTGCTGATAATGCACCGAACAAATCATCATAGAATTCATCATGTTCGGGATGGCATGAATCTTCTACCTCAAAAAGGTCCATTAGTAAGTAAGAATATGTCTCCCATACGACATAAGAGCATATAAAGACTATGATTTCCAGGTCCTCCTCTGGAAAGAGGATTTCCTGAACCCATGTGTTATTCAAATAAAATTCTTTATCTCTATTCTCTACAATGAAGTCACAGTCTTCTTTAAACGGTTCTGCCTGACCTTGATCATACAAGACTTTTGGTTCACTAACCATGTCCATTTTTTCTTTCTTGTTTCTCGAGCAGAATGTGATCCTCCCAGACCCATAATCAACCACAACCTCTATAGCAAGCATCTCTAGTAAGAGTCAACCACCAAAATCTGCTCTGAAGTACCTTCTGCGTTATCCTCTTCCCTGAATGGTGTCTCCCTGCCTCTAAGAAATGGCACAGAGTGAGGACACTATTGTATTCCTCCTGAGAAATACAATGCTTGTAAACACAATCTGGTCCTTCATGAAAAATAATCGAATCCTCCCTGGTAGTATCGTGCCTCAGAAACTAGTCTATCGAGTCGGTCCTTCAGCCAACCCTGTGGACTCTTATGTGTAACCAGAAAGTTCACTATATCTGCATACCATGGAAGCTTTGTAACTGCAAAGACACTCTCATCTAGAAATCTCTCTGCAATCTTTAGCATTTACTCATCTGAAGGCTACTCTATCTATAATCGATAGAGGTGATCATCTACAATATTTTTACCCCAGGTTTATCTCTAATGTCCAAATCAAACTCCTTAAGTAAAAGAATACATCTAAGAAGGTGTGCATTGGCATCCTTCTTCTCCATTAAAAATCTGATAGCTAAATGATCTGTATATACTATAATCTTTGAGCCAAGAAGATACGATCTGAATTTGTCTAGTGGGAATACCACTGCCGACATCTCTTTCTCTTGTGTTGAGCATCATCTAAAGTCCATCTAGCATAGTCGATAGCAACAAAAAGTCCATTCCTCCTCTGTCCTATTACATTCCCAACTGCAAAATCTGAAGCATCCGTCATGATCTCACAAGGAAGAGACCAATCAGGTGGTTATAGGATAGGAGCACTGATAATCATCTCTTTCAAATGAGGAAGGCACTAAGACATTTTTCATCTGATAAGAACTCTATGTCTTTGCCGAACAGTTCAGTTAACGGTCGGGAAATCCTAGAAAAATTCTGGATGAACCGTCTGTAAAAGCCAACATGCCCTAGAAAAGATCGTAACTACATGATATTGTATGGTGGCTTGAGATGCTTGATGACATCCATCTTGGCAGGGTCAACCTCTATTCCTCGCTTGGAGATGACATGCCCCAACATTATCCCGTTTGTAACCATAAAATGACTCTTTTCCCAAGACAAAATGAGATCTACCTCACAATATTTCTGAAGAACCTGGTCTAGGTGCACTAAACAATCGTCAAAGGACTCATGATGGACCAAAAAATCATCCATAAAGACCTCGAGAAACTCATCAACCATGTCTGCAAAAATGGCAAGCATGCACCTCTGGAATGTAGTGGGGGCATTGCACGATCCAAAGGACATTCGTCCAAAAGCATACGTGTCGATGGGACATGTGAAAGTGATCTTCTCCTGATCTTCAGGAGCAATAGTAACATGGTTGTATCTGGAGTAACCGTCAAGGAAAGAGAAGTACTCCTTCCCTGCCAACCTCTCTATGACCTGGTATATAAAAGGCAAAGGGAACTGATCCTTCTTCATCGTGATGTTCAATTTCCTATAATCAATGCAGATCCGTCGTGATGTGGTTACTCTCTTTGGAATCTCCTCTCCACTCTCATTCTTAACCATCTGAATTATCGACTTCTTCGGGACAACATGTAATGGGCTAACCCATTCAGAGTTGGAGATGGGATAAATAAACCTTGTGTCGCACCATTTCGTTATTGCTTTCTTGACAACATCTAGTAAAACTGGACTCAGTGTGAGCTGAAACTCTCTAGAAGGTCTGCTATCATGATCAAGATAGATATGGTGAGAACACAAAGTAGGATTTACCCTGCGAAGATCTGATACAGTCCACCCAATAGCCTTGTGGTTTCTTTCAAGAATCTCCATCAGATGATATTCTTGTTCTTCGATCAAAGATGAGCTGATAATTATCGTAAGTTGTCGATGTGGACCCACAAGGAAAGCATACTTCATATTAGATGGCAAAGTCTTCAGTTCTAGCAAGGTAGGATCTGACTGTTCTGTAAATTGATCTGTACGTGTAATGGGATCTGTGCTGGTGGTAGACGTATCTGCAATATGGTTATCCACCATCTCAATATGATCCAAAGTCGGACTATAGGAGATGTGTAAAACATCATCCGACTCGCTATTGTGCTCTGATAAATGTGATCTGACCTACGGTTAATTAAGTTGTCGGTGTAGAAAAACTGAGAAGACAGATCAGGTTGATCAAACAAAAATCCGAATAAAATATGAGAGAGAGAGAGAGAAAAAAAAAGATAAGATAAATGATTTCGCTCCTATTTTAATCCTTTAAACTATTTTTTATCCACATAAGTTCCCCTGGGTCAAACTCAAGGAGGCAGAATAACCGTATTGTGGTTTTCGAGGAAAGAAAGAATTTCAGGATTTTTATTCTCTTCATGAAAATACAATAGAGCACAAGAAAATGCTCAAAACTAGCATGATTTTAAAAAAAATCAAAGTGAGAAAAATATGCGATGAAAATCAATGAAAAACAACAAGAAATGTCGCTAGGGTAGTCATGTAACTACTCTAGAAAATTCGGTGAAAAATACAATCAAAACAAGATCCAAAAACCTATAGTTCAGGATTATAAGTGCAAGAAAAAGAAATATAGTTCTGTTATAAAAAGGTCCCTGGTAGGGACTGAAATGCAAGAAAAATAAAATGATCCGTTTAGGTCCCTACGCGGGGACCTAAATGCAAATTCTGGAAAGCTCTAGTGTGGGATGAATACCTGGAACTCGACTGGGTTTATGATGCAAATTCTCCACCAGTTTGCAATCAACGGTCGAGATTATAAGCTTTCGCATGATCTGGGTCATCCATTGCTGACACGTGTCACAAGGTTGTAGTATCTGGAATTTTTTGTGTTCTTCCCCAATTCGAAGCGGTCTGCGGTGGCGCCTTCTTCCTCGATTTATCTCCGACGATCAACAGCATTCTTTGGCCTCCTGTAGGGCTAGAGGGGTAACACCTTCACCCCTCGAGCTCGCCTGCAGTGGGCGAGGCGTCGAGGATGGCAGCCATGGCTGGAAATCTTTTTCAAAGATGGCTCCTAACTACGAACTTCAACTGGAAGGAGAGAATCGCTACTTGATGTTTCTTGAAAGGAAGCAGGTTCCAGATGATGAAGAGTAAGCTCCAATATCAAGATGACCTGCAATTGAGGATTTATATGCTTGATTCGTGCGAGAATCGGCCACCAAAATTAAGAAAATGCATATTATATAATGAGTTTCCATAAAATATGAGAAAAGTGGAAAGAAATGGAGACGATTTTGAGTGATTTCGAAACGAATCTCATGAGTGTGAATCGGTGTGCGATTAAGATTGAGGATTAAAGATCCTAACTACATGATTAAGTACTCTAATCACGGCACGAAGATTGAAAATTAAAACCGTAAAAGATGGAGGAATACTTGGGGTAGCATGGTGTATGACCCTACTATCTTCTGCTCGACAAGGCGGCCTTCTCGAAGTTGGATGTCGCGCACGGCAGCGATTCAAGGCGAGCTGACTCCTTGGAACCTTCCTCTGATGACCCCTCTTCCATGTGAAACTCTTCTGAGGCCCTGTCACAACTGGAGATAGGCGGAAGATAGTGGTGAAAGTGGTGGTTCGGCTAGTGGAATTTTGGAAGTGATTAGTTCATGAAGAGTTGTTAGGAATGGTCGATTTGATGGGCTTTTTATAGAGTGAATCGAAGAGAGTTAGGTACGAATCGACAGACGGCGTGGATTATGGTTGTTGGGAGAAGAAGATGGAAGGTTTAGATTGGTCGAAGAAGGTGGAAGATGGCAGGTGGAAATTGTTGAAGATCGGTGGTTAGAACAGAACAACAATTCTTGTTCTTAGAGAAGAAAGCACCAGGTGCTGACACGTGTCAGCACCTGGTTGGCCAGATGATGAATATGTATTATAAATTAGATATTAAATAACAAATAAGGTTATTTTAAATAATTATAAAAACAAAAAATGTAGATAATTATATTATGTAAATTAAGGTATAAGTAATTTTAATAAATAATAAATTATTTTACGAAATATAAATATTATATTAATAAATAGGTATAAATAATACTAAATAAATATGTTTTGGATTGTTAATTTAATAAATTAATGAATAGTGTATCATTTTTAAATTTTATTAATTATTGGGATAATAAATAAATTATATGTTGATTTTTGTGGATTTTAATAGATTCATTTAAGTATATTAATAAATATGGATATAAGTGAGACTGTTCATTTTTACTTATAAATAAAGATTTTCGATTTATTTAAAATAATAAATATGCTCCAAAAATTATGAAATAAATAAAGTTTAAATTACAATATCAAAAAATAATTAGAAATTATGAAATCATTAAAATAATAAATAATATGTTCTAGATAAAATAAATAGCCCAGAAATCCAATTGTGGTTAGGTCCCAAAATCGACTTTTTGCAAAAGGACTCCAATTTTAGTAAAATCACTTCATTAATTAGAGAATATTATTTTATGAAATTTAAAGGTGGGTAGAATGAAATTGGAGCTCGTATGAGAAAGTTATGATGTTCGGAAGTTGGGATTATGACAATTTATAAGTTGGATTCCTTGGCATATATACAAGGTAAAATTTTTAAATTATTCTTATATTTTTCTATATATTTTTAGAAAAAGGTAGGAAAAGAATTTGGTGAAAAATATATCCATATGAATTAATTAAAAAATCATTGAAGTTTTGATATTTATTGGATAATTAATGAAGAGTGTGTAAAGTGTGGAATTTATTATTTTTATTTGTTTCCTTCCCTTATCTCCCCCTACTTATTTATTTGTCGACCAATCCATGCTGACTTGGTCTCGAAGATTAGGTTATAAATATATCTTTCAGCTATATTTATTTAATAAGTTATATTATACATATATACATATCTATAATTTACCTTTATTTTTATTTTCTTTATTTTTATTTTTTATTTATTTGCATGATTTTAATGCATAAAAGTGCATTCTTATTCATGAATAGAGTTTTGTTAAAAAGTGGAAATTAATGGATATTTACATGTATTTGTCAAGGGTTTTAAGAAAAAATGCAGACAGAATGTTAATGAATCATGGATTCATCATGCTCATCCTCAGAATGACTAGAAGAAAATAACTCAACTAAATGAAACCCAGTCTCTAAATCATCTGAAGTGGAGGAATCATGTAAACTCTCAGAATCTGAAATATCTGCAATCAAATCCTCAGGTAACTGCTCCATGTGCTCATCATCATCCATGATAAAAATATAGTGTACCATCAGATTAACTGACAACTGTAGTCTCGGACCCATCCTCTGCTAGGATATTCTGGGTCTCTACTCGATATCTCTCAAGGTCATCAAGGCGAACTTTGTCCATGTAAGCACAGGTGGCCAAAGAACTCAAGGCATCTGAACTGGTTGTAGATGCAGCACTGAATGTATGTGATTCTCTCACCATCTCTATATGTACCTTCTCGCCCTCGGCACGAAAAGATACCTTCCATATATCAAAATCGAAGAGAGCCTTCGTAGTCTCCAAGAAAGGCCTCCCAAGAATGATTGGGGTAAGGTGTAATTGTGCAAGGTAATCCATGTCTAGGACAGTAAAGTCCACTAGGAAATGCAGGCCATGCACGGTCACGATAACGTTTCTCAAAATGACCCTAGATCTCTTTATAGATCTATCAGCAAACTGAAGGATCGTGCAGGATTTGTAAAGAAGACCTAACTCGAGCTTGTGGAGTAAACATGATGGTAATAGATTGATGAAGGAATCGTTATCTAATAGAGTGCGATCGAATGTTGCATCTGAAATCTCGCATCTGTTAAAATGTGCTCCTAAATCCTTCTTCTTAGGTAATCTGTTTTGAATAGCGCATGATGTGGCCTTGGTCAAAACATGCTTCTATGTACATGATCGCTTCTTCCTACGTGTGGTACATCTATTGTTCAACTATTGCTTGAGTGTAGGGAAGTGGTCCAAGGCATCATGGAGTGGAATCTTTAGAAATTTGTTATCTTTCAATAACCGCTCTATCTCTGGAGTCGCAGCATTCTTTTTGGTATTTTTCTTTCCTTTTCCATACAAAGCATCGAGAAAAGTAACAAATTCAGGGACAACAAAATCAACATCTTTATTCAAAACAGAATCAACATGTACATTGAGAGTCTCAGAAGTGTGTACAAAACTCTCTAAAATAGAAAAATATGCATCAGGAGTGTCTGCATGGTTTGGCTTAGTATCATCATATGACTCACCTATGTCCATGTCTACTGTCTCGACATCACTCCCATCTCTCTCACCATCAGGAGGGACATCACACTGATCCTCATCATAATGGTGGTCCTCCTCCTCAACATCAAGATGTGTATCATCATCATGGGTTGGCTCTCGCTTCTCATCATGTGCCCTCTCATCCTCTCGATCAAGTGCTTGTGGTGATCTACAACTCCTGAGACGAATGAAGTTAGATAAAATTCAATAAAAGAGATCGTACTTGTAGTGGTGTCTACCTGATCTGAGTACCTCCTCTTATTATTCGGGTTCATCTGAGGCTGGGCCAGGAAAGTTGTCTTGGGCGCGATTAACGCATCCAGACGATGGTTAACCCGCTCCATCTCTGTCTTGTGCGCAGTCTGGAGCGTGCTCAACATGCCCATGATCTGGTTTAGTGCCATGGCCTATGAAGACATATCAGACTTAGTGTGGTGACCCTGGTTGTATACTCTCTCCTACCTAGGAGTGTGTTGTGGTGCGTACGCCTGAGGAGATCTCTATAGTGTGAAAGACTACTGTTGCTACTAGTAATGATGTGGCTGTGAATGTGTAGCAGGGTACTGAAAAGGATGTGGTCTCTGGTATGTGTGCTGGTGAGATTGTTGCTGCATGTAGTGTTGGCGGTGCTGGAAATGTGGACTTCCATGTTGTGGATGACTATACTGCTGCTGGTGTACGCTCCGAGGAGTAAAGTGTGGTGAGACCTGAATCGGAGCGTACCATATCCCATTGATCTCAAGAGTGTCCTGAGAATCAACATCTCCAGCGTTGATGATCTGGCTCAAATCAGCATTGGACGGATACTCATGCCAATCAATCTACAAAGTCTCAGTAGGCTGAATCGGCTTGCTCTGAACAAACTGTATATGATGGGTGAGAGGAGCGGGTAAAGATCTCTGAACAAGTTGAGAAGTAGAAGAAGGATGGGACTGTTGGTACTGAAGCTGCAAATCCGTCACCTTCTTCATAAAATCACTCAACTACTGAGGAAGTGATGAGAATTTCTCCAACTCTCATAGCGGCTGCAAATTCTGAACTTGCTTCTGAATCACGTCAGCTAATGTCAGTTTCTCACTAATGAATCCCATGTCAGACCGTGACTCAGACTCTGAAAAATGCGCCACCTTCTGATGCTCTTTGTGGTGTGGTGGTTGTGGTCCCTTCTGGAATGCCCGAGTGGAATCAATGACGCGTGAATTCTCCGTCATCCCCTCAAAGATGGACCAAACTGACTTGGCATCCCTATTCAGATAACTGATGCCACATGCGGTGCTCACTAGACCCTGTACATCTGGTTTTAGTCCTCTAAAGTAATTCTGTACAAGCACCTTCAAAGGTATCTCATGATATGGGCATCTCTCGATGAGTGCCTTGAATTGATCCCATGCCTCATGGAATGATTCATGTGGTAGATGTGTAAAGTTGGAGATATGGCTCCTCATCGTGTTCGTCCATCCTAGAGGAAAATATTTACACAGGAATGTGGACTTTGGAGCGTCCCTTGTAGAAATCTCCCTCCCTAAGTGACTCAACCATTAAATCGCCTTATCTGCTAAGGTGAAAGGGAAGGTCTTGAGGCGAATAGCCTCCTGCGTAACTCCCGGGTAATAGTCGTACCAGAAATCATCTTGAACTACTGTAAAAAGGTAAAAGACTCCTCTATAGCATTCTCATAGTACTTGGGAAGCAAAGAAATGAAGGACAATCTCAGATTGTATGGCCCTTGATTTGGTGGTAACCGAATCCAATGGTGTAGCGTCTTGGTTCATGGGTCATACTCATCTCTCAACATAGTGGAAACCACGGTAGGCAGTGGTGGGTTCCCGGCTCCTGCTCTCAATGCAGCGATCTCACCTCTTAGCTCATCCTGGACTCTACACTGATCTCTGATCTGTAGGCTAATCTGTTGTAATGTGTCTAAAATACCCGTAGTAATATATGATGTTGGATCGGGTCTCTCATATGTGTGTCTCTCTCCTATCAATCTGTCCTCAGCAGCTCTGTCCACAACTGATCCCTTACCTCTAGCCATAGTCTAGAATCCTTTGGGAAGGAAAAAGATTCATAAGAACTCAGTGAAAAGTGTGTAGGAGAAATAGATTGAAATTTAAGGCGTGGTTCTGCCTCAATAGAAGGGATGGGAGGCGAGGAAGTCTAGGTCTGACTCTCCTCATGACTAGATGGGATCAACTTGGGAAGAGGGTCATCTCGAGTTTGTGAAGATGTACGGCGGACGATGGATCGTCGAAAGCTCATGGAGTCTGAGCACAAAATCCGTCGAGTCTTCATCTTCGATGTCAAAAGGAGTACAGAGAGAGCACGATGTCAAGTCAAAAACACGAGTGCGAAGGCGTATGAGATATGATACAACACACACCTCGCATACAAACACAATCCAACCCCAAATTCACCAACTTCACACAATGATGACCGCAAAAATTCGATCTTTTATCTTTTCAATTTTAAAGTTGGGTGACAAAGCAGTTATTTAACAAGCTCACATGTGTAGTCTCCTCGGGTAGTTCGTGTTTAAGCCAGCAGTGCACACCGACCTAAACAAGACTACTTATTCTAACGTCTGAGGCTAGTGCTTGTAGCAAGTAACAGGACCTAAGAGTGAGTCCAAGCGCTTAGGGCACAAGTTCAGGGATTTGGGTTCTATTCATTAAATGTATGTGCCTCGCTCTGTCTGGAGAGTACCTGTAAATAATGAGGGGATTACTCTCCCAATACAAATTTCGAGTCCATATTTTTTTTAGTTTTTGTCAAGTTTTGCTTAATTTTTTTATTTTTATGATTTTCACTTTTTTGGAAATTTTCGACAATATCCAACGGGAGTCGGTTCTCTCTAAATTTTCAAAAATGTGTCTCGCGGAGGCAGAATCATGGAATGTGGCGGAATACAATGATGCATGCATAGATAAATATCATACCTGACGACATCAGTCTACATGCAAATGATCCGTGCAAAATTTAAAACCCTAGGTTAATGCATGAAAAGTCGAGAAAAACGAGCCCTTAACCAGTAGCACTAGCGCAAATGGATTGAGTTTTAAAATCTGTGAATTACGCCTAAATGTGGATTATGGTAGTAGGATTTACTTTACTCATCTAATCAATCAAGCATGCACCCCTAAGCTCCATAAAATTACGTGAAACTAATAAAAAAAGGTAAAAACCAAAAACCCACAGTAAGGTCCCCAAGTGCACCGACACCTGGTGAAACAGACCCCGAAGAAAGTCTCGAAGGGTACAAGTCGGGATTTCCTTAGTGGACCCCTTCTACAAAAGTCAAAAATGGGAAAGTACCCCTTCCTCTCTCACAAAATACAAGAAAAAATGATACAAAAATCTGCCAACTTGCTATGCTCCTCTACAACCAACTCATAGAGAAGGAGTCGATCTATGCACTCTCAACTGGTTCGGCTTCCAAAGAAGCCGGCTGGTCCTGCAGGCCTTGCAAAACTCGTTAGCAAACACACACAAAAAGCGTAAAAATTAAAGAAACAACGAAAATCATAAAATATGAAGAAAATCAATAAAAGTCGTAAAAAACCATAAAAACCTTAAAACAATTCGAAAGAAAACCGAAAAAACTCAGAAAAAACATAAAATCAAGAAGAAAAAAATCACATAAAAAATAAAAAACCAAAATATGGCTAACGCCTCCCCAGCAACGGCACCATTTTGATAATCGGATTTTACCCGTAGTTAATAAAGGAGTAGGTGTAGAAAAACTGCGAAGACAAAATTTGATTAATCAAACAAAAAATCAATAAAATAGGAGAGAAAGAGAATGAAGTAAATAAGTGGCTTCTCTCTCCTATTTTATCTTAAACTATTTATTTATCTAGGTAAGTTTCCCTGCGTCGAACACAAGGAGGCAGACTAGCGATAATTCGGTTTTTGAGCAAATATGCTATTTTTGTTTATTTTTATTTCTTCTCTAAAAAGGCGAGGAAAATACTCAAAATAGATGTGACTTTATAAAATTCAAAATAATAAAAAATTGCAATGAAAAATCATAGCAAAAGTAACAAAACCTTGCTAGGGTAGTTGTGTAACTACCCTAGAAAAATCAAGGAAAAATGACATCAAAAAGGAGTCCAAAGTGTCTACATTGTTCAGGGTATAAATATAAGAAAAAAAGGAAAAAGTTGCAGTTTGGTCCCTATTAGGGAGTGAAATGAAAAGAAAATAAAAGCTATTACATTTAGATCCCTATGCGGGGACCTAAATGCTATTTTCGGAAACTATGGAGGCAGCTTGGAATTATTTGGAGATGCAGGGCTAAATATGCAATCTTCACATCGTTTCGCGCATTGACGGACGAGATAAGATGGTGTAGCATGTTCTAGATCGTCCACGCTTGCCACGTGTCGGTCACCTATAATGCGTGTTCTTGGGGATGTTCTTCTCCAAACTTGATGTTGGCATCGATGCTGACTTCTCCGACCACTCTCAGGTGATGGAAGACTCTAATCGATCTCCTACAGGGATAGAGGGGCAACTCCTTCACCCCTCGAGCTCGCTTGCTGGGTAAGAGACATCGAAGACGACGAAGATGCTCTTGAGAAGTTCGGCTAGGGACCCTAAAATGAAGATGTTGCGCAATTGGTTGACGATGAAGAGCTCCAGATGAGTACTGATGAAAGCGACTCTCCATAAGATGCTTGTGTACTGCAAGTAAGATTTATTTGCTCGATTCGAGAAGAATCAACTTATAATTAGATGTTCTTGCATGGCTACAATGAGCTCCAAAAAGTGAATATCTCATAACAAAAAAACATGGTAAACTGAGCATGATTTGGAAGGTAAATTCGATGAATAATTAGGGAAAAGATGATGACAATATGATCTAATAATTATACAAGCTAATTGGACACACAAATCAAGATAAAATAGAAGGGGGCGAAATGGGTACCTATGCTTGAAGGATATAGAATTCCTCTGATCATCGTGAAACACAGCGGCGAAGCTACGATGCAAGGCTGATGCAGCTGTTAAACATCTCCCCGACGATCCTTCTTCCACGCGGGGATATCCTCTTGCCTTGTCACGGTCGGGATGAGCCGGAGCAAGGTGGAGAAGTTGGGTTGACGGCCAAGTTGTTATGGAAACTGGAGAGGTTAGTTACGATGAGGCAACTTTGGAGAATTTTATAGATAGATCTGAGGGGAGTTGGAGTAGATATAATGGAGGGCGTGAATCTAGGAAGTTAGATCGGTAGAATGGATGGTTTAGATTGGGTTTAGGATGTTTAAGGGACGCGAGGAAATTAGGTGAAATGGATCGGTTAGAGCAGAAGCTTCAACAGCTTCTTGGACAAGAAGAACCAAGTACTAGCACGTGTTAGCACCTAGCTGGTCAGATGTGTTAATCATGTTATAATTAAATAATAAATAATAAATAACATCATTTCAAATAGTTATAAAAACTAAACATATAGATAATTAATTTATCTAAATTATGGAATAATTAATCTTTATAAATAATAAATAATTTATGAAATATAAATATTATATTAATGAATAGGTATAAATACTACTTGATAAATATGTATTTGATTTTTATCTTAATAAATTAATAAATAATCCCTTATTTTTCTATTTTACTAGTAAATAAGATTATAAATAAAACTATTGTGAATTTTTTGGATTTTAATAAATTAGTTTAGGGATTTTAATAAATATAGGTATAGATTACACAGTTCAAATTCATCTATAAATTAAGGTTTTTGATTTGTTTAAAATATTATATAAGCTTTAAAAATTCTAAAATAATTTATACATAATCTTCAAGATCAAAAAAATAATTAAAAATTATAAAATCATTAAAACTATAAATAATGTGTTCTAGATAAAATAAATAGCGTAGAAACCATGTTGTGATTAGGTCCCAAAACTGACTTTTTTGTAAACGGACTCTGATTTTAGTGAAATGGCCTCCATTATTTAGAGAATATTATTTTATGAACTTTGGTGAGTAGAGTGAAATTGGAGTTCGTATGAGAAAGTTATGCTTTTAGGAAGTTGAGAATTTGACAATTTACAAGTTGGATTTCTTGGCATATATACAAGATACTATTTTTGACTTCTTTTTAGATTTTTCTATTCATTTTTAGATATAATCAGGATAAGATTTTGGTGGAAATATGTTCATCTGTATTAATTAAAAATCAATGAATATTTGATGATTATTTGATAAATAGTGAAGAGGGTATAGAGTGTAGAATTAAATTTTTTTTCATTGTTTTCTTTCCGTATCTCCCCCTACTTATTTGTTTGTCGACCAATACAAGCGGCATGGTCTCGGCAGTTAAGTTATAAATATATCTTTTAGCTACACTTATTTTATAAGTTATATTGTACATATATGCATATTTACAATCTGCCTTCTTTTTGTTTTCTTATTTTTTATTCTTTTATTTATTTACATGTTTTGAATGCTAAAAAAACTTTTTTATTCATGAATATGATTTTGTTAAAAGATGGAAATTAATGAATATTTACATGTATTTGTTAAGGTTTTTAAGATAAAATGCAAACAGAATGTTAAAGATACATGGATTCATCACTAGGGTGGCCCTGACATCTACTCATGAATATGATGAACACGGTACATGAGAGCAGCAAATGCAGTCAAGGTATGTATCCTTATCTTAGAGACCTTCTTAGAAGGCTTCTCCATCTGCTTTGACAGTTTGGATAAGTTGTTGTCCATCTCATCCATCCTCCTATCGAACCTCTCAAACACTGTGAGTTTATCTACTATGATGCCCATGTCAAAAGGATCAACAGTAACCCTCACCACCCCCTTTAGTTAAGAGTGTCATAGGGGTATCTATTTGGGATCTTCTTGCGGTTGTGCGTGGCTCGTCTCAGACATCCGCTCGAACACTTTCTAGACGGTGTCCGCACCTCGTGAAGTATTTTCACTTCTATAAGCAACACTAACCAAACCATGCACCTTAGAGTTGAGACCATAATAAATCGACTGAACCAAAATGGTAGGCACTAAATCATGGCAAGGACATTTTAGCAAAAGATCTTTAAATCTCTCCCATGTATCACCGAAAGCTTCATTGGGAGAAATTCGTGATGCGTGAACACATTAAATTATTTCTACTCAAATGGTAGAATTTCTTCAAAAAGAGTTCCTTGAATTGAACATAGGAACCCCCAGGTTCTTGATCTAGTAATCAACCTTATCCTTTAAGGCAAAAGAAAGGGCTTTAATCCTTATATAATCTTAGCCAACCCTAGGATGCCTATGGTTAGAATAGACTAACTCAATGCCCTAAGGAATGCATATGACTCTTCGTATGCATTACCGTGAAACTGAGGCACGAAGCTCAAAAACTACGGATTCAACTCGTATTCTACTTCGGGTTCAACTAAACTCAACCAGTTAGTCATTTGGTATTGTCAAGGGTTGTATGTTTCATCCATTGGTGCATCTAAACCCACCTATAGTTGACTAAGTTGTGCTCTCTTAAGTGTTGCATTCTGCTCAAATGCTGCTAACCTATCCATCACCATCTGCATTGGGTCTACTCTCCCTTCCTCCTCTCCATTCTGTCTCTTTGGAGGCATCTTTAATGTGTCTTCTAAACCTTCATCGAAAATTGGATTGGAGTGAGATCTAAATGAAGATATAGAAATCGAATCGATCGCACCAAGCCAATGGTCTTCCTCAGTGAGAAGAGAAGAAAGAAAGGGGTCGGTTGGGATGTAACCACACCCTAAGAATGAATCGTGATGCACTAGAAAGAAACAAGGGTTATTTCCAATCTAGGAAGGTCCATGGGAAGAAGGGGATTGGATCTAGGAAGATGTGATGTTTAGACAATTCAGTGAGAGGTTCGCAAAGTCCGAACAAAACTTCAACTAGTCATCCATCTTCAATTTCAAAGAGAGTATGATAAAATAAGACACTCGACTCACGAAAAGATTACTATGGTGCACATAAATGTGTGGAATCAACTCACACAATACAATGCAAACAAATCCCTTTGAATAGATTAACCAACTCAACATGTGAAGGAGTATCCTACTACATCTAGTTGAAGTCCTATAATCCCTCAATCAATGGAGTGATCTTCCTAGGTTGCATGGTTCAATATTACACCCCAAAAGGAACTTATAGCTGCAAATAACCGAAATGTATTTCTAAGGTCGGAGGCAACCACTTGTAGCTCTCAAAATCTATGAGTCGACTCTAGAGACTTACGATGGAAGTCCAGAATTTTGGGGTCTAACCTTAGGGGTACGTACTAACCCACTCTGTCTGGGGTAAGTACATGCAAAAAATGAGGGTTTTATTGCCATAATACAAGGTTGCTTTTATTCAAATTTATTTAGGTCAACTTGCATCAATTCAGTCCCATTTTTTAATGTTTGTTATCACTAAGATTTAGGTGACCACAAACATCTCCTAACGTACAGTCCCTTTTCCTTTATTCCTAAATTAGCAAAAACCAAGGGAGAAGACGGAAAACAAAATGCAATCAAAAATCAAGGATGCATTCAATCGTTAGAGATACTCGTAGTGATTCCCAACACTCTCCATGTGGATGCAAAATGAAATTTTTAAAATTTACACTGTATGATGCAAGTCGAGAAAAACCGTACCTAAACAGAACTTCTATTAGCAGTGGAGAATTTAATTAAATTTGACCAAGTAGAACGTAGTTTACGTGCATCTCAAGAATCTTCAAAGATTTTGCAATTGTGAATCATATGAGATTTAGTTGTGTTTCCTAAGTTATGAAATAGATCAAGTAATAAATGACCTAAGATCTGTCTATTTGGAGCATAGTTCCTGAACCTAAAACGCCACTTAAGTCAAGAATCACTCTCGACACAATCATACAATTAATAAAAATAATAAAGGTATTTTTACATATGTGAGATATCGATCGAGAACCATTGTAAATTGGGAAATTTATTACAATACAACTACTTAACAAATTACATAAATAACTACATAATAAAGTACGCAATCAAGTATAGCTTTTTAATCAACTAAAATTTCTTCTGAGTACAAGTTGCTTCGTGGTCTCTTTAGATAAAGCTCCTTGCCTTTGCAGTCCTTTGAGTGTCATCAGCTCTGCTATCCCTACCACAAAACAACCAAATCTGTCAATAATCTTCTCAGAATAATTTAAGAAAATCAAATAACTTAAAACAACAGAAAAATATAGACAAAAACAAGTCAACAAAACAATAATGGGACTTTATTCAAAAACGCTAAAAATCACAAGAGTAAAAGAATCAACATTAAATATAATCAAATAATATGTCGCATCCACGACGATGACACCATCTAATGAAAGGCAAAATGGCTAAGTTAAAATGCACTCATTGTAGCACGAGCCAATTTGCAATCAGCAGAACCAAGTCAAATATCTCTACAAAGAGGACTCAGTTTTTAATTTATAATCTGGGAAGTCTTGGGTTGAACACATGGACACAATAAATTATTTCACCAAATTTAATGTTAATTAATTAAGTGATTTCTAGATACTAGCTTTTTCTCTATGCAAGTACAAATAAAAATCAATGCAATTTTTCAAATCGGTTTATTATGCATTTATTTAATGTGACAAACAATCATTCAATGAACAAACATATATATAACATAAAAACATGCTTCTGATTAAGTAATCAAATACTTGTGATTTTATTTAAAATAATTAATGCAAATCTAGTGCCATTCAGAACCAATTCAACCAAAGAATAACTTAACTTAATTTATTATGAAGTCTTGATATTAAAAATTGATTCTCTAAAATTAAATGCGTGAAATATAGATGAATTCGATGATTTTAATGCATTAAATTAAAGATGATGAAACTAGCTTTATCGACACCACATTTATTAAATCAGAGTTATGGTTCACAAGATATTGATAATATAATGTAGGGGCATAACAGGAAGAAAATCTAATTATTTTTTTACAAGAGTCAAAAAAGGACAAAAATGCAATTACAGAAAAGCTGCAAGATCAAATAATAAATAATTATACATGTTGAGGGGCTTATTGGTAATATGAAGAAGGTGGCATGGCACGCTTGCAAAATTTCCAAACTCACGTGCTTGACGCATATGCCACTCTGGACCAAAGTGCAAAATATTGAGACTAATAAAGGCATGTGTGCTAAATTTCATCCATCGCGTGTATGAGGCACGTGATAGGCCGAGGTTCAGACTTTAGTGGCTTGGGGCACTTGGCATTCTGATGTGCTTTAAGATTAGCTCGGTGATCTAAACCTCTTGTATGAATCGTCGCTCTGGTTCCAGGCTCAGGGAGAATATGAACTGCTAGATCAGATCCAGATGAGTTAATCCAATGACAACTGCTATGCAAGATTCTCCCTCTCTTCCGCGAGCGTGGTGAAGTGGTGGAGCTCCGACGACCATAAATCTTCTCCTTCGTGCGTCCTCGCTCAAATTAAAAGTCACATAACCTTCTTGACCTCGTAGCAAAGAAGGAGATGATGTGGTTAAGGTCAAATGACAGTTGGATTGATCCATCGATGAAGCTATTTCAATGATGGAATTTGAGATCAGTACTCAATAGAAATTCTGACCAACCAAACAGAATGGAGTACCTGCAAGAGTTAGTAGATAGCTGAAGCAATACAGATTGAATTGAACTGTGAGTGGAATGAAGCAAGGGCTCAATGGAGATGAAAGAGTTGGGGCCCCATCTAATTTCTTGTTCGTATAGAACAAGAAGGTGAATCGAGATGAACACACAAGTGAAGAAGTGGATCGGTCATGGAGATGAGTATGCGTGATCATGGTTGATTAATGATGGCTGATGAGTTCTAAGATGAAGGATTAAGTGAAAGACTTCGAGCGAACAAAATGGTAAAACAACAAACAAAAGGAAACTATGATTCTAGTTCTAACAAGGATGAATCTTATCCTGATGAAGCTTCAGAGCTTCTCGAATCATTGCTTAATAAGGGTGGTGGACCTTGAAGATCAAGCAGTGGTTGAAAAACTGTTGTGACACGAGATGAACCTCATGGTTCTCGCTGTCATCGAGCTCCTTCTTTGATCGTCTTCATTGCCTTTCTCTGTCATAGAAAGGGAGAAGGCGACTGGGAGTTCACGCACTGATTAGCGGATAACGATTAACCTTGGCTGAGCTAGGGGTTTTGAGAAGGCAGAGGTTAGGAGGTCGGCGAATCACGACAGTGGTTTCAACCACAGCCAGTTGCCAAGATAGCTAGGACCATGGAAAGTTAATGTTAACGAGAGGGTTAGGGAAGTCAGGTTGAGGTTACGAAAGTGGAATTTGATTGAAAGGTGGTTGGAATATGTTAGAAAAATCAACCAAGTTTGATGGTTGAGAGGAGGACAATAGCTGGAGGTTGACAATGTACAACGACCGTTGGATCATATGATCCAACAGTTCTTGGGGCGACACACAAGGACGAGGCTGATTGATCTGATGAGATTTGATCATAAGGCGAGATGGAGATGCGGAGTGATGGCTAGGATTGAATGGGGGATGAAGGATCTGATGGTTGATAAAATTAGGTGGAAAGAAAAGGACCTGTCACGTGGTGTGCTAAAAGGGTACCATGTGTCCCCATAGCACAATTAGAAAATAAATAAATACTTAGAAAATAAAAAAACTAGTTAGAAGAAGAATTAGGAAATGTGATGAACATAAAAGTTTTAGATCTTGACAAGATCTATAACTTTTATATATACATCAAAGAGAAATAAAGTCATATTTACATAGTAATTATATTTACAAGTAATTTAAAGAATTAAATTACTTTATTTCATTTTATTAATTTTATGGATTTTTTTTATATTTTGTGTCAAATTAATTAAGTACTATTTTATTATAATTTTTATTTGATTTTTAATAATAAAGAAAGATATAAAATAATATCACAATAATATGCAATATAGTATGGTATAATTATGGTTAATTATTTACAATATATATATATATATATTTGTAGTTAGTGTTATTTGTTAGATTATTTTATTGATTTTCTTAAGCAAGAAAGATAATTAGATTAATTAATAGTGATAAATCTATGATTTATCACACGGGTATATGATCTATTGTGATAGATTTAACCTTGAGTATTCTCAATACTCATTCATCGTTCATACTGGAAGAATTTGATATATCCAAAGTTCAAATCCTAGTTTGGCTATCTTCATCGAAACAAATCAATGGATTTCTCATCTGATAATCGGTGGCAATATTAATCATATACTTTCCAAAATTATATATTAATATCTCAATTTCGTGTCTTATTTCATAAGCAAGACGACCATGCATGGAATTCACTATGACCACAAATTATCTCATGAGTGATCTTTGTCTCCTTATCCATCAACTATGAACCTATATGATTCCTTTGAGAGATCATACTTCCCATATATGTTTATATGCACACCAACTAGCTGGTATATGGACCTTGGTTAGGTCACCGACCTACTGATCTATCAAATGTGCACACTCAGACATATAGATGTATATATGTCTCTGGTCAAAAGATGTATGATTAATACTGACAGTTACGATTCAAGTATTAGTTTACCTTGACTTCATCAAGTCAACACTTTGACTTGAATATTCCAACACCTCCGAATATCTATTCATATGCAGAGGACATGCATTAAGAAGTTAGTCGGAAATCAATCTTTAGAGAAAGATTGTCATATCTTCCTCAGATTAGAGATCTTTATGGAATATCACATGTTATGTGTCCTCCAACTGAATGGTATTCAATATGATTGTGGTTCATAATCCTAATTGTACAAAGGGACCTTAACATAGTCATTCAATTTAGATGGGCACGATAAAACAATAACTTTTATTGCATTAATGGGTCGTTGTGGACTTACAAGTCCTACAACTATATGCATTGTCGATAATAATATAACAATAAATATTAGTTCACCACTATATTCAAATATAAAAATAACTTCACACCGAATAACATCTTCATTGTATATTTTAACAACAAATGATATAATGATGAATTAGAAAAAAACAGAAATAACCTATTTTGTTGTAGTGTGTTGAGGTGACACATTAAGCACAAAGAATGGATGCAATGAAGGAAGCAGAGCATGGAAAGAAGAAGAGAATGGTCGGTAGAAAATGATTGGTTTAAAGGTGAGTTAAATCAAGTATAGTTGAAAGATGAGTGTGAATAAAGAATAGAAAATAAACATATATAATATCACACGAGGAGCCCACCCGATACTGAAAGAGATGATTCAAATATGTAATTGCTGGTTTTTTCATTAAAATTTCCAGCCCATAATTCCTTATATTTCTCCAATTAAGAGCTGAGATTTATTTCTAAAAATTAATGGCATTAGTATCCCATTAATTGGCCATTGTGGAGGCATAAAATGCCAAGGGATTCTTCCCTACCCGTCACTTGCAATTGGCAATTTTGAGAGAGAAGAGAGGAGAGTTAGAGTGAGATCTCACCGGTAAATCGTTCTGATCGCAGAGAGCGCCGGCGTCGGTTCATTGGAGAAGAACGTCGGCTCGGGAACGGGTAGAAGGGGCGTAACAATCCATTAGGTGCAATCCGTCGTACTTTAGGTATGTGTCGATCCCTTAGGAATATTATACGATGAATCGACATATGCCTTTGTGATAAGTATTTAATTAATGTGCATAATATATAATCTCAATATGTAGGTATCGGTTTAGGATTACGATTTTTTAAATATTTGTGTTGAACCCTTAGGAATTGAATTGCATTGTAGCACTCGACCTCATAGACTTCCATTAATTTATTGTGGGAAATGTCATTACTGTGTCATGAACTAAATAATATTCAGCAATTATATATGTTTCTCCACACATATACTGAGGATTTCTTGTAGACAGATTTTATTACTTGTGGTGATTGGTGGGATTATCAATCTAATAAATTATAACAAGGTCTCCCGATTAATCTTGCTGAGGTTAGGGCCATAGAATTAATATAGGAAACACCTTCTTAAATTAGATGACTGCTATATATAGGTTGGTAGCATTTTCGTTAAAAATCCAAGTGAACCTAGGATATTAGTTGAAAGGGTGCTTACGGGTATAACTCTAGATTTGGCATGATGGGGATTATCATTAACTTGCCTTTACGTTAACAATATACTTTTGTAAAGATGATCCTTAAGTTTTGAAAGATCTTCCTCAACAAAGTTTTTAATAAGATCAATAGCTTATGCCATGTTTTCATAATATAGTAATGCATATTAATGTCACACTATTGTTACCTCCCAGAACAAATCATGACATATGATTCCATATGACCGTAAATATTAATTTCCAAATATGGTTAATATAAATATAGTTATCGAAAAATATTGTATCATGTTATGCATATACTATATAAATGTTGTAAAGTATGTGTCGTAGCTGGATGTAAAGTATTGTGCACTTTAGTTTTGTAATTAGAGAAGTGTAACATAGGCGAACGGTAATAAAAGTAATCTTTACAAAACTTTATGTCATAGTCGTATCTTCATGTGATATAGCAGCACCAATAAGGAATAAAAACGTTGGCGTATTTGTAAAATTAAGATACTGTGATGAGGCCTTTAATAAATTGATACATAGTTTATATGTATGACATTGGTAAGGGATATCACTTTCTAAAATTTGAATATCTCGTAATAATATAATATTAGCTGTCTATCATAATCTACGGTGATTACTGAATCAAGCCATACGGGTTGTCAATGAGATATTGAATCGCCTTGTTCACACGAAGCAATATTGTATGAAAAAGAAATGTTCTATTAAAAGAATTGAAATTTCCTTAAGATGAATAATGGCATGATGACGATAAGAGGAGCTAAGTGCTACACCTAATGGTGGGAGCCACCTCTAGAGTCCAATTATCGTATGCCCAAGGGGCAACGCCGCAAGGGGCGTATGGTTGCAAGGAACCACAGAGGCAAAAGCTAAGTCCTATACAGTTGTAGCTACACTGTCATGTATGTCATGGACCGCTTGTGCCAGCGGAAAAGCCACCAAAGTCAGCAAAGCCACCAAAGCCGTTTAAGGATTTAACAATCAAGACAACTTTAACCACTAAACAAATCAAGAGTTTATGTACAGTTTCTGAAATTGCTAAGGCACATGTGTGCAACTATGGCCAAGTAATGGCATTATGCAAGTGTTATGATTATTCTGGGGCGTATATGCAATTATGAAAATTTCTGAGGGTATAAGTGAAAATTATGAAAATGTTAAGGCGTATATGCAAATATGGCAAACTTTAAGAGTATATATTTGCTTTAATGGATGGATCCGGAAGGAGTTCCCATTGTATGCATGTTTAATTGAATTATGAGTCTCATAGTGATAGTATATGAGAACAAGTTAGTATCATATGCAATAAGATAATTATGCAAATCGTATAGTCGTGTGATAATTGATTATATAGAGGAGATTATGTTTTAACGGTTTAAAGTTAGCATAGGGAGACTTGTTTGCCACGCTAGCCGTCTTGACCTCAACTCGGCACATACTGAGCGTTAGCTCATAACATGTGATGTTGTTTTTTTTCAGGAGAGCACGAGTAGTGATATAATTTTCAGTTCAAGGAGAGATATTGTCATGTGAAGTTGAATCGGTACAGATTATGGATGGATTGTTATGAAGGGATGTCATTATGCCCACTGGAACTTTGAATTGCTAGTTTTATTATTGGTCCTTTTGCAATGTTACCCATGTTGGACTTGTAATAAGAGAACTTTCATGTTGGCTGGACTTTAGTTAAATATTTTATTTCTCTGCTCATTGATTACCATGCAAGTTTTCAGTAACGGTTCGGTCATGCGACCCAATGTTGCATGCTTCCGCCGGTCGTCCCGACCCGTTCCGTTACAAATGGTATCAGAGCCAGGTTCCTCTGGGCATAGGATATCCACAATAGATAGTGACCCAAGACTGACATGAATAGAGTCAACCCTACGTATTACATGCAACTAGTTCCCCTTTGACTTCTAAAAGAGGATCTATCATTATGGACATAAGGTGACATGAGAGTGCGAGTCATCATTGAATAATGAGATTGCTAAGTACACATGTCAATAATTACTAGAGTTGATAATAATTATGACTCAGCAATGAAAGTATCATGCATAAAGCTTTGGTGGATTTATACTGAAGGTCTTTATTCTCAACAATCCATTCATCCTATAGGGTAGACATGGTATGGAAAAGTTAAGCATTGGATTGATGCATTCAATGGAGATGATTTTTGAAATTACATACTACCATAAGGAGAAGAATAATTGGGATATTTTATCTAAAGGATATGGCAAAAAAATTAACCGACTGAGCATAATAGAATCTACTTTTCAGAGATATTCTCCATTGATTGAAGTGATTTTACCTTAGACATGATAATAACATGATCAAAGAGTATGCGATAAAGTTATGGAGTTGGAGAAGAATGAGAATATGATAAGATCAAATGAGAAGCCAATGAACTATTGGTTAATCATTACACTAGATACCTAGTTAGCTCATAGTACATAATCATCTTGGTTACGTCACGAAACTTCCAATGTTTTAAATTTCTTTTGGATACCTTCCTGATTATCATTCTATTACATCATGAGGATTCTCCACTGATGTTATCACATAGACTGTATTAACTTTGAAAAGTCCTTATTGAATGACACCTATTGAGTTTAAAGAGAATCGATCGCAATAACCATTGGATAAGGGACTCCGTGTCTTGATGTGGAACATTTTTCACTCTGTGAATAAGGAAAGTTAGGTCACATAGTATCTGCATTGGTTACTGAACTGTGAATAAGGTAAGTTTGAGGGATTGATACCTACTATCTTGGATAAATGATTTGTTCATTGATTATGGAGAGAAAAGATCTTTTCTAAAATAAATATAATTCTTATTTACCATATAAGTGGAAAAAAAAGAGAGGACATTCTAGAGATAGCTTCCAGACTAAGGATTAGCAATTATTAAATATTTTATTAGGCATTTTGATCTCACAAGTACTCTTATAGCTTTTACAAAGTTTATGAATAGAGTTTTTTCGAGAAGATCATGATAAAATTATGATCATAATTGTGGACGACAATGTTATATACTTTGATGATATGGAGAAATACCAAGTACATCTCGATGTTGTATTTATTACCTTTTGTCACCATTATCTCTATGCAAAGTGATATAGATGTAACATTGGGTTGGACAAAATCATATTCTTTAGTATTGCCTTTTATAATGATCGATGACATTGAAGATGGCGAATTAAGATGAAAGCAACATTACCTTAGAGTCTGTTGAGAAATATTTTAGAGATTTATGGATTTCTATGGTGACAAGGTATATTGGTGATTCATGTGGAACTTTGTTATGTATTACTAGAATGATGACAAGCCAAGGATGCAAAGTTTGTAATTTTGTAGGATCGTGATTGAAATTTTCAAAAAAATGAGTAAAAGTTGACCATGACCCTGACATGAAGTTTACTATTATGCATTAGAGTTTTGTAGTTCACATCGATATATCTGACAAAGAAAGTAGGTACACTTTATGAAAAGGTATTGATTATACATCATGCCAACTAAGATTATAAGAGAAAAACTATCCAACTTTTCACTCGGAGTATCCTACTCATGACTTGGAGTTAGTAGTGATAATATTTTTTCTAATAGATTGGTGATATTATCAATACAACAAGAAATTTTTCAGGTAATCTGAAGGATCAAAGTAGCAGAAAGGATGCGGATCTTGTAAAAATAATTGAAACACTTAAGAAGAAATAATATGATTTTATTAATGGAATCAATGATGATTTGATATACTATTAAAGATTTCAGATTCTTGGTGACAATAAGTTAAAGTAGAAGACATTATCCGAATGTCAGAGATCGATATATATTATTCATCCATACATGGCAAAAATGTCTAAAGATATTCGGTGATCTTACTAGTGGCAAACGATTAAAATAGAGATTGTAGAATTTGTTTCCAAAATTCTAGTATGTCAATAGGTTGAGAATGAACATCCGAAAATAACAAGCCATGTTCAACCTTTGGATATAGTAGATTGAAATCGAAGCATATCACATGAATTTTGTTATTGATTTATCTAAGATCAGGATGCATCATTATGATACTATCATAGTGATGGTAGACCAGATTGTCCTACTTATTGCATCTGTGGTTATCGATCAATCATGGGTTTGGATGAATTATAAGTAGATGAGAAGCATCGTCATAACACCATGTGGGTGATTGTTGATCGAGTAACCAAATCAGCACATTTATTACTCATCTGTTAGGATCAATCGACGAATAGTCTACCTGAATTATACGTGAATGAAATCGTCGAATTACATGGCGTTCCTTCATCAATTGTGTCAGATCGAGATACTAGATTCACGTCTCGGTTGTGGAAAAATTTTCAAGAGGCTATGGGAACTCAATTGAAGTTTAGTACCTCAGTTCATCTGCAGACTGATGGTCAATCAGAAAGGACCATCCAAACTCTAAGAGATATGTTGAGAGCTTGTGCTCTGGATTTTGCAGGCAACTGGGATAGACATCTTCCATTAGTGGAGTTTGCTTATAATAACAGTTATCATTCGAGCATCAAGATGGCTTCCTACGAGGCATTATATGGGAGACCATGCAGATCACTCTCATGTTGGAGTGATGTGGGTGAGAAGCACATTTTGGGACCGGAGCTAATCCAGGTCAGCAAGCAAGGTGTTGAGCTAATCAAGAAGAGATTGTTGGCAGCTCAAAGTAGGCAGAAGTCTTATGCAGATCGTCATCGAAGGAAGTTGAGTTTTGCAGTTGGAGATCACGTATTTTTAAAGATTTCACCGACAAAGGGCGTATTGCGATTCGGCAAAAAGGGAAAGCTTTCTCCTAGATACATAGGACCTTTCGAGATTTTACAGCGAATCGGAGAGGTGGCATATCGTATTTCATTACCACCTCAATATTCGAAGCTGCATGATGTATTCCATGTGTCTATGCTAAGGAAGTACACTCCTGATCCTTCGCACATTATCGAGCACGAGGTCCTCGACATTCAGCCCAATCTTACTATCGAGGAGAAACTTATCCGCATAATAGATCGTAGAGACCATCAACTTCGTCGACGAATAGTTCCGATGGTCAAGGTCCTCTGGCAGCATCACCAGAAAGAGGAAGCTACCTGGGAGCTGGAAAGCGAAATGCGGGAGAAACATCCGCAGCTTTTCGGTATGATCCTTTACTAAGAAATTTCGAGGACGAAATTTTTTTAAGGAGGGTAGATTGTAACGGCTGGTTTTTTCATTAAAATTTCCAGCCCATAATTCCTTATATTTCTCCAATTAAGAGCTGAGATTTATTTCTAAAAATTAATGGCATTAGTATCCCATTAATTGGCCATTGTGGAGGCATAAAATGCCAAGGGATTCTTCCCTACCCGTCACTTACAATTGGCAATTTTGAGAGAGAAGAGAGGAGAGTTAGAGTGAGATCTCACCGGTAAATCGTTCTGATCGCAGAGAGCGCCGGCGTCGGTTCATTGGAGAAGAACGTCGGCTCGGGAACGGGTAGAAGGGGCGTAACAATCCATTAGGTGCAATCCGTCGTACTTTAGGTATGTGTCGATCCCTTAGGAATATTATACGATGAATCGACATATGCCTTTGTGATAAGTATTTAATTAATGTGCATAATATATAATCTCAATATGTAGGTATCGGTTTAGGATTACGATTTTTTAAATGTTTGTGTTGAACCCTTAGGAATTGAATTGCATTGTAGCACTCGACCTCATAGACTTCCATTAATTTATTGTGGGAAATGTCATTACTGTGTCATGAACTAAATAATATTCAGCAATTATATATGTTTCTCCACACATATACTGAGGATTTCTTGTAGACAGATTTTATTACTTGTGGTGATTGGTGGGATTATCAATCTAATAAATTATAACAAGGTCTCCCGATTAATCTTGCTGAGGTTAGGGCCATAGAATTAATATAGGAAACACCTTCTTAAATTAGATGACTGCTATATATAGGTTGGTAGCATTTTCGTTAAAAATCCAAGTGAACCCAGGATATTAGTTGAGAGGGTGCTTACGGGTATAACTCTAGATTTGGCATGATGGGGATTATCATTAACTTGCCTTTACGTTAACAATATACTTTTGTAAATATGATCCTTAAGTTTTGAAAGATCTTCCTCAACAAAGTTTTTAATAAGATCAATAGCTTATGCCATGTTTTCATAATATAGTAATGCATATTAATGTCACACTATTGTTACCTCCCAGAACAAATCATGACATATGATTCCATATGACCGTAAATATTAATTTCCAAATATGGTTAATATAAATATAGTTATCAAAAAATATTGTATCATGTTATGCATATACTATATAAATGTTGTAAAGTATTGTGCACTTTAGTTTTGTAATTAGAGAAGTGTACCATAGGCGAACGGTAATAAAAGTAATCTTTACAAAACTTTATGTCATAGTCGTATCTTCATGTGATATAGCAGCACCAATAAGGAATAAAAACGTTGGCATATTTGTAAAATTAAGATACTGTGATGTGGCCTTTAATAAATTGATACGTAGTTTATATGTATGACATTGGTAAGGGATATCACTTTCTAAAATTTGAATATCTCGTAATAATATAATATTAGTTGTCTATCATAATCTACGGTGATTACTGAATCAAGCCATACGGGTTGTCAATGAGATATTGAATCGCCTTGTTCACACGAAGCAATATTTTATGAAAAAGAAATGTTCTATTAAAAGAATTGAAATTTCCTTAAGATGAATAATGGCATGATGACGATAAGAGGAGCTAAGTGCTACACCTAATGGTGGGAGCCACCTCTAGAGTCCAATTATCGTATGCCCAAGGGGCAACGCCGCAAGGGGCGTATGATTGCAAGGAACCACAGAGGCAAAAGCTAAGTCCTCTACAGTTGTAGCTACACTGTCATGTATGTCATGGACCGCTTGTGCCAGCGGAAAAGCCACCAAAGTCAGCAAAGCCACCAAAGCCGTTTAAGGATTTAACAATCAAGACAACTTTAACCACTAAACAAATCAAGAGTTTATGTACAGTTTCTGAAATTGCTAAGGCACATGTGTGCAACTATGGCCAAGTAATGGCATTATGCAAGTGTTCTGATTATTCTGGGGCGTATATGCAATTATGAAAATTTCTGAGGGTATAAGTGAAAATTATGAAAATGTTAAGGCGTATATGCAAATATGGCAAACTTTAAGAGTATATATTTGCTTTAATGGATGGATCCGGAAGGAGTTCCCATTGTATGCATGTTTAATTGAATTATGAGTCTCATAGTGATAGTATATGAGAACAAGTTAGTATCATATGCAATAAGATAATTATGCAAATCGTATAGTCGTGTGATAATTGATTGTATAGAAGAGATTATGTTTTAACGGTTTAAAGTTAGAATAGGGAGACTTGTTTGCCACGCTAGCCGTCTTGACCCCAACTCGGCACATACTGAGCGTTAGCTCATAACATGTGATGTTGTTTTTTTTTCAGGAGAGCACGAGTTGTGATATAATTTTCAGTTCAAGGAGAGATATTGTCACGTGAAGTTGAATCGGTACAGATTATGGATGGATTGTTATGAAGGGATGTCATTATGCCCACTGGAACTTTGAATTGCTAGTTTTATTATTGGTCCTTTTGCAATGTTACCCATGTTGGACTTGTAATAAGAGAACTTTCATGTTGGCTGGACTTTAGTTAAATATTTTATTTCTCTGCTCATTGATTACCATGCAAGTTTTCAGTAACGGTTCGGTCATGCGACCCAATGTTGCATGCTTCCGCCGGTCGTCCTGACCCGTTCCGTTACAAAATATGGAGCATATTGTTAGATGCTTCCTTTATAGGGATGAAAACAGATCGGATACGGATCGGATATGCATATTTCCACATCCATATTCGATTCATCTCTATTGAATACGAATGCGGATACAGATATGATTCGGATATGCATTATGAAAACTATATCCGTAAAAATACAGATACAGATCCGAATTAGATATATATCGAATCCGAATATGAATCGAATAAAGAGCGGATCCGAATACGGATCTAATAAAGAGCTAATCCAAATATGAATCGAATAAAGAGTGAAATCCCAATATGATCCAATAAACATGGAATCCGAATATGGATTGAATAATGACCACATACGAATATGAATTGATTTTTTTATCAAAGTTCATAATGACTTTAAAAATAGCAATGAAATATAAATAAGTTATGTCATGACAAAATGGAGTGTCGAGGTGACATGTATTCTTGACCAGAAGTAAAAAGGGAATAGAATTTCATAAATTTGTTCGCGCTCATACCCAAAGAAGAAGAAATATATTAATATTGTTAATATATTGTATTATATAATGTATAATACTAATATAATAGCATAAGATTGTAGCTTATATTATATTAACTAATATATAAAATAATATTAAATATTGTATTCGGATATCCGGATCCGAATCCGGATATTCAAGCCATTACCATATCCATATTCGTATTCAGAATTTTTTACAACCTATATCCATATCCGATCCGTATTCGATTAATATAGGGATACGGATATCCGTATCTGATAATTTTACAACCTATATCCATATCCATTTTCATCCCTATTCCTTTATCTACGTGAAGAATCGATGATGAGAATTTCGAAATGAGGAAGACTTGTTTAAGGAGTGGTTGTGAACCGAAATAGCAGGGGCCTTAGCTGTAACATGCTTTTCCTCTTAGTTGCATAAATAACCACGAAAGTAACAAAAATGGCCTCGTCACTCTCAAAAGAGGAAAAATCGAAATCCACTAGCCGCCCATAAATTTGATGTTACAAGTTTTCTTAATATATATTCGTCATTTGATAGCAACTCTATTAAATAATTATTCCGGGAATCCAATAAGATTATGGAAATATCTGCTCCATTTCCACTGGTACTAAGTCGTCTTCAACCTTGAGGTGACCATCCAACCTCCGAATACACGCCATACACCAGACACGATCTAGGATATTTCATCTACCTTCTAAGCCGCAACCTACAGACATCCAAAGTCGAATCCCCAGAGGTAAGATGAGGACAGTGAACGGACACCACGACCGCAATCTTCTCCAGAGAAGGTCATCCTTCGGTCCCGCCGTCGTCGTAGTTTTTGCAGTCTTCACCTTGGGATTTGCGTTGGGGTTCTACTCGGCATCTCCCTCCGAATCTCGGCAACTCGATTCCAATGAAGACGTCATAGCCAAGCAAACCGATACTTCCTGCTCAAATCCAGCGGCACATACATGCGACCCACCTCACGACCTCTTCCAATTCCGATCAGACTGTGCCCCTCCTCTCCACCACTTGTCAATTCTCCCCACCCTACTCCGTCGTATCTACAACCACACCTCTCCATTCGCCGGTTTCCCTCCCCCGCACGCTGCTCCACTCCTACGCAACCGCCGCGTCCGGGGCTGGGGCTCTAACGCGCCAGTCTTTGAGGAACTGATCAGCTCCGTCAGACCAAACATCATAATCGAAGTGGGTACCTTCCTGGGAGCTTCAGCTCTGCACATGGCGAACGTCACACGGCGCCTCGGCCTTGGCTCCACCGTAATCCTCTGCCTCGACGACTTCAGGGGATGGCCTGGGTTCCGGGACCAGAACAGGGGTGTGTTCAGTGATATCCGCGACTTGAACGGCGACGTCATGCTCATGTACCAGTTCATGCAGAACGTAGTGGACGCGGGGGAGGAGAAGAGGGTGCTGCCTCTTCCGTTCTCTACGTCGGCGGGGATGGCGGCGTTATGCCAGATGGGGGTTTACGGCGACTTGGTGGAGGTGGATGCCGGCCACGACTTCCACTCGGCATGGGGGGACATCAACTTGGCGTGGGCGGTTGTGAAGACTGGGGGCGTGCTGTTCGGGCATGACTACCACACGGCTGCGGATCGGCGTGGAGTGAGGAGGGCGGTGCATCTCTTCGCCAAGACCAAGGGCCTCACGGTGAAGTCCCACGGGCAGCACTGGGTATTGGCCCCGCGCAAGGGTCAACGGGGACAAGAGATGCCTTCCTGAGGTTGTTCTAGAGGAGTTCTGCATTTCTCCATGTGAAATTATATAATATTGGGGTCTGCTTCTTTATGCAATGTTAGTTTGCAGCAAAATATAAACATGATAATTCAGTGACAACAAATACAAGTACAAACTAATGGATACATGCGCTTTACAGCGGTAAAGAATATTTACAAGGTTAATCTTCGTAAAAGACCCTCAAAAGAGACGTACATAATATAGAATATTAAGATTTTTTTTAATTTTCTTAGAAAAATCAAGACAAAATAATATGTGATATTTTATTATTAAATCTGATTTGAAGGAGCATGCAAGTAGTATAATAAAAAAATAATCGAACACATAAATGTAAGGGATGTTTACATCCATAACCTTGAGTAATTTTGCAATAACATTCATAACCCTACATAATCGTGAATTACATGAGAAACCTTGAATAGTCACTCTGTCTCACACTCATAACACTCCCTTAATTTAATGCGTTAACTCAATCATATGAGTGAGTTAATCTAACCAATGTATGATCTAACGGTTAGGATTAGCCAAAATAAAAAAACAAAGGAAAAAAATAAATGACAAGCTTCGCAGATGGGGAAGCTCGACGCAGGGGCTTATGGGGGCTTCGAGCAGACCTTGCGCGGTGGCAGGGCTTTAGAGTGGCGGTGGGGGGGTGGGGGGGGGCTTCGAGCGGAAGGGTTGCAGCCGCGGTTCGAGCGGAAGGGGGGCATGTAGAGGTGGTCGGGGGGGGGGGGGGGGGGGGGGCTACAGAGGTACGGTCGACAGGGGGAGCTGCAGATAAGGTCGGCGGAGGAAGGTGGGGTGGCCCAGGGGGCTTCGAGAGGAGCATGCAGTTGCGGACGACAATTCGAGCAGAAGGGGGTGGGGGGCGCTACGGTGTCGAGCGCATGAGAGGAGAGGGGGGTCTTCGAGCGGAAGGGCGGGGGAGCTACAGAGGTGGTTGGCGGGGGTGGGGGGTCGACGGGGGGCGGTGCAGGGGGCTTCGAGCGGAAGGGGGGAAGGTGGCCTGCAGAGGTGGTCGGGGGGGGGGGGGGGGGGGGGTTCCAAGTGGTCTCTATCGACGGAGGGCTTCCATGTGGGTCAACAGGAGGGCTTCCATGTGGAGATCTTGCTTGGGGCGGGGTGTGCCACCGACGCAGGGTCTGTAGGGGAGGAGGAGGCAGTGCTCGTTATGAGAGAGAGAGGGGAAGAATGGTATCTTTTGTAAATAAGCATCAACATCAGGGACATGTTTGCCTTTTTTAACGGAAACCGTCACATATAACAGATATATCAAAAGGAACATAACACGGGGTTATGCCATGTAAGAGTAAAGCATTACTCGAGGTTTCTCATGTAATTCATGATTATGCAGAGTTATGAATGTTATTGCGGAATTACTCAGGGTTATGTGTGTAAAAAACCCTAAATGTCATATATATAACTTGTAGTGTATTTAAGTAGAATTGAATTTTTATAATAATATTTTTATGAAACATGAAAACCTGATAATTTGAGCAAGTCCAAGAGCTCAATCTTCACATCCACTAAAAGTGTGAAAGAACTAATGCCTAGGCATCTCCTGACAAGGAGTCAAAGAAGGTGGAAAGAAGTGACGTCAGAAGATGAGTACAAGATCGAGGATGCCTAGGGTGTATGTTTGCTCAAGATTGCTCAAAAAGCGAGGGAAGCTCAAGAAAATGATGTATTTTGAGGATCTGAGTACAAGATTGAAGGGCAAAGATGTCATGATTATTGAGCAATTGACTCGATCAGTGCCTGCAATGGCGAAGAAGGATACAAGGGCATCACAACAAGAGTCACAAGCCAATGTCTAGTAGAAGAATTATGAATCCATGACTCGTAACTTCATTCTCGCATATTGTCTTCAAATCCATTAGCAAATACATTGAAATTGTATCCAATTCTTAGAAGAATATACTCTATGTGTGCATCAAAAATAAAATGAAAATACGAAAATGTCCAAAAAAGAAAAGAGAGAGAGAGAGAGGAAGATTATAGATATGTATATGTGTGCACTAAGTCCATAAAGTTGAATAAATATACATATAAGATATATTTATTAGAAAAATCTCGAAATCAAGTTGCTCGGATTGGTTGATTGACTAAGAAAAAATAGGGGGAGATAATGAGAACATAGAAAAGGAAACTAGCATTTTACATAATACATCATTAACACATACTTGTTATACATAAAAACTTTATTTAATTGTGCATATCACCTCTATAAAATACTTTTCATCAAACTCTTCACCATTGTATAGATAATATATGTGCATATCTATAAAATCACAAAAAAATAACCAAGACTAAATTTGGAAAGAAACATTCAATCCTAATTGATTGATTCTGGACTTCCAACTCATAACTATTCATGGAAACTTAGAAATTGTTTAAACTCACATTATAACTTAAATATACACTTAAAAATCTATTATAAAATTCAAGAAAATTCTTTAATATGTGATTCATCACTCTAGAAGATGAAAATAGAACTCTATTCCCGAGTAATAAATTGCACTTATTCATTTAAAATGCATTATTATCATTGATGCATGTGTAAATAATATCCAAATTTAAGCATTCACAATTGCATTGATATGAAGCCAAATTGTGTGTAAATAATCACCTATATATTAACATAACTTCTCACATTTTCATTATTTTATAATAATTCAAAACCCAATAAAATCAACTCCATTGCGCATATAATACTATCATTAATAAATAAAAATACTAGAAAAATACTAACTTGTATAATTGATAAATAAATCCAAATTCTAACATTGAGACACAAGTCGCAAAGTCAAATATCTCTCACATAGGGTCTCCTATGAACCCTACTCACTTTTGAATTAATAGACATTCAATTATATACAAATAAAGATCAAATTCAAAAGAAATCAGAGTTCATATGTGAAACTTGGATTTTGAGATCTCATTGTATATTGTATATTTTGTTTGACTTTGACCTTTTTTTATTTTTTATATATATTTAACTCTTTTTATTTTATTCCTTTTTCATTTAATTTCTTTGATTTATGTTTTACCTATATAAAACATCAATGCTAAAATGAATAAAAAATCAAAGAAAAGTAATTGTTTTGAGTATGTTCCCAATGATCGAGTGAAAAACATAATGATAAAACCCTGAAGGAGACAATTCAATTATGATCAGAACTTCAGGTTTATTTTAGGTCTTCCAGTATGTAGGATGTACAGGTTTTGAGAATACTCGATGGTGATGTGATCTTAATAGATTGTATAACCATGACACTTCCATTCTGAGGGAGTGATGAAACATATTTGGATTTTAGTGACTCCACTTAGTAGACTGGTTATCCAATCTTTATCCAAACGTGGACTGAATATGATTCAGATGTAATGAGAAGATTGGATTTTTTATTTGACTTGATTAAAAATCTTTGAGAGGCCTTCTAAATCTAGATATGAGATTAGATCTCACTATCTAAGTCATTATACATGAAATATACGGTTGACATGTCATTATCTCTATGTTTCCACAAAGAAAGCTCGATGTTCTTGAAATAGTTCAAGAATAGTTCCATTATTGATAATATCTGAGCATTGAAAAATTGATGATTAAATTAGATTTAATTATTATTAATAATATGGACGTGATTCACATGTTTGGACATGTGTAGAAAGGCCTCTAAGATAATTAAATTGGATTTAATTATCATAGATAAGATTAATATGGATAGCACTATCCACAATAATCGTGTATATTATATATATGATGCGTAATATCATAAGAGGGATTTAATTGTGAATAAGATTCACAATTTATAAGTTAATGTGAATTAGATTCACATTTTACAAATAAAGGTAAATGTAACTTACATTTAATATTAGATGTTCAATATTACTCCTAAATATCAATAGTTATTTGTAGTTATCACTAATAATTTGCAAATTATTTGGTGATATGTTATTGATAAATAATTATAGGAATAGAGAGTTAATGTAATGATATTACATTAAAGAGATTGGAGAGAGAAAATCTCTCTCAAATTGTCAAAATGGACATACACCCTCCAAATGAGGAAGGGGGTTATCTCCTTTCCTCATTATTGGAAAGTGACTCTCTTCTTTCCTCTTTATTCATGAGAGATTTATTTTGAGATTAAATTTTGAAACTTAAATTAATAATTGATTAATTCTAAATTCTATTTTACTTGGAGTACAAATCTTTTAATCTCAACCATTGATTATTAATTAGGAGTGCATCCTAGCCATTCGTTTTTATAAAAAAACTTACCCTAGTCTTCTTGATACAATTAAGTTAAAGAAATTGTTGCAACAACTCTCTTTCTCCCTTTCTACATGTCACCTCTCTCTCTTGAACCCAAGTGGTCATCCACCTAGGGTTTATTTAGAAAGTGATCGTCATTGTGCTACCATCGTGCTGTCAAACTGATTGCTCATGAATCTTCTTCTTCTTTGATGCCTCAAGCTCTTGAAGAAGACGTCAAATTTCGTGAGACAAAATCATGAGATTCTTTGCTCGGATTGCCTCCTTAGATTGTTGGAAGCATGTGTTTCATCCACCTACCCACAGGTGCTCTCCCGTCGGATCAGACTTGATACAGGAAGCCTCTTCCTTCAGAGTCTTCGAGATTGTGGTCACAATTCAAGAGGTAAACCTTATAGTTGTGTGATCATGATGAAACGATGTGGGATTGTTCCAATTCCATGTGTTTTCATCTGAAAATTTTTAAAAATCCTTTACACCATCGACTAGTATGACTTGTCAACTTAAATTGAATACAATTCGTTCTCCACTCTTCAGTGATGCACGAGTCCTTTGTCGACTCCTTTAGGTCCTAGCCTTTTCTTTGTGTGCACCGCATTTTCTTATTCTTCTTCCGCAATTGTTGAACAAGGAATTCATGGTTTTAAATTATGGAATTAAAATGCAGTGTCGTTGCAACCCTAAAAATCCCTCACCAAAAATTAATGATTTTATTCACATCTCAAGCTAACAAATAATAAAAAGAATGTAAGCACAAATTGTGAGTGCTATTTATTTACCTGTATAGAATACAGGATCGAACTCAAGGAGACTACAAATATCCTGAGGGCTATCAAATCAATGAAAGAATTAATGAAATAAAGGAAGAATTTCTATACACACTACTGTTGGTTTTGTATTTTTGATTTTTTTTTAATTTTTTTTTTGGAATTTCAATTTTAAATATTTTTTAGTTAGTTTTCTGATTTTTTTTATTTCTTTATGAATTTTTAACTTTTACAAATGTTTTTTTTTATTTTTGAAAATAAAAGGAAACAAAAACAATGAAAAAGAAACAAAAAGAAAAGAGAACAAGCACACTTTCTATATTTCTAAAACAACTTAAAACAGAAAATTTTACTAAAAATATTTTTGGGTTTCTGATTAATGTTTTTGTGTTTTTTTCCAGAATTTTTAGAATTTTTTAAGGCTTTTAAATAAATCGAAAATAGGAAAAAAACAAACATAATGAAATGCAGGTGTTTTGGGTTTTTAAAAAAAATAAAATCAAAAGTTAATGAAATATATACACACAGAAAGGAAACTTTTGTATTTTCCAAAAAGTTATTTATAATTTTTTAGAATTTGCTATGAATTTATATGCATTTTTTATGTTTTTTTATATTTTATGATTTTTTTAGTTTTCCATGGAATAAAAATACGAAAATTGTACAGCAATTAAAAGAATTGAAAATAAACAATCATGATTTTTTTAGAATTTTTTGCAAAGGTTTTATATTTTTTATTGATTTTAAAATGCAAAAAGGGAATTTTTATGGAGTTTTTGAATTAGTAAAAATGATAAAAATAATGAAAATGTAAAATAAAAATTATGGACGCAAGATCGAATTAATAGAAAGCTAACATAATTTTTGTGGAAGTTTTAGTTATGTTTTTCTATTTTTATTTAATCTTTAACATGCAAAATAAATGTAAATGCACAAGGACCAAAATGTAATTATTTATAGTTAGACTAAATGATAATAAATAAATAAATGTAGGGGCTAGTTATGCAAAATACCCAATAAAACGCATGCAAGTGCTTGTGACCCTGTTGGACAAGACTAATTTTGTAATTAATTTATTTCTAGAGTCTGAATAATAACAAATAAAATGCAAACTTTTTGATGCAATTTTCATCAAAATTGTGTGTGATGCATGCTTTGCAATTCAAATAGGATAAGCAATTAAAATAAATGCAAGGGGCAGAAGTGCAAATATTCAATACATTACATACAGGAATGTGTCCCTTTGGGGACTTATTTGCAAAATAAATAAATACAGTGGTTCGGGTGCAAGTTTACCCTTAATCCACATGGAATGATCTATTGTCGCGGTTCGTCTGGAGGCTGATTGGAAGGGTGACAAAGAAATGTGCTCGAGTGGCTTGGATCTTATCTGGAACTTCGATCCATGGTTCAACTTTGGGGCAAATCGAATGGTTGTGATGAAAAATGGAGCGGATGTTCTTGATCGGGTGGATGTAAACATGTCCGGAAGAACTGCGATGAAGGTGTTGCTAGATGAAGTTCAATCAATGATCTCTTGCTCAATCTTCACTCGCATTCCCTCCAGAGGGTCTCATCTTGCTCCTGCGACGTTCCGGCATTGATTGGATGTGACGATGGGGTCCGACGATGCTCAATCCAAGATCTCCAAGTCTGAAATTCTGGAGAAGCGGGTGAACCTCCAGATGTCGGATCTTGCTCCCAATTACGACGGAGGCGAATCTCTGGCGACATTATTGGTGATAAAACATAGAGAAACAGTGAATGGGTGAGGGCTCCGGTGAAGATAATCGAAAATGGAGACGGATCTTAGATCTGGGCTGATCTGAGGAGAGTTAGATGATATAAGAGGTGAAGAAGGTTGCATTGAAAGTGTAGGTGTGGTCGAGGTTTGGTGAAGATGACCAGAACATCTTGCGGATCAGAGGTTGAAGATGATGATGAGATTTGGCTAAATACAATAATAAAAAACAAAATGCAAATGCTAAAATCAAAAGAAAGTTTATTATGATGTTACCTACGCTGAATGGATGGATTAGATCACCTCAATCCGCTGTGTAAGGTGGAAAGTCGGAAACACGACAGAGCTTTGCTGGAAGCTCAACTCCTATGGTGGATCTCGAATTTCAACCTTTCTCTTGCACTCTTGCTCGAAGGAAATTAGCCCCTGTCACTGATCGACTCTCCAGAACTCAAGCTCCGGCAAAAGATTGGGAAAAATCAGATCAAATCGCAAGCAGGGGAAGGTGGTCGATTATTTATAGGCCCATGTATGGAGAGTTTTGAATTTGAAATTGCGAGTGAATTGAGGCAATTTGTTAGGATCTAATGAACAGCGATGGAGAGAGTTAAGTGGGCAAGAATTTTGGATAAGAAATTGGGGAATGTTAGTAAATGTGGTGCATGGGAAAAATAGGAGAAGAGGGGGATGGCGAGCTCGTTGGTGAAAGTTGCGGGACAAATGGGCAGTTGACCCGGGTCAACAAACCCGGGCCAATAAATGGGAGCACGTGGCGAATGAGACAGAATAGGCTAGACAACAAAATAGAAGAAAATGATAAATAAATGGACTAAAAATCAAAAATGAATTTAATTAAATAAATAATGTAAATAAAAAATAATAAGTATAAAATAAAGTTAATTTATGTGATTTTTAATTAAGGTATATACATAGGCTAAAATAAATAAATTGTATTATTCATTGTTATGTATACCTATATATAAGGTTTACAAATACATACATAATGTAATATTTTATTAATTTACAATATTTTACAAGGGTTTTAATGAAATTTTCATTTGATTTTTAGGAATTAGTTTATTATGTTAAATAAATAGGTATATGTACAATATATACATGGTGTTATATATACAATATACATATGATTTTATTTTTATCGATTTTTGATTTTATCATTTTTATTTGTATTTTAAAGTCAAATTTAATATTTAAAATAAACTAAAAATATAATATTTACAAATATATACAAGAAAATAAATAATTAAATAAATGTACATAGTATACATAGGTGTTATATACAATAGTACCCCAATGAGCCACATTTCACACCTTAACTCTGATGTTTATGAAACCACTTCCATTTGAAAGATTATTTAATTTGGAGTACAATGAAATGAGTTTGCTGAATTTGGAGTTTTAATGGAGAATATATTGATCGTGCAAGTTGATCTTTGTGACTTTTTGAGAGTGTTGTAATTTATACAATATATAATGATTTTAGTTGCAGTTATTTTTATTATTTACAAAAAGATTTTTATGTACAAATTTTAAGAAGAAATCATTTTACTTTAAAAAGAATTTGGTGATGAATAAATTGAATAAAAGAATGTGTATTATAGACAATATTGTACATATGATGAATATATATATATATATAAGTGACAAATGATTTTCTCAAATTTTTTGCATTTTGAGCCTTATCTCCCCCTACTTTATTCCTTGTCGATCAGGTCAAGTCTTGACCTTCTCTCGGGGTCAGAGTCAACATGTATCTGTTACATATATACAGTTTTTATTTTCTTTAATTTTTATTTATTTATTTATTTATTTATTTTAGATTAAAATAATGATAAATATACAATATTTACAAAGAGTTAGGGTTATAAAAGTATGGATTTATTGGTATTTACAAGTATTTTATAAGGGATTTTAAGCTAAAATAAATGAATAAAGATGATGAAATGCGTATTCATCAGCGACCACAAAGATCTTGAATTTTGATCTTTGTTTCGAGAGGTCATGCTCAATTTCCAACTGTGCAGGTAGGTCTGTCACACTCTTATTAGTGGTGTTCATCCTCAAGGATGTGGCAACCATGTCAATGACGACGGGAGACTTCTTAGTATGGTTGTTATTTGCATCCTTCTAGAATCGTGCATTCAACCGCCGCCAGGTCCTTGGCCATCACAACCATTTGTTCACATGCTCGAGGACACTTTCAGAATCTTTCATCCTACACGAGTTGTACCCGTGTAAAATAAGTTGGATGCTTACTTACGACTTGGAGTGATATTTCTCCTTAACTACAGTCCAGAGCTCGTATGGTAATTTACATGTCTCGAAGATAAGATTACATCGAATCCATATGAAGTTTTACCATGTATGAATTGTATCCATTGGGTAAAATGGGTTAGATTAAGATTTTTTTCAGGAGTACCGAACACGAGCATAACATTGTTATGAACATAATGTCCTAAGGTATGGAACTCCAAAAATAGGTTGGCTCAACTTAAAATAGATATGATAGCTTCTTTACGATCTAATATTCTTGTCAATACATTATCTTTATTACGTTCCTGGTTATAATCTCAAACGGAAATATCTTTTCATCTATATGTTATTTTTAAATATGAATCTGAATTAGTAATTTCTAGAGAAATTACTTAGATTTATCCTTCAATATGATTGTTACATGACATTCAGGTCTTTTTATTTATCAACTATGTCCTCGAGCCCGAGGTCTTAACCTTTTCACAATAGGACCCATATTAACTTCGATTGTACTATAAATAAACTTTATTTGAACCAAAAAAGTTTGGGTAGAGCTGGATCTAAGTATTGGCTAGGTGAGTGTCCTGTAGTAAGAGTGAATAGTTATGAACCCTATAGACCATCCCCATGGGGGCGGTGAAGGAAAAGCTCTAATTGGTAGAAAAACCCATGATCCCTTGCGGTTATCCTAAACTTGGAAGTAGAAAAAAGGAAAAAAAATATAGTGATAATTCTATTATTCATCATTGTAAATAAGAATATTGAAAATATTTTTTTTTTTGGAAATTGAATTATCTACAGGTGAATGATGGGAATTGAACCCACGCGTTAGTGGATTCACAACTCTTTCTAGGAGAGATTACTAGTTTTTATAATCTTTTATTTGATACTATTTTCTGATACTAAATTATATTGTTATAAAGAAAATCATTTAACATAAAACATAAAGTATGGTTGATAGTATCCAACCCATTCTTAAAATACAGAACTCGCACACTCTCCCATTCCAAAATAAATTAACACATTAATCACTATGCTTAGATTCATTAGATTTGTTGTTAAAATATCGATACACTTTTTCCTTTTTTATTACTTTACATGTTTTGGTTATATTTACTAAATACATTTGTTTATATTGTACTCATATATATATATACTATTTCGATTTTATTTAATAGAAGTTGAAGAAAAAAGAATTAACGGATATTTTTTTATCTTTTTTACATGTTTTCCAAAAGTCTGAGTGGATGTGAATTCTCCCATATTATGATACTATGAAAATTCCTTCTTGATAGCAATATATGTTATATATGTAAATCCTAGATGTGAAAATAAGCATAATTCATCCATGAAAGGTATAACACAAGAATGTGATAAAATCTATATCAATCAATTCAATTTTATTAAGGAGATAAAAAAGAGATATTGTCTATTCCTAAATACTAATATGAATACCTCCCTTAATCTCAATGATCCAAAGTTAACAATTAGCATGAAAAGGAAACATGGAATACTTGGAATCTCAAAAAATAGCTTAGAAATTCTCAATAAGATGATTAAACCCCATTCCCTATGTACAAGAGTAAAGTGTAAGTAAATATAAACAACATAAAATAAACTATTTACCCCAAGACTGAGATTGTTTGATTAGTTATGATGTCTTAAAGTAGGTACAAAAGATCAAGTGTATGAAATTTATACTATTGTATTGTACGTTTTTGCATTTATGCTTAGAAACAGAAACACATTTATTTTCCATAAAGGAGCCAAATGAAAACACAATTTCATATTTGGATTTGAATTAGATATGTGTATATTAGTTTCATTCAAATTTGATTTATTTCCACACCTTAGAAGCAACAAGTTCAAGGCTCATTTTGCAAGCCTCATGGATAATTCCATTACCTTTGCTACCTAGATCTACCATTCATTATGAGCTTGTACACACACTTCTAAATCTATCATATTAGTTATGGCACCATGTGCATTTCCTCAAGGGTGTTCCAAAGTTCCTCCGTCGAAATGTAGCAGGTTCGTAAAAATTAAACATGCTTCCTCATTCGTTACTCTTATTCATATACTTGATATTTTGTTGAAATTTTGAAATTGATATTTTGTAATGAGGTTGGGTGCACTTAAAATTTTACTCATGGAATGAGGAAATATGTGAATAGGATTTGATTGGACAACTTTCATTCTTCCTCTATTTGTTTTCGGGTCTGATTTTTTGAGTTATAGTCGATTGTTATTTCTTAATTTCATCTCTACTATAGAAATTCGCACAGGGGCATCCATTTCGAATTTTAAAGAAAAGGCCCAACAAAATTTTGATTCTAAATCTTTTAAATTAGGAATCTACTTCTTGAAAAAAAAGTTCCTTTAATTTTGGAATCCCAAATTCTATCCCCATGAGGAGGATTAACCTTATTTTGGAGTCATGTCTAGTATTTAGAGTTAACCTCGATTTGGTGTCACTTTCGTGACCCAACAGAAACACGACTTTACCCCTAATATCTTGAACTTTATTGTATTGCTCATATCACTTAGATGAACCCCCTAAAGTAACATAAGAGGGAGAGTGAGTTAAGAAATAGAAAAAGAAACTTCTAATTATGGATATTATAGTGAGAAGCAACAACCCTTCTTTTTCTTTAGTTTATTATTTTTTCAATTCCTCTTTATCAATGAAATGTAATAAAGTACATATATTTCGACTAATATTATATTTTATATAATGCATGTACTAGTTTATTACGAAATGCACAATCAATGGTGATTTAAAAAATTACACAATCAATGGTGATTTAAAAAATTAACTCCACTAAATACTTTTTAAACCACCCCTTATTACTAATTTGAAATAATCTAATTTAATGTGAATAATTCATCTTATTTTCACTCAAATTACACTTAAATTTAAATATAAGAAGTCGAGTAAGTGGATCGGTATGAGTGGAGAGGAAAAAAAGTATTGAACTTAAAAAAAATCTAGGAATATCCAATTTCATAAGGGGTCATATGAGATATCTATGCACAGTGACATTTTAATATCTCCAAGAGCGGTTAAAAAGATTCTAAAGAATCTAAAAATTGAAAAATTATTTTTATGTCTAAAGGATTACACCTACCAAAAATTTTTATGTTTTGGTTCAGCCCATAGTCTCACATGAAATACTAATGGGATTAACTTAGCAACAATTTTCCCCACAAGATCTCTTGCGAGAAAGGGATTTTCCAACTTAGAGTTGTCAATTATATCATTATAGTTCAAATTTTATAGAGGAAGGTTCTATTCAATTAGTACAAAAATGATTTGCAAATATCTCAACTATAAAAATTCTACGTAACTCTTGTATAAAACATTTCAAGGAGATAGCACTTTTTCAAATCTTTCAAAATGGAATTTGTTCCAAACATATATGCCAGGGTCCTTACTTCAACATGGTGCAAATATCTAAATTTCATCCTTTTAGATACCTTTTCAAACCCATTGCCAATAATAAGTAGCATCATTTTGTATCTATTTTTCATGATATTATGCATGAAACAGGTATATCATGGCCAATTCCTCAATGGAATCTTATAAGTGAGATTTTGAGTAAGTTCTTATAGAATCTTTTTTGTCTGAAGAACCGTCGTTTCAGCTACAATAATAGTATATTCCATAGCCCCTCATTCATAAAAATATGCCACTATATAAGCTACATAGTATGATTTTTTACCGATAGTGACATAAACACATATTACATTTTTCCCTTTTTGATTGAGAATAATACATGTGACTACTGTTGTTTTACCAGTATGTTTGTCCCTAATAACTAGCTGTACTGACCATGCCCAATAGGAATCATCCAATCAATATCACTAAAACATGTTTGAAGATGTTCATATATGAATCGTCTAGAAATAATAATTACGACAGAGAGAGAAAGGATCCATATGAGAAAACATAAGTAAAAATGGACCTTGTCTTGAGCTTCCAAGGATAACTAAAAACCAAAAATTCATTTAAAAATCGCAAAACAAATATGGATGTTATCTTATTATCTGTATTATTATATATCCAAAAATCTCTAAAAATTATAACACATATCTCTTAAAAAAACAATAACATTGAAAATTTCATAAAATCATATAAAAATTTAAAACCTCTAAAGTATTTAAAAATGTACCTTTTTTAAGTTTAAACTCAAAAGTATACTTTTTTCGATAAAAATATATAATATTTTGATATACTTGGCCATATATAAGGTCTTTTTATACCACATTTTCACTGTACCAAAATTATTTTCAAAATAACATTACATTGGAGTTAAATAAAATTATTTTTTTGTTCCTTAAAAATTTCAAAATCACTTTAAAATTATAAAAATCATAAAAACTTTTAAAAAATGAAATATATTAGTTTACATATGTCTTCTAGATCTTCTTCAAAATTGTAGTATAATTTCAAAATTAAAAACTAAAAGGGGGAGAAATTAAAAAGGAAATGAAAATTAAGAAATAAAAAATATTAAAATTAAAATCTTAAATATATACCTATTAAACTCCACTTGTAAGTGTAACAAAACAAACAAAAACATTGTACAATGTATAAAACAAAATAAAAATTTCAAAATACATTAAAATGAACCCAACTCAGCCATTGCCAGTCCCAAGCCCGGGTAAATGAGGAGGGTTGCGTTAGGTAGCCGACAACCAACGTAAAATAGTCGGAGACAACTTCTTAAATATTATTTTTTAAAAAAATACTATTTAGGAAGTTGCCTCATGACAGTCAGATCTTTTCAACATCGATTTAAGCAAACATACAGATTTCGTTGGGGTGTTCCCTACTTACGACGTGTTGCATCGCCCGAATGCAATGAAAAATTGGCAAGGGTCATTCATCGCAGCCTGGATGCAGTTCAAAATTTGCAAGGGTTCTCGCATGAGGAACGCATGCGGGTAAATAAGCTAGTTATGCTACATCACCGCCGGACGCAGTCCAAAATTTACAAGGGTTCTTGCATAATGGACACATGCGAGTAAAGAAATTGCAAAGGAAGTTGTGGATTGGTAGTTGGAATGTTGGCACTTTAACTGAAAAATTGATGAAGATAGTGGATACGATGGAAAGAAGGAAGATTCATATACTATGTCTTCAAGAGACTAAATGGGTTGGAGAGAAAGCAAGGGAGATCGAGAAGACATGCTTTAAACTTTGGTATTCAGGTAAAGATAAGGGTAGAAATGGTGGAGTGCTTGTTCATAGGGATTTGAAGGATTGTGTAGTTGAGGTGCAAAGATTCATGGATCAGATTATTTTGCTAAAATTGGTGCTTGAAGAAGAAATTCTGAATATCATCTCAGTTTATGCACCGCAAATTGGTTTAGATGAAAGGACTAAAGAAGCTTTTTGGGAGGATCTGGATAAAATTTTACAAGGAATCGTACAAAGAGAGATGATTTGCAAAGGTGGAGATCTTAATGGACATGAAGGAAAAGATGCTTCAGGATATGCTAGTGTTCATGGAGGACATGGTTTTGGGGATAGAAATGAAGAGGGAAAAGTCATTCTGGATTTTGTAACGGTATATGATCTTTTCATAGCAAACACTCTCTTCAAGAAGAGGGAGGAGCATTTAATTACTTATAAGAGCGGGCCACCTAGAACACAGATAGATTACTTTGCGTTGAGGAGAAGAGATAGTTTGTGTTGTAAAGACTGCAAAGTAATTCCAGGAGAGAGTTTGACAACCCAACATCGCTTTTTAGTCTTAGATGTGCAAATAAAAGGGCCGGTAAAGAAAAGGAGGGTTCCTAAGATCACTAGAACTAGATGGTGGAATCTTCCACTGAAGCAATCGAGCTTCAAAGAGAAGGTCTTAGAAGACTTATCTTGGGATTGTAGCGGAAGTGCAAACGAGATGTGGGAGACAGTAGCATCTTGTATCCGAAAGGTAGCCAAAGAGATACTAGGCGAGTCAAAGGGAGGAGCTTCGGGTCAAAAGGAGGCTTGGCGGTGAAGTGAATGGGTGCAAGAGAAGTTAAAATTTAAAAGAGCATGCCTTAAAGCTATGTATAAGGATAGAACAATGGAAACTGTCACAAACTATAAAATGGCGAAGAAGGAAGAAAAGAAGGCTATAAGTGAAACTAAGTCAAAAGCTTATGAATTTTTTGTAAAAATCTCGACTGTAAGGAGGGCCAGAAGGATATATTCAGGTTGGCCAAAGCAAGAGAAAGAAAGACCAAAGACCCTTCTCAAGTGAGATGCATTAAGTATGAGGAAGGTCACATGCTTGTTACTTGGAAGGACATAGATGCTAGATGGGAGCAGTAATTCCATAAAACTTTTCATTGGGGAAGGAAATAAAGAGATCACTTTCGGCGATCTAGCTAGTAGTGAAAGTTACTTGAATCGTGCAAGCTATAGACGAATACAAAGAAAGGAAGTAGTGGAGGCTTTGAAGGTTATGAGACCTGGGAAAGGTGTAGGACCAGATGACATCCCTGTAGAAGTATGGAGAGTTTTAGGTGGGCGTAATTTGACTTGTCTTACGAATCTATTCAATGTTATTTGGTGAAACAAGAAAATACATGAAGATTGGAGGAGGAGTATCGTGACGCCTCTTTAAAAGAATAAAGGAGACATTCAAAATTGTTCAAAATACAGAGGTATCAAGATGATGAGTCACATTATGAAAATTTGGAAACGTGTGATCGAAAGAAGGTTGAGGCAAGTTTCCAACGTAAAAGAAAACCAATTCGGATTCATGCTAGGTCGCTCAACTATTGAAGCCATCCATTTGTTGAGGAGAACAATGGAGATTTATAAAGCCAAAAGGAAGAATCTCCATATGGTGTTTATTGATTTGGAGAAGGCTTATGATTCTGTCCCACGAGAGATATTGTGGAGAGTTTTGGAGAAGAGATAAGTACATGTCCTATACATTAACCTCATAAAGGACGTATATGATAGGGCTTTATCTTGTGTAAGGATCCCGTTTGGGAAGACTGACTATTTTGACATCGACATTGGTTTACATCAAGGTTCATCTTTGAGTCCATTTCTTTTTACTTTGATTATGGATGAGTTGACAAGTCACATTCAGGATGAATTACCTTGGTGTATGTTATTTGCTGATGATATTGTGTTGATTGACGAGACAAGAGATGGAGTAAATGTGAAGCTTGAGGTCTGGAGACATGCATTGGAGACTAAAGGATTTTGTATAAGTAGGGCTAAGACAGAATACATGGAGTGCACCTTTGATGGAGGCAATGATGAAGGAATTGAGGTGAAGATTGTGAAAATAACATTCGAATGAGAGATTCTTTTAGATATATGGGATCTATTTTGCAACAGGATGAGGAAATTGATGGAAATGTTACTAATAGAATAAATGCAGGTTGGCTAAAGTTGAGAGGAGCCTCTGTTGTTCTCTGTGATAAGAAAATTCCTCTAAAAATTAAAGGAAAGTTTTACAAAGCAGCCGTGAGACCTGCTATGCTCTATGGATCTGAATGTTGGCTTGTGAACCATAGACATGTGCATAGAATGGCTGTAGCAGAAATAAAAATGCTAAGGTGGATGTGCGGACACACACGTAAAGATCAGATTCGGAATGATGCAATCAGAAAGAAAGTTGGTATAGCTCCGATCAAGGATAAGATGCGAGAAAACCGCTTAAGATGGTTTGGTCATTTGCAAAGAAGATCAGCAGATGCACAAGTTAAGAGATGCGAGTGTTGGGATGTTGAGCTGGCTAAAAGATGGCGAGGACAGCCCAAGAAGTGATGGAAAGAGACTATACGAAGGGATATTAATTTTTTGGATATAAGCCCAAGATTGACCCAAGATAGATCTAAATGGAGGCAAAGAATCCGTGTAGCCGACCCTACTTAACTGTGGGAAAAGACTTTGTTGTTGTTGTAATAAAATGAACCCAATTAAATGGTTCGTTGATAGTGCAGTGTGTTTACCACCCAAAATACTAGGGTTCAAATCTTGAGGCGGGCAATTGTGCATGTTTCCCCCTCTTGTTTCAGAAAAAATACATTAAGAACGTCTAAAAAAATCCTAAGTGGACCTTGACCTCTTGCTAGTTACGCAGTTGCCTCCTCGACCTTGGACTTCCAAGAAAAATAAGAAAGATAATTTTTAAAAAGTTTTGGATCATGATTCCAGTTCTACAATAGACCCATTTGACACATAGGTTTCAAGTGACTAATCAAACGTGAGATGGAAAAAGAAGGTTTGTGATCTAGACTCATATCAATAGGATTCCATATCAGCTTCCAAGGGCGACTAGATAACATGCCTAATATAAATGAAAGCATATTTAAGATAGCTTCTAGGCTCGGCATGTGTGCTGATCTAAGAAGAAATTTGGTACATATCATGCATATGATGAGCGTACTGTCAAGATGGAAGACAGAGAGGTTTAGCACATCAAAAGAAATGAATCACTGCAATTTCATGTGTTTGACGAGACAATGCAAAATTGTAAAGGTTGCATATATGTGTCTACAACAAAGAAGAATCTGATTTCAAATGATCGAGTCACAATGACTACAAGTTACGGTTAGAGGGAAGTTCTTAGAGCATGTGAAGGAGCATGTGTGGTGTTTTGAGGAACGAGGATGCCAAGTAAAGTGCACGTACCCGAGAAAATTATCTGTGATAGGGTAGAGGTGGTGATTTGTAACTAGAGAAGCTCGCGAATGATGGGGATGACCCAATGTGGAATCAAGGCAGCGTAATGATCATGATATCATTCAACTCTAGGAAGAAATTATTATGATGGCGACTTTTTTTCTTTTTAGCAAGATTAGAATACTAATAAAGTAGAGTTGGATTTCATGAATTCCTTGAAAGAGATTCGCTTAGATGAGCTTTGATTAGATATGACAAAATCTCATTAGGATTTTGATTGATTGAGATTGGGTATCATAATCAACTTTATACATTATCTAGGCCTGCAAGAGGCAATCTTTCATAACGACAATCAAAAGAGTAAGAAGAGAGGGAAGGAGCAAGGGAATAAAGACGTGTACTAGTTCTTCTTTTAGTGATTATTCTTCACTAATGGTTAAGAGAGATGATCGATCATCATTACATAGTGTCCTCTTCTTCACGCACTTTCCTTGTGGTTTTATCCAGCGGTAACGACTATACAATTCCTTGATATTAAATAACCTAAAAAATAAAAAAAATAATCTCTTTAAATGAACTACACAAATTAGGAATAAGCCCAAGGAAAGATGGGGCTGTAACAACCCTAATAAATAGTCTTACGATAAAAATCTTCCAACAAATTTATATGCAAAATTCAGACCCATCGCGGCAACTCAAACGTTAATAAAAGAATCTGACAAGAATAATGACACTGATTTTATAAGATTCTGGTCGTTAATGTATAATCTCGGGCTAAGGTTCCACGATCTGATGGGTTTGAAGCATTGATAGCAGACAGAAATCATGGTGGTAAACTAAATAAGCAGAGCATAAAAAGCGTATTTCATCTGCTCACTTGGCATGGTAGTGTTTTGTAAAAACGTCTCAGATGCCTTGTACACTTGGTAACAGCATCCAAGATCTATAAATACATGAATACATACAAGCCCTTGATGGAGCTTTAGAATGGATGGTCAGATAGGTTTGAGTGCAGAAAATAACGCTCCAGCTTCCAGCTCACTCTTGCATGCTTCTCCAAGCTGTTAGCATAAGAGAAATAATTAACTGAATGTGAGGCCTATAATGTACATTTCTGACTGAACTAATTTCATATCTATACATTAAAGACAGACAGTGATGAAAGACGGCAACTATCGCGGATAAAAGTAACTTGAAGTGCCTCCGACAGGACGAGATGATACTACCAAGAGAAGTGTGGGACATTGAGAAACTACAAAGAAGCAGTGCAGAGTTGATTTTAACATATGAAAAGTGAACAAAAATTACCCAGGTAAAACTAAATTAAATTAACAAACATTACTTGAGGCCACAAAATATAAACTCTGATCAATGGTATGGGCCTGACGGGAAATTGGGAGGAGTATCAAGATGTCGTCTAAGAAATGGATTGGCAAGTGCATGTTTACAACTACAAAAGTCACTGTGGATCATCTCCATCATTTGTAGAAAAAAAACGAAGGGTAAGCATCGGCATTGTTCAAGTGTATTGGAAAGTCGAGATTAACTATAAGCAATATAATATATTCTCTACGGACATCACAGTAATGCTTATCCTACAAAGGAGTAATGCGTATCCTACAAAGTTTCCGTTTTTTACTCAATTGACAAGTCCAGAACGACTACATGCAATACAAGTATTCTGCACCGCTTTCTCAATAACGTCTACCCCGGAAAGTTTCGACTACCCACCCCATTCCACCCACCACACCAAAAGCCGCCAAAAAAGAAACAGAAAAAATAACACCAAATTTTAAAGTAAAAATGAATACCATGCTACCTTGTTAGGAGAAGGGATTTACAAGGACCCTCATACTTCTATACTAAAAATTCACACATGGAGGTACAAAAGATCTAAAATATTTACCACTCAGGAGTAAATAATCCATCAACAATAATATTATGACATATACTTCGTCGAAAGTTCATTCATTCTTCTCATCTCTGGAAATTACAGAAAAAAAATCAACAATAGAACAGAGAACCACGCTTACTTCCTAAATGTATGAAGATTTGCAATATCAGAAATATTATCTACATATCAACAGTAAAAACTTGACAGATTATTTAGTATTATGGCCTTTCAACCTTTAAAACAAAAAAACAGACTTTGACGTCCATCTTCAACTATTCAAGAAATATGAAACAATTAATTTAATTAGGATTGCATGGTTGCCCTTCTTGGACGAAAATGCAAGTTTTTATGAGGTTATAAGTTACCAATTAAGAAGATGGCAAGAAGCAGGAACGAAGTGACCCTAAGGGATTTAAACTGTGAATAACACCGTAGTCCCCGTGAAGGATGCATAAATCCAGCAACTGCTCCAAGACCGTCCTCATGAGCAATGGAGGTTGTATTATCTGTCTCACATAAAATAGTTCTCCCCTGCAGAAAAATTAATATAGAAAAGATTTATTCATTTAAATAAATAGGATCAGTGTTCTATATAATACTTCCATATTCCAAACTATCCGACCTATATAGCTTTTCTATTACAAAAAACAAGCCTACTTACATCTTTACACATTAGTGACAGATAAGCTGAAACTACTTTGCATGTCATTATAGTGTTATCTAAACAGTAAATTACAGAAGACACATCCATACAAAACAGGACGCTCAAACACAATTTAGAAGAAAGTGATATGGGAAGTTTATTAAAACTGGAAGTCAATAAAAATTTCTGAAGACACTACTATAACATCACAAAATCATGCATAAAATGGTAAATTATTACCTGTGCAACTCGGGAGATCGTCCTTAAATCCAGATAGCTTGAGATACTCTGTTTTGGTGATAGGCATGAATCACTTTTGTCCCCTTGAATATTTCTTCTTGACCACTTTAATTTAGTTGATATTCTAGAATTCTTCAACAAACCATAAAGATTAGTAAAACGCCAAGGCGACTGAAGCTTGCTCTTCAATAACTTCCCCTTGGAACACTCCTTGTCATGGATTACGATTTTCCAATCAGTGATATCTGGTGAACTCCAAGTTCTCCTTTGCCCATCTGCCAATGCTAATACATTATAATCCTGGTTCTTTATTTTGCCTTTCGAATCTTGCTGCACAAAATTATTAGGGTTGTTGCCAACTTCAGAGGTTTCTCTGAAATCTTTTACACTGACTGGTCTGACTACGTCCTGATATGGACTGCTACAATTTGCTTCCCTTTGTTCCGTGGAAGATGTTGCAGATAAAAATGCAGCAAGTTCGCTGCACTCTTCATCATCTAATTGAACCCATCTTAGTTGTTTCTTGTCATCCATAAGTGAGTCCTTTAAGGCATTCTCTACCTGTGATATTTGATCTTCTATTGCTTCTACAAATTGTGTATGCCGTCCTCGAGCTTTATCATCCTCAGACGAACAACTATTGTGGGTTTTGCTGATAGCTCTCTCGAACTCTTCTAGCTGAAATAGTAGGCACAGATGAGTGAAACTGCCTAATTAAATTTAATGTCAGATGAACAAACATATTCTGAGGAAAATATTCACTGCTGATATTCTCAAATGAAATCTGGAGGCTACTAGCAAGCAGGAACTGGTCTAATACAGGACAGTGGAAGCAAGAAGTTTCTGCTTCGTTTATATGAACTTGAGAAGTTGTTTTCTTTTTGAAATTAAGAATATCACTTAAAGAACAAATCCAGGAATCCCACAACCCAGATAGAGAACTGTGAAATTCTTCTTCGAGTCCTATACCTAATATATTTGTATGCTTACTAATTTGTAAGTGTGAAAGAATATATGTTATCTTCTAATTTCCTTTTAAACCCTTAAATATTCTCTTGAGATCGTAGAAATCTTGAGCTGAGATCAATATTACTCTCCTGATTTCATTCCATGTTTATATAATTCTATTTAACCTCGATATAACCATTATAGAGAGGTAAAGTATCAATAAAATATATCAGTTCATTCTCTTTCCTTATCTGATACCAGTGATCTAATACCTCCACCATCTTCCACCCTAAATCCCGTTCGAGGGCTGAAAGACAGAAATCGGTGTATGAAAATGCCTATTGTAGATGTCCTTGTGAACGCGAATGATTCTCGACAATTTTCACATAAATAAAACAAAAAACGGGCTGAAAGAAACTCCCAAGGAGTGTAGCGGCAAGTTCCACGGTCGAACCCAGGAACATGACGAACAGGGATGAGTTTAGCATGAAGTTTGGAGACGAATCTTGCTCAGAAATTGACATTCATGAAAGCCATAATTTACTACATTTCTCTCAATTTTCAGAGCTCAAAACACAATGAAATATGCATCAATGATTTACAGACATGCCGCAGGAATTTTCGGAACTGTTTTTGAATTTATTGGCTTAATGAATTTTCAAAGATCTAGAGGCACGAATGTAAAAGAATCTAAAAACTAAGGGCTGAAATGTAATTTCTAGAAAATGCAGAGCTTTAATGCAATTTCTCCATTTTTTAAATTTTATTTAAGAATAAATTGGCTAATAGCTATGAAAGTAAATAGATTTTGAGTAATTGCAAAAGGATCCCCAAGGGGTTAAAATGAAATTTGACCGAACTTGAATATAAAAAGTACAAAAATATAAATAAAAATGGAAATAATGTGTATTTGATACTAATGTTTAATGAAATTGCATAGAGGTCCAAAGCAAATAAAAAAACTTGAAACAAAAACTAATTGCAGAAATGGCTGGGAGCAGAGGTGGTAACGCTCGTCATCGACGGTGCTTGCAATGGTCTGGAGGTGAGGGGAGTCACAGGGAAGTTTGCTTATAAAAAAGCTTGTATTATCTAGTTGAGTTGAATCTCCTTATATTCTTAATCAAATCTATTTCTGAAATTGGAAACTAATTAAAATTTTTGAAAATAATATTTAAAATATAGTAATGATACATTATAAAATTTTAATTAAATAATCGTCCCACACCAAGTAACGGTAGATGTTTTTAAATTCAGAAACCTATTTTTGACTCTTGACCAGTGTAACACTTCAAGCACTTCGAACCTCTTAATATCCAAGCCACACGGTGACCTTCCATATGCATAAATTTTATGTGATCAACCACGATTGGTGTTCTTAGAATTTTTTTGGTTATCAGAGGGAGAACCACATAGATGAATGCAGCCAGAGAAGCGGGTTTTACCTATTTTCAGAAAATTCTTCTCCTTGGCAAATCGAATGCAAGTAGCCTATATGCCTAGATTAGAATGGACTCAATTTTGGGAACGGATGGATATAGAAGAATATTTATATGACCAGTTGTGTTTTAATCACGATCCGATGAGAGAGATAGAAATTATTTTTTTGTAATTTTTTATTGTACATGAAAGTAAGAGAGACAATAATTAGAAATGATAAATAGAAAGTAAGCTAAGCAGGGGGAAATGTGTGATATTGCTTGTCCCCAATAACAGCTCAAAATGTAGCCTTTGTTCATCACTTGACTCTTGGTTGTAACAAGCTAACTCCCACATCGGTTAAATGCATCTTTGTCAGATCCAGAAAGGTACTGATGCCTTGATCCTATGAAACAAAAGTACTATGTTAGTGCTGAAGTCATTTTCCTTGAGTCTACCATGTATTTTTCTCCCATAAGTGACGGGACAACACCCTCTAAGTCTGACATGGAGGTTTACATACCACCTATGCCTCATGCTCCTACTATACTCCTTGAGGTAAATACTTTACCATGTGTGTAAATTCATAAACCCATCGTTACTCAACCCCTTGCTCATGAGCCTTCCCAATATTTAGCATGTCCCAGACCACTGATGGCACTGTTGATGTTTCTATACAGAATGCGACTATGTTGGAGGATAGTGCATCTGATCAGAAGATTATTTTCAGCAGAATTATCCATCAGAGGATCTGGATCATCCTATTGCACTTTGGAAGAGGAGACCTACATATGCTACGTACCCTCTTCAAGACATGTTTCAGTGAGGCGTTTATCAAATGACTTCAGAAAATTTGTGGTGGGATTTCTGCAGATATCATAAGGCGTTCCAGGACCATCACTGGCGTCTAGTTATGGAAGAAGAAATGGTTGCACTACAGTCAATAGACACATGAGCGACGGTTACTGCTCCTACAGGAGCAAGAGCCTCTATGGTAGGTTGAAAATGTCTTTACAGTGAAGCATAGAGCAAACAGCATTGTTGATCGCTATCACTGTTGTAAAAGTCGGCCGACTAGGCCGAATAGTCGGCCCGACTAGTCAAGTTGGGGGGTAGCCGACTTGACTAGGCCTACTCGGCCATTAGTCGGTCAACCCGACTAATCGGGTCGACTACTCGGTCGACTTTGACATAAAGGTTTTTTATTTTTTTTAATTTTTCGATTTTTTTAAAAGCAAACTTATTTTATATGCTTCATATACCCATTTTGGATATGGATTTAAATGGACTAGTTCCAGGTTGCCCTTGGAAAAAGCCGTAGAAGATGTACTTGTAGGTCTGCTAACTTCCTTTGTTGGAAAATATTTCTTGTTTCCACATATGTTACCGTGGTTGGCCGGCTTTGCTTGCCATATGAAAAGGACTTGGTTCTGTTAAGAGTTGGTATATGTGTCGTCATGATATGTTTTCATGAAAGCTTTGATCTTGTTTCTAAAATCTATTCCTACTACATCCGTCATCATATTTTGGCTGAGTGCGAGAAAACGAAATTTATAATCTTTCAATAGCTTTCTTTAATATGGTTGAGTGCAGAAAAATGAACATGTATAATCTTTCGGGAGCTTTCTTTATGTAGTAGTGTAAAACCTTGTGTATAAGTCTACAATGAAGTCGTTCCAAGAATTCTCTCCCTTAAGGGAGTATTCGGAGAATGGGTCGGTGTGTGCTATCGGACCAAAGAGTAATGATGCTCATCGTATAAGTTATAACAAATATGCTGAGAGAATTAATACAACTATATGATAACATGTTAGGTTCAAGGGAGCAAAGTCATCTTGGAGATCCTGAATTAAGTTGCATTCCTCTAGTAAATACATAAGAATATGTGTATAAAAATTGATTTATATATTTAAAATAATAAAAAAAATCAAAACCGACTAATGGTCGACTAAATCCGATTAGTCACCCGATTGTCGATTAATCCTTAGTCAGTGACCCTGACGATCGAGTACCGACTACCGCTTTCTTCAACCTTGATCGCTACCAAGTCATACTTATGGTGTGAGGGTTCACTCATGCATATGGAGTATACTATCAGGATACTTTCTCTATTGTGGCTTGTTACTCCACACTTCGAATCCTTCTTTTTGTTGTAGTAGTGAAATTGGATGCTCTCTCCACTTGATGTTAGGAATGCCTTTCTGTATGGAGACTTGCAGGAGGAAGTCTATAAGCAATAGCCACCTGGGTTCATTGTAAAGGGGAATGCCAGAAGATATGCATACTCCATAAGGCTATTTATGATCTTAAGTAAAGCATGAGAGCATGGTTCCATAAGCTTTTGGACTTGATAGAGTGGCAGAGCTTCAAAAATATCAAATGCAGATCGCTCACTCTTTTTACAAAGGACACCATGAGGTATCATCATTATAATAGTATATGTTGATGACATTATCATTATAGGAGATTATTTGTAGGGGATTAGTAAGGCGAAAGTATTAGTTGGACAACAATTTGTTACCAAGGACCTTGGAGAACTACGATACTTTCTTGGGCTTGAATTTGCCAAGACCAAAGATGACTTAGTGATGGCTCAGAGAAAGTATGCTACTAATCTCCTTCTAGAGATCCGTTACTACTCATAGATCCCATCATGAAACTCAATGATGATGACACTGATGAAGCAGACAAGAAGAGATACAGGGAGCTTGTAAGGAAGCTCCCATGTGTAACCATTACAAGACCAGACATTTCCTTTAGCATGAGCAAAGTCAGTCAATTTGTGAAGCAACCACGTCAAGCGCATAAGGATGCAATCTCCATGATCCTAAGGTACATGTTGTCTTCACCATGTACGTGCTTACTTTTCAGCAAAGGGATATTTCTTGAAATCACAACCTGTGCATGTGCTAACTATAAAGTATGTCCTAACTACATGAAGTCAACATGTGGATTCACAGTGTTTTTGGAAGCTCACTTGTCTAATGGAAAAGCAAAAAACAAATAGTTGTTGCTAGGCTAAGTGTTCAATATGAATACAGATCCATGGTGCAAAGTGGCATGAAGATGATGTAGGTCAGGTCTATTTTGATTGACCTAGACATTGGTGTACCTCTTCCTATGAAGTTTCTATGTGACAATCAGTTTGCATTATTTATTGCTAACATATAATATTATGTAAGAGAACCAAATGCATCGAGGTGGATTGCAAATATACTAGGGACATGATACATAAGGGTTTCACCTCTACATCTGCAGATATATTCACTAAGGGTTTAGCAAGGGAGCCATTCCAGAAGTACTCATACAAGTTGAGCATGAAAGATATTTACGATTTACCTTGAGGGGGAATGTTAAAAGGAAATATTGATTGTATTGTTTCTTTTATATCTATTTCCTATTCTATGTATTTTCCTTTCTCGTATTTTTCCTTCTTGGGTTTCTTCTCTATATAAAGGAACCCTATGGCCTCTAAATAAACAAGACATTAATTTCATTCTGCAGAAGTCGTGATCTTTATCTAATCAACATGAACGAGGTGACACATGAAATAATAATAGAGAAAAATGAATACATCGAAAAAAAGAAAGAACAAAAAGATATATTAGGTTAAAACTCAAATTTAACTCTTAGAGCTTGTCGCTAAAAGTTCTAATTTAGATTCAACCTTAAATTTGGAATTAACTAAAGAAGCTTTTTCATACAAATGCCAAGCACTTTAAAAAAGGTAGAGCCTTCTCCCACTTTTAAGTAGGCTCGACTACACGAATTCTTGCTCAAATCTATGTTGAAAGATCCGAATATTTTTTACGTTGGTTATTGGCTACCCAATGCAACCTCCACAAGTTGAACAGCGGACTTTCAGGTAGTAGGCACACTGCACTATCACCAAAACACTGAAGTGAGTACTTTGATAATATTTCAATATATATTTTTTGTAATGTCAAGCACTCTAAAACTCAAAATAAGGAAATATACATATAACTTTTGGATTTAACATACAAAGCATTGATTTAACACATAATAATAGCAATTTAGCACATATATTTTGATAATCAAAACATATCTCAAACACTCAAACTAGGTTAAGAAACTACCTTCAAACAAACTTGAAGATTATATGTATCGATGAATAGATCTTAAGAAATCATAAACCAAAAACATATTAGAGGTAGATACTCATAGCAGCAACAGATTCCTCGTACAAGTTGTAGCACAATAGCAACGTGAAGCACCTTGCAAGTCGCAAAGTCACGGCAACAAAAAACCTCGTAAAGTAGCACAACAAAGAAATGGCTGAGATTTCGTTGGTATGGACGAATTTTGGTGAAAGCGAAGGCTAAATTCCCATATTGAGGTCAAAGTCCACAACATCAAAATGGAGAATCCTACAATAGTCGAGGTGTTTATTATTCTTTGTGACATTTTACGAGCAGGTTGTTACAACTTTCCTATACGAACCAAACTCGGATACCTAATAAAAGTGGATTAGATTTTGCAAAGGGAGTTAAATCGAGCATACCCAAAAATTTATGCAGATAAAAATAATTTAAAAATGCATAGTCACTTTGTACATAGAAACTCCATTGGGTAAAAACCACGGCTTAGAACTTTGTTTAAGATCTTCCCACATTCCCCAATGGAGCTACCTTTCTTTACGTCATACCTTTCTACTTTCAGTCCAGATATAGAAACCCCCAACTACAAGCAATATCCATTTCTTGAATGTGCTCGAGAAATAAACTCTCTCCTCACAGGAAGGAATCCACGTATCAGGTACCTCAAATACAATTAATTTAAAAAACAAACTAAAAGAATATGGCTAGATTATAATTAATTTTTTTCTCGGGATAAAATTGAATTGAGTTCCCCCGAATGGCAAAATAAATTATGTAGAATGTCGAAAGTAAATTCTATTGAGCTTTTTTATAGAACTGAGATCGAATCAAAGTTCAGAGCGCTTTCCTTGATCTTGAAGACATAGTAGATAATAAGTGCTTCAAGCTTGGAAATCAAGGACGGAAAGATTGAAAGTTTGACTGTGCTCTAGATAGTATAGAAAAGTCATAGCAAGTATTTTTCAAGTGGAAGGGGTAATCCTTCTTCTATAGTCATCACACGAGCTTAGTTAAATCATTTTTTAAAAAAGCGCACCTCGAGTTGGTGAGATGTATGCCTTGAGGCATTTTGACAAAAAGTGCCTCGGGGCTTAAGCCTCACCCAGAAGTTGTGAGGCGGAAGTCTCATGGTGCTCTGAGGCGTATGAGGCAGCTGAGGCGAGGCAGATGTGTAAGCCTTAAATGCGAGGCTTTTTTACTTTTGGTGCCTAAGAAATGCTATTGATTTTGTTTCCATGTTAAACCTTGCATATTTCTATAAATAGGGTCATACAAAGAAAAGAGATTGCTTGAAACAAGTGATGCACGATGATCTTGTATACATCATGCTCATATTATCATATTGCATCCACACATACTAGTTCTATTGTACAAAAACATGTGCCATTATATTTGAATTGTAATAAAAAATTTATACTAGTTGCAAGTTTGCAACTTGATGTTATTATTTGGTTGTTCCTAAAATAGTTATCACATATATGATGAAGTACGGTTGAAAAGAAATGCACTGAGTAAAATAATTATTGCGTTTTGTTGTGAATAGCAGAAGCAATCGCGCACAAACAAAATCAACAAAGCAAGCACCAAGACACACGGATTAACAAGGTTCACATGTAACGCAGATACAGAAAGCCCTAACCCTAGGGGAGTCTATATACTACCCCCCGTACGGACGGATCCTGGATACAAGAATTAGGGTTTCTGGTGTACTTTTAGTATTACATGTGGACTTTTGTTCAATACTCATATAGAATCATGGAGGTTGGAGTTGGAACTTGATATTCCAACAAAATAGTGACCTAATATTAGTTTTTCTGAACTTCAATGCTTTCATCACGTATCTGTTGTATCTTTTACTACTGTAAAATTGTTTTTAAATGTGTTTTTGGCAAAAACTTAATATTATTATATTTTTTAATGTATTTTGCTTACTTTTAATTTTTCTTTCCAAAAAATTGAGTCTTATGCCTTGCCTCACATTTCAGGAAAATGCCTCAGACCGCCTCATGCTTTTTTAAACCTTGAATTAAGCTCAAAGTGTGTTTTGATGGAAAGATATTCTTAAACACTCAAATGCAATGTTTACTTTTTGTTGAAGGCACAAAATTCATAATCAGACAACTGACTAAATATATTTTTTTTTACGCTCAAAAAAGGGGGATACACTCAATGGTGTTCACCCTAATGTATTAAAAAGAAAAAGTAAAGAGTAATTACAAAGAAGAAGAAAAGGTCAAGCCAGGGACAACACCCATGGGGGCAGCCGAGATGGATTACCCCCCGCACGAACCAAGTTGTGGTCTACCCAGAAGACCAATCATCCACAAAACGCGTTGCCAGAATAGAAATATTTTCCCTGTAGAAGCACTGGCCTCTGAATAGGGCTTCATTTCTCCCCAACCAGATGCTCCATAATCGGGCAATCGGATCCAACAAATCCCTCCTAGCCCTGCCCCTGGAAGTCGCCAAGCTGTCGCAGAAGGAAGCAAAGGTCAGTGTATTGATCCAGCCAAGGTCGTCCCAAAGTTCACGTACATGCCCACATCTGAAGAAAAGGTGATCGATGGATTCCCGCTCCGTGTCACACAGCCCGCAATTGGGCCCAACATTGGGAAAGAATGTTGCACAACGATCGCGAGTTAAGAGTCTCCCTCTTCGAAGAAGCCACCGGAAAATGCCAATGCGCTCAGGTAGCTTGAGCCCCCAAAAGAATCTACAATCACGCACAAGAGCAGCGTCGTCACCCGAAGAGGTAGGAACAAGAGCAAAGTAAGCCATCCTAGTAGAGAAGGAACCATCCTTCCAAGCCCAGTGGTCGCAGCCGAGAGTGGGCTTGATAGCATCCGCAAGCGTAGCTGTCAACGCGATGAAATCGTCCAATCTCTGATCCGATAAATTCGCGCTAAACCTAGGGCACCAGCAGCCGTCGTCCCAGCAAGAGGCCACGGAAGCCTCTTTATCATCCACCAAAGCATATAAACGAGGGTACACGTCCTTGAGAGCACCCGAACCCGACCAGTCATCGGTCCAATACCGAAAAGAGTTCCCGTTGCCCAACATTGGTTTGAAAAGGGAGCGGTTACGATTAAAAACAGTCAAGACCCCACGCCAAAAAGAAGAAAGTTGATCGTACGAGCTCCCCCGAGTAACAGTCATCACTTCCCCCCCCCCAACGTGTTCCTCAGGATATTCAGCATTAGATTATCGTCATTACTCCAAACCCGAGCAGCCCATTTTAACAGAAGGGCATCATTAACCGCATCCAACCGCCTCACGCCCAAGCCCCCCACCCGCATGGGCCTCGTAACATCACCCCACCCCACCAAATGCACCCCCCTTCTCCCCTCCCCCTTCCTTCCCCATAAGAAGCCCCGCATACATTTCTCCAAACGCACCCGAGTCCCCTTTGGCATACCACGTACCGATAAGAAGTAAATTGGGATAGAGGATAACACGGCTTTGAGAAGCATCAGCCGCCCACCCCTGGACAAAAGAGTCACACGCCAGCCGGTGAGACGAGCCTCCATCTTCTCCACCACCACCTTCCAATCGCGAATCCGAGCGCGGCCCACAGCCAAAGGCAGCCCAAGGTAATCGAGGGGAAGCCCACCAGGGGAGGAGCCCAGCAACTGGCCGCACTCCAAGACCTCCGCCTGCAGCATAGCGAAAAGAACCACCTTGGACTTATTCCCAGTAATCATAAGGCCCGAGACCTCGCTGAAAATTTGAAGGGTAATAGCCATACCGGAGACCTCGGATGGACCACCCTCGATAAAGCAAATGGTGTCATCCGTGAATTGTAAAATAGGAACATGAAGATCCCCAATAGAGCAACCAAGGGTAAGGCCCGCCGCAGCCACACGATCAATCATTCGAGGCAAGACGTCGACTGCCAACACAAATAGGAGGGGAGCGAGGGGACACCCCTGACGCACCCCCCTCCTAGGCTGAAAGAGGCCCCCGACCGGGCAACCATTGAGAAGAACGGAAAGGGAGACCGTGGACACACAACGCCGCACCCAAGAGATCTAATCCTTCGGAAATCCCCTCTGCCTCAGAACCGACCACAGGAAGCGCCAATCAAGGCAGTCATAAGCCTTAGCAAAATCGATCTTCCAAAGAATCCCCTTCGTAGAGATCTTCCTCCAAGCCTCGATCATCTCGGAAGCCACCGCAAAGCAATCGGTAATATGCCTCCCCCGAACAAAGGCAGCCTGAGAAGGCGAAATCAGCGAATCGAGAAGGGGAGCCATCCTCTTGGCCAAGACCTTAGCAATTATTAGGTATATCCCATTGGAGATAGAGATTGGACGATAGTCCTCAATGCGATTGGCCGAGTGGGATTTAGGAATCACAACAATAAGAGCCCTGTTAATTTTGTCAAAGCCGCAGTTACCATCACAGAATTCACGGGCCCCCTGTAGAACGTCATCAGCAACCATCTCCCACAAGTCGCGATAGAAAGCCACCTGGAACCCATCAGGACCCGGGGAGGCGTCCGTGTTGAGGTCCCAAACAACCTCCTTGAGCTCGGCCAAAGAGAACGGCCTAATCAGGGCCTCCGCATCCGACGCAAGGAGAGAGGGAGCCCCCCTGCCAGCCCATCGCCACGAGCGCTACGCGTGACGCCCAAAAGCAACCTTGAAGTGATCCCCCAAAGCGTCGCCCAAATCCTTCTCCCCATGAATCAGGGAGCCATTCACCATGAGAGATTGAATGGAATCGAACCGCCTTCTACCACTGGCCACCCGGTGAAAAAACGCCGTATTCACGTCGCCTTCCTTAAGCCACCGCAATCGCGATCGCTGATGCCATTCAATGCTCCTCTTCTTGTCCTCCTCTCTGACCGATGCAATAGCACCAGCGCTCCACTACCTCCTCGGAGAGCAAATCTCTATCGTTCTCCACCCGATCCAGCCGCATAATAACATCATCCGCCGCCTTTCTTGCCGCCACACGTGCCAACCTAGACTCCTTTTTGAACGTCGCCAGGAATCTCCTCAGGGACGCGAGCTTGTGGTCAAAGCGGCGAGCAGCGGAACCCACATACGTGGTCTGCTCCCAAAGATTCTTCACCAATTCTTTGAAATTAGGCTCCAAAAGCCAGCACCTTTCACACCTGAAAAGCCCCCGAGGTCGGAGCTCTTCCCCAGAATCCCACATAATTGGACTATGGTCAGAGAAAGATCGCGGTCGAGATGACACCGCGCAAAGAGGAAAAGCCTCCATCAATTTGTTATTCGCCAGAAATCTATCAAGCCTCGATCTAGAAGCGTTGTTCCTCCAAGTATACGTAATGTCATTAGGCACCAGCCCCTCCAACGCCAAATCCCAAATGAAGTCAATAAAGTCGCTGGAGCCTGGGTCTTGCCCCCCGCGGCCCCTTGGACGATCATCAGAGAGGATAGTGACATTAAAGTCTCCCCCCAGCAACCATGGAATTCCCGTAAACGCAGCGGCCTCCTGTCGTAAGTCTTCCCAAAGCTCCCGCCGGGCCTCATGGCAAGAAGGCGCGTAGATACAAGTGAGAGCCAACGAAGTGTTAGAGTCGATCCGAGACAGAACCACAGTCAAAGAGTGTCTCCCAACACGCATAGAGGAGAAAGAGAACCCCGCCGAGCACCAGGCCAATATAATACCGCCCGACGCGCCAACCGCATCGATTGATCGAAAAACATCCATAGGCCCAGCACCGAAGGACTTCCACAGAATATCATCCATCCCCGACATCTTGGATTCTTGAATAAATGCAATGTTGCATTCCCACTCGGAAAGACGCAACCCCAAAGCGCGCCTCCGGTCAGGGTCCCCGAGCCCCCTAACATTCCAGGATAATACCTTCATTAAACACCAAGTGAACGTCACCCAATTAAAGAGAGGCCTGCCGCCTCCGCTACCGCCTCGTGCAGCGTCTGACAAGAAGAAACCATTGTGTCTCCGAGGCGAGAATGAAATCGCCTACTGTAGCTCTTTCCAAATCGGGCCGAAGAGCTCCCCACCGGCAGGGAAGCATTATCCCTCCCCGATGAGTCATCAAGGGCACCGCTCGCAGTCCCTTCATCAGCACCTCCGACATCAGGCGGAGAAGAAGGCGATGGAGTCCCAGGGGAAGAGGGCGAGAGAACCGGAGCCATCATAGCGGACGAGTGAATTTCCTCCAGCCGAATCCTCGAAGGCAAAGGCAACGGAGCATCGGGGTCCGAAAGCTGATATTCGGATGTCGAAGAAAGAGGATCCGACAATACAATCGGCAAAGGGGGAGCCCGCACCAAAGGCCACGACCCGAAATGTAAGGATCCGAGTACAGGGCGCAAAGGAAGCCTTGTTACGTGCCTCGGGAAGGTAAGTTGAAAGGAGTCAGCCGACAAAGGAGAAGGATGGAAGGAATGCGTATCGACCTCGAAAGAGCCCATAGCCACCAAACCTTGCCTTTCAGATTCCGCGCACGCCTCCCAAGAGTGCCGAAAAGCCGGGCCAGAGAAGAAGCGCCCTCCTGGCGACCCTTCGAAAGCATCCCCAAAGGTGGACACGTGGCGAAATGAAGCTGAAGCGTCGACCCCAAGTTCGAATTCCGAGTCGCCACCGCGGTCCCCCGGAGAGGACGGTGAACTTCCCGGCTCCGCCGCCGGCGAAATAATAGAGAACTCCAGCTTGAAATTCCACCGACCGAGTTTCATCTTCTCAAATATGACCTTGTCAACAGCAGTAGCGAGAAAAGCCCGAGAACACTCGAGGAGAAGACGAGCACGCGTCCAATCCGCACCCGGTGCGAGACCATCGTCGAGAACATCCAAAACTTCTGCCCAACCGCTCAACCTTGGAAAGTGCGGGCACCGTGCGGGAAAGGAAGGGCACTCCCCGCACCTCCGCCACACAAACCTCCGATTCGGAGAACGCGCCATCCGCAACCCTCAACCGCCGCCACACCACGTCCGCGGCACCAAGAGAATGGAAGAGGCATTCCCGTTGCTCCAGGGAAAGGCCTCGAACGCAGCATTTAGAAGAGTCCAAGATGATGAAGTCCCCGTTGAACTGAGGGCCCAAGAGCTCCATGGTGGCGGCACGGATCGCCGCCCAATCCCCGCCCGGCCTTTGCAAAACGCCGACCGCAACCAGACGGTCCGCGCCGGCACGGTGCCTCCCCACCTGAACCACCAGCCCGTGCCTACGCTCCCCTCGCTGCGCCTCCCCGTCACCCGGCTCCCCATGCAAACGCTCCCCCCGTTGCACCTTCCCATGTAAAACCAACGAGGAGAAAGAATCATCCCCCGAACCGCTCCCAACCACGGGACCACCACGAAAAGGAGTGGTGCCCCCCACCACTAGTGCAAGACGATCCTCCTGGCCACCCGCCTTCGCGTCACCGCCACTCACCACCTGAGCAAAGGAACGAAAGTCCCTGATGCCCTCCGAGCCATGAAAACGTCCATGCAGACCCCTGCCTCGCGATCCAAAGAAATCGTTGTTACCGGCGAAGACAGCACCACCCCTGCACGACGATCGGCGATGACCCACCTTGCCGTATGCAAAGCAACGCGGTGGCAGGCGGCAAGCAGACGCAAGATGGCCACGAAAACCATAGCGGAAGCACCTCTTCCCGGGCTTTGCATGCGAGACCTTCACCCAAGCCCCCTCCCCAGTCGTCAGCTTGTCGTCTGGTCCTCCACCTCGTACCTCGCCACCCTCACGAGAAGAAGAAGGCCTCGCACCAACCCCCTTAGAGTCAGCATGCGCTCCATCCACCCCCGACCGCGACGGGCCCGCCGCACCCTTGACTCGCCACCAGCGCTCCATCATGAATGACGTCCCCGCAACTGACTAAATATTAATCGATTGATTTGGAATTAGTGGTACCCAATTAAATGGTATGGTGGTAGTGCATTCCAAAAGATTAGGGTTCAAATCCCCTCTAGTGTGGTTGCGTTAGGTAGTCGACAGCTAGCGTAAAAATAGTCGAATCTTTCAACATGGATTTGAGCAAGAATCCATGTAGCCGACCCTACTTATAGCGGGAGAAGGCTTCGTCATTTTTGGTTTGGAATTAGTCAACTGGTTATAAGTGAATAGTCGAGTGAAATGTCCAACGTTCACTAACTGTCCATAATCATTTATAAAAGAGTCAACTAGAGTTTTAAGATTAGTCGAATGTGGTAGTGCAGTATGTCTACCACCCAAAAGATCATGGTTCAAATACCCCTTGTGAGGTTGCGTTAGGTAGTCAACAACCATCGTAAAAAATAATCGAATGTTTCAACATGGATTTGAGTAAGAATCAATGTAGTCGGCCCTACTTATAGTGGGAGAAGGCTTCATCATTTTTGGTTTTGGAATCAATCAATTGGTTATAAGTGAATAGTTGAGTGAAATGTCCAACGTTCACTAATTGTCCATAATCATTTATAAAAGAGTGAACTAGAGTTTTAAGATTAGTCGAATAAAGAAAAAATACTCAATTGAATCAAATGTTAGTCAACTAAAAAGGGAATTATAACCCAACAATAGGATTGGTCAAATTCTTGACTTAGTTGACCATAGAACTAGTTGATTAGTAAATTTGTGAATTATATGTTTTTTGTAAATTAAGGCTCTTTATATATATATATATATATATATATATATATCCTACTATGAACAAAGTACTTAAAATTACGAGATACCTTCTAAAGATCATCTTTCTTTGTAGAACTTTTCTAATGCACCTATTTGTAATATCTTTCATATTGATCAAGGCATCTTGTAGTATATCAGCATTGCATAGACATATATTTTGTATCATTCTGTCGTTGAGTCCATTACTGCATGATAATCACAGTTTGCACAATATATTTGTATAGAAGATGATATGTAATACCATCAATATTCATTATCAAACCCATGATAGAGCTTGGAGAATTAACAATTGGTTCTAAGTGAATTTATACTACAAAGTACAATCTACATGACAAGTAGAGCGTTACAATGCCAAACTAATTACAAATTCAGTCAAGAATTTGTCATTGACTACCTGGGAACTTTTACACGTGGCAAAAATGAACAAATTTTTTTGTATACTCTCTTTAGCTATATTCCACAACTGGAAACTTCATCAGTAAAGGTAATGGAATTCTTGAATTAAGATCTCCAAGAAGATGCTTATATGTATGCCACCTAACTATGAAAACGTAAGGAAATGATGTAAGTTGAAGAATGTAGTTTACATGCTAAAGAAATCTCCTAAAACCTCATTTAAGAAGCTTAAAGTAGTAACAATCAGACTAGGAAGTCACCAAGACAATGGTGACCATACCTTATTTGTTGAAAGGAGAACAAATAATTAACGACATGATCATCGTGGGGAATGAAGATGATTTTTTGGAAACCTGTAGAATTTGACCTGAAGGATGTTGAGAATCTGAAAATATTAACATTAAGATTGCAACATCAAGTAAACATCTTGCTCTTTATCAAAGGAAATTTATTTAAAATTTGTTAAAGGAAGATAAGACATTGGGATGTAAACTTGCCCCCATACCTATTGAGGGAAGTCACAAATCAAGCATAAAGGATGGAAAACAACTTGAGGTTTCATGCATGTATATGGCGTACAAATGAAAGATTTGTAACGTATTCTATCTTACATTAAGAATTACCCCCAGAAAAAGAATCATCTTCATTAAGGATGTGAAGTTTGTGGTCAAGGACTACAATATTGCAAATTTAGTAGGATGCACTAATAGTAATACTGGGAGACCCATCACTAGGTAACGCATATATCCAGGCAGGAACCTTATTATTTGGTGTAAGTGGCAATTGTTTCCGCCCACTGAAGCTAAGTGTAAAGCTGCTGCAATGGAGGAAACAGTGATGTTATGGTTCAAAATCATTCTCATATACTTCGAAATATTTCTTGAACTACCTAAAAGATTATTCTATTATGACAAGTTCGCAATAATATGTCTAACAATTATGTCTTGCATTATAAAATAAAATGTGTTGAGATCGATCGTCACTTCATCAAAAGAAAATTAACTCAAAGGAACTAATGCTATTATACATAAAAATCGAAGAACAAGTTGTTGATACTTCCACAAAGAAACTTCCCACAACAAATTTCAAAAAATGTGGGGATAAGTTGGACATTCACGATCATACAACTTGAACTGAATATTGAGTTGTTACAAGGGTTAATGTATCATGGCTGAGGATCCACTTAACCATATGGGACCTTATACATAACACATTCCCCGCTTTTTCTTTGGTTAAGATAGCTATTTATGAGCGCAAGGGTCTCCCCTCCCATGTTTTTAGAAAAAGGTTTAAGTAGATCATAGGGTTTCAGTGTATGCTAGTTTACTTTGTTTACTGTAGTAGGGTAACAAAAAATTTTCCATTCCATGGCCTCTGGGCGACGGAGGCGGAACTACATCTACAATATAGACCGGGGGGGGGGGGGGGGGGGAGGGGAGGGGGGGGGGTTTGCTCTTCGGGAGAGGCAGCGATTGGGAATGCTTTGAGGGGGCACTTTGAAGATGCCACGCGGAGCAAAAAAGGGCGCAGGTTGGGGTGGCTGGGAACCGGCGTGGAGTCCCCATTGACGGTGCAGGCTGAAGGTCTTTTAACCCCGTTCTCGGAGAAGGCGGCGAAGGGGGCAGTATGGGCCTTGAACGCAGATGGTGCTCCTGGACCAGATGGCTTCCCGATGCTGTTTTACCGTGAGTTCTGGGACATGTTGAAGGAGGAGGTACTGAATGTCCTGAATGAATTCAGGGAGGGAAATAGAGGGATTGAGAAGATTAATCGGGCGCTCTTGTTCCTGTTACCCAAGAAGGAGATCCCACTGCGTGTGGAAGACTGGCAGATAGATTAATCAGGCCTATTGCGGTGTCCAACATAATATACCTCATTGTTGTAAAGGTTCTGGCAAATAGATTGAAAGGTGTCCTAGACTCGGTTGCTCTTCAACGACAATCCGCATTCATCCTAGGGAGGCAGATGGCGGATGGTTTAATGATAGCTTCGGAGATCTGCCTTGATTGGAAACGGACGAGGGCGAGAGGAGCTCTTTGGAAAATTGACTACTCGAAGGCCTAGAGATTCTTATGACTATCCTTACGGAGGAGAGGTTTCCCTGAGATGTGGGTGGACTGGATGAAAAGATGTGTCACTACCTCATCCTTCTCTGTCTTGGTGAACGGCAAGCCAGAGAGCGGCTTCTTCCAGTCGCAGCGTGGTGTGAGACAGGGGTGTCCGCTTGCACCCATGTTGTTCGTTATGGTAGCGGAAGCTCTAGGGGTTCTGCTCAGGAAGGCTGTTGAGGTGGGCTGGTATGAGGGTTTCCGTAAGGAAGACATCTCCATCCCTCTGCTACAATATGCGGATGATACGATCATCTTTCTAGCCAGCACGGATGATCAGAATGCTAATGCGGTGCAACTGGTAGACATCTGAACTTTCAGGCTTGGAGATCAACAAGACTAAATCGACGGTTATTCCTTTTGGGCTGAGTGAGACGGAACGTATCGCCATAGCTGAGATAACGAAGTGCTCTTTGGGGGAACTCCCCATCCCTTATCTGGGACTTCCTTTAGTGGTCGGGAGGCTCAAGAACGCTGATTGGGATGACGTGGTTAGGCAGATGGAGCAGAGGTTGGCTAGATGGAAAGCGGTCACCTTATCGACAGCGGAGAAGTTAATCCTTCTGAAGCACATCCTCTCAACGATACCCATCTTTTTCTTTTCTACTCGTCCGATGCCAGCAAGGGTTAGAAGAAAGGTGGAGTCATTGATGAGGAGATTCTTCTGGTCTGATGGGAAGCAATAGGGCCCAGGTATGCGCCTAGTAAACTGGGATGAGATCACGAGGGGGAGCAATAAAGGCGGTCTAGGCGTCCGGGATGTGGAATGTATGAATAGGGCTCTCGTCGCCAAATGGGTGATCCGCATCTGGGGGTCGTCTTCGTCTCTGGCAGCTAGACTGATAAGGAGGATATATGGAGTTACAGGTGAACTGCTGGCTAAGAGAGTATGGTATGAGTCCCCGCTTTGGGCCGGGATAGGGGACGTCTTGCCTCTGTTGACGCACAGACTCAAACCGAAGTTGGGAGATGGTTGCCTTTTTAGATTTTGGCATGATGACTGGACTGGAGAGGGCATGCTGGAGGGCAAATATCCATGCCTTTTCCCTTTAGCGGTTTTGAAAAAGGCCACTCTCTCAAAGATTGTGGATGCGGGAGCATGGTCGCCACAGTCTACGGCGGATCTCTCCGACCAACGTTCAGAGGGATACCTTAGCATGTTGGTTGAGCTCCCTACTCCTGGGGACCTCTCGCAAGGTAGAGACCACTTTCAATGGGCGGGTAACAAATTCTCTGTGAAGAAGGTTTATGAAGAGCTGAGGACGTGGGTTGAGGTTCAGGACGGGGAGATGTGTCGGGACATGAAAATAGTGTGGGCGCCGAAGATCCCGAATAGAGTAAAGATTTTCCTTTGGTGCATGAGACAGTACCATCTTTGCGATAAAGCTCAAAGGGGGTGGTTGCTCGAACTGCCAGACACGCAGTGTGATAAATGCGGAGAAGCGGTGAATGACTCAGACCATTTATTCTTCAAATGCTCAGACTCACAACAGGTTTGGAGGAAGGTGAGATAAGCTTGGGTGGAAAGAGAGGGGTCATCGGATTTCTGGACGTCCATCCGGTTGATCGGTGCAAACTCTACAGATGATTGCTCGAAGGCTTTTGGGGTAGTATGGGCCATCTGGTCGGGGTGGAACGTTTGATCTTCAACAACCAGAGGTTTTACATTGAGAATGTTGTGGCTCATTGTAATGCGATTTATAATTCATAGGTCTTGCGTTAGTGCCCGGTATTGTACTATAATTTATTTTTAATGAAACTCTCTTGGCAGTGACCCCCAAAACAGGGGGTTCACCCGTTTTTCATTAAAAAAAAACAAATATTTTTCCATGTGCTTGCCTATGGTTTGATTTGATTTTTGGAGAATATATACAAGCAAACACATTTCGATTTATTGGAGAATAGTTTGACAAGTATATATTGTTAACCAAAAAAGCTAAAATATTGTGCCATCTGCTTAATTTAAATTCTTAAATTGAAGAATCTCCTCACATGCTTAATATTGGTGTTTGTTTCATATATAGTGGCCCACTTTAAAAAGCTTCTAGATCTCTGCATAGCAGCAAGCCATCTATCGTGTTTATGGGGAGGAGATGGCCGGAAGTAATTTAAGGCGTGTTCTTTTGAGGAATACGAGGCCTTTATCCCTCCTTATCCCTCAAAATTTCTATATCTCTAAAGAAGGTCAAAATGTTTTGGCCTTGGAGTCAACTTAAGGGATAGGATTTGACCCCCTATCCCGCTAAGGCGTGTTCTTTTGAGGAATACGAGGCCTTTATCCATCCTTATCCCTCAAAATTTCTATATCTCTAAAGAAGGTCAAATGTTTTGGCCTTGGAGTCAACATAAAGGGATAGGACTTGACCCCCTATCCCTCTATCATCAACCTCTCTCGTCATACAACAACAAAGCCTTTTCCCACAATAAGTACGGTCAGCTACATGGATTCTTTACCTCCATTCAGATCTATCTTGGGTCAATCTCAGACTTAGATCCAAAAAACTAAGATCCATTCGTATAGTCTCATTCCAACACTTCTCGAGCCTTCCTCACCTTCTCTTATCCGACGCAACATCCCAAAACTCGCATCTCTTAACTGGTGCATCAGCCGACCTCCTTTGCAAGTGGCCAAACCACCTTAAGCAGTTTTATCGCATATTATCCTCGATCGGAGCTACGCCAACATTCCTTCTAATTGCATCATTCCAAATCTGATTTTTATGTGGATGTCCAAGGTTCAGGAAAGCAATAGTGATTAAGCAGCATGTGGGGGCATATGCGGGGTATATGCAGATATACGTGGTTTTTAAATTTTAAATTTAGAAATAAATAAATATAAAAAAATATAACAGTTTTTTGTAAGTACCCGAAATAAAATCCAAAAATCACACACAAAACCATTACTAATGCATTAACTAAAATATCATCTTGCAACATATCACAAGAACTTGTATAATGGTAAGAAAATAACATATCTTGTAACATTATCATCTTGTAACATTATGATTGATAAGAAAATTTGTAACATTATAATTTCAACAACAAGATACATCTTACCATTCTACAAGCTCTTGTGATATGTTACAGATGGAATAGAATACAAGCATCAACAAAATATGTCGCAAACATAGCTTATGCAATTGAATATTATATCAAACTATCACTAATCAATTGTTTAAAACATAACTAATCAATGTATTTTTAACTCCAAATATTTTGTATTTTAACTCCAAATATTTTTTCGCTTTGCTAGAAGGCAATATTTCAAATTGGGTAAATTTAACCCTATATAGATCGTTTAAAGCATAACTAATTGCATTTATAAATATGCCATAAAATCAAATAGTGTATGCATATTTCAAACAATATTAAATAATATAGCATCAGAAATTTCAAGAATCTAAATAAAACTGTATCAATATAAAGCTTGTAGATATAAAAAAATAGCTATACCAAAAACAATGGTAGCAACGGAAGCAGTGAAAAATTGCAACAGTAATAAGCAGCACTGAATAAAAACATGAGCAATACCCATTGTACGGAGAGGGTTTACTGCAACTTGCCACCGCTCGCAGGAAATGGGCTTTGACGGAGGAGGTATCCTAAACGGAAGAGGTGATGGAGAGGGGCTTGAGCATGGCAAAGCGACGGAGGTAGCCTCTGGTAAATACTGCAAGGAGAGAACCTCCATCAAAGGCAACAGTGGGGTGGAGCGTTGAGAATGGTGAAGATGACGATAGGAAGGAAACTTGGTGATGGCAGAGGCAATGAGAAGTTGATGCAGGCTGAGATGACGATATAAAATATAGGGTTTGGGAGGAAATGGTGGGCTTCGAAGGCAGAATAACTTCTTGAACATCCGTATTGGGAGTGAGAGGCGATTCTGGAAGAGAGAGGGGGTTCGAGAGTAAGGAATCGAGCTTCAACTAAGACATATCGTATCTGCATCTTAAGATCTGGATCTAAAAACCAGTTGGACATTAAGCGAGCGCACGATGCGCATATGTGGTCGTACTACCCGCATATGTGCCCCACATATGCGCAAATGGCGTATAGAGAGGGGCTTCACGTATGCGGTGCATTGAGGAGGTCGATTAGGCATATGTGGTCGCAAAGGCCACTTTCATGAACAATGGGTGTGTCCACACATCCATCTTAGCAATTTCATTTATGCTATTGCCATTCTCTACACATGTCTACGGTTCACATGCTAACATTCAGATCCATAGAGCATAGCAGGTCCCATGGCTGCTTTGTAAAACTTTTCTTTGATTTTCAAATGAATTTTCTTATCACAAAAAATAGTAGAGATTCCTCTCCACTTTAGCCAACCTGCATTTATTCTATTAGTAACATCTCCATCAATTTCCCCGTCATGTTGCAAAATAGATCCCAAGTATCTAAAAGAATCTCTCTTATGAATGTTATCGTCATCAATCTTCACCTCGATTCCTTCACCATTTGATGCAGCGCGAGACAACCAATTGGGGCTCAATTAAAGACTTTCATTTGTTGAAATTTAGCAATTAGGGTTTATTTTTTGTTCGTTAATTAAAGTCGGAAAATCCGTTGCATTTTTATTTAAAATAACAAGATTGCATGTGATCTCGAATCAATTAATTAGTCTATTAGAGTCAATTAGGATAAGTTAGATTTGAATTTTGATTTTCTTTCTATTTTTGTAATCACACCCATCCTATATAAAGGAGTGGTAGTCCCTTGTTTAAAAGACGGTTGAAGTTGAAATTAAATAGAGAATTATCTCATCTCTCTCCCTTTTCCTTCTCCCTCCATGTGATCCGCGCGCTTCTTCTTCCTCGAAACTCGCACATCAGACGTGCTTTCTCTTCTCCCTCCCTCCTATTTCTTCTACCAAATAATTTTTCCACTCATTAAAATTTTATATTTTCTTTGCTGCAGATTCCGATTTGCATCACCATTGCTTCAATCAAAAGTACACTACATATATTCGGTCTTAGCTCTACTTATACGAAATCCTTTAGTCTCTAATGCATGTCTCCAGACCTCAAGCTTCTCATTTACTCCATCTCTAGTCTCATCAATTAACACAATACCATAAGCAAATAACATACACCAAGGTATCTCATCATGAATATGACTTGTTAACTCATCCATAATCAAAGTAAAAAGGAATGGACTCAAAGCTGAACCTTGATGCAGACCAATGTTGATCTCAAAATAATCAGTCTTTGCAGACTAGATCCTTATACAAGATGAAGCCCTACATACATATCCTTTATGAGGTCAATGTATAGGATAAGTACTTGTCTCTTCTCCAAAACTCTCCACAATATCTCTCATGGGACAGAATCATAAGCCTTCTCCAAATCTATAAAAATCATATGGAGGTTCTTTCTTTTTACTCTATAAATCTCCATCGTTCTCTTCAAAAGTGGATGGCATCAATAGTTGAGCACCTGGGAAGAATCCAAATTGGTTTTCTTTTACTTTGGAAACTTGCCTCAACCTTCTTTCGATCGCACGTTCCTAAATTTTCATAGTGTGACTCATCAGCTTGACATCTCTGTAATTTAAACAATTTTGAATGTCTCCTTTGTTCTTATAAAAAGGCACCACGATTGCTTCTTTTCAAACTTCAGGCATTTTCTTGCCTCACCAAATAACATTGAATAAATTTGTAAGTCAAGTCAAACCACGCTCATTTAAAACTCTCCATAATTCTATAGGGATGACATCAAGTCCTACACCTTTCCCATGTCTCATAACCTTCAAAGCATCCTCCACTTCATTCCTTTGTATTCGTCTATAGCTTGCACGATTCAAGTAACTTTCACTACTAGCTAGATCTCCCAAAATGGTCGCTATATTTTCATCCCAAATGAAAAGCATATGGAAATACTGTTTCCATATAGTCTATATATCCTTCTGAGTAACAAGCATGTGACCCTCCCCATCCTTAATACATCTCAACTAAGAAAGATCTTTGGTCTTTATTTCTTTTGCTTTGGCCAACCTAAATATATGCTTTTCGCCCTCCTTAGAATCGAGATTTTGTACAAAACTTCATTTTTTGACTTGGCTTCCCTTACAGCCTCCTTTGCTTCCTTCTTCGTTATTTTATAGTTTGTGACAGTTTCCTCTGTTATATCCTTAGACATAGCTTTAAAGCATGCTTTTTAAATTATGAGCTTCTCTTGCACCACTCCACTCCACCACCAAGCCTCCTTTTGACATGAAGCTCCTCCTTTTGACTCGCCTAGCATCTCCTTGGCTACCCTTCGGATACAAGATGCCACCGCCTCCTACATCTTCTTTTTTCCGTTACAAACCCCAGATAAGTCTTCTGAAACCTTCTCCTTGAAGCATGATTGCTTCAATTGAAGATTCCACCATCTAGTTATAGTGATCTTGGAAACCCTCCTTTTCTTTACCAGGTCTTTTATTTGCACATCCATGACTAACATGCTATGTTGGGTTGTGAAGCTCTCTCCTGGCAACACAAGCGATCGCTTCTCCTCAACACAAAGTAATTTACTTGTGTTCTAGTCGGGTCACTCTTATAAGTAATTAAATGCTCCTCCTTGAAGAGAGTGTTTTCTATAAAAAGATTATAAGCCATTACAAAATCTAGAATGGCGTTTCGCTCTTCATTTCTATCCCTGAAGCCATGGCCTCTATGAACACTAGCATACCCTAAAGCATCCTTTCCCACGTATTCATTAAGATCTCCATCTAGGCAAATTATCTCTCTTTGTGCGATTCCTTGCATAATCGTATCTAAATCCTCTCAAAAAACTTATTTAATCCTTTCATCTAAACCAATTTGAGGTGCATAAACTGAGATGATATTTAGAATTTCTTCTTCGAGCACCAATTTTAGCAAAATAATCTGATCTCTGGATCTTTGCTCCTCAACTACACAATCATTCAAATCCTTATGAACAACCACTCCAGCACTATTTCTGTCATTATCTTTACCTAAATACAAAAGTTTAAAGCTTGTCTTCTCGATCTCCCTTACTTTTTCTCCAACCCATTTTATCTCTCAGAGACATAGTATCTTAATCTTCTTTCTTTCCATCGTATCTACAATCTCCATCAATTTATCAGTCATGGTGCCAATATTCCAACTACCTATCCGCAACTTCCTTTGCAAGAACCCTTGCAAATTTTGGACTACCTTTGAGTGGCGATGCAGCGGAACTAGCTTATTTACTCGCATGTGTTCCTCATGAGAGAATCCTTGTAAATTTTGAACTACATCCAAGCAGCGATGTAGCAGTCCTTGCCAACTTCTAATTGCATTCGGGCAATGCAACATGTCGCTAGTAAGAATGTCCCAATGAAATCTAAATATTTAACTCAGTCATGGACGATCCCAAGTCCGAGTAAATTTAGGAGGGTTGCGTGTTAGGCAGTTGACAACCAGCGCAAGAGAGACAAATTCTTTTAAGAACACTATTTAAGAATTTGTCTCAAAATAGTTCAGATCTTTTCAACCCCTCCCGTCATAAAAATACACATAATGACTACTTATCTAACAATTTTATCTACCATAACTAACTTCTATCACATATCACTTCTTATCCATAAGAATGAAGAATAGCAAATAACTACCACTTATCCCTCCTTATCCCACAGAATCCAACCCTGCAAATGAACATAAATGAGGGATGCAACAACCTAATCCCTCCTTATCATGTATCATGTATCCTGCTACCGAACATCCCCTTCAGGTCATGGACAATAAAGCATGGCCATGGGAGAGTGTTACATCTAACGAGAGGGCAATCTTCACTTTACATTTCATATTTAAATATTAGAACCGCTCATTCTTGCGGGACGTAAAACCTTCTATCAACTATTCTATCCTTTCTCTAAAACTAACCAAAACTTTAACTACTCTCGTGGAATGTCAGCGTTAGGGATGCAGACTGAAAAGTATGCAAATAAGTGGTATCATATTCCTATCTTCCTATCTGTTTTAAAATATGATATTAACCGAAATGAAAAGCATATTACCATATATTAAAAAAGAAATGACTAATATAGGCCACATCTTAGATATGTATGTTCAGAAACTTATATGTAATAAAAATAGATTGTATGAATTTACTCTCTAACAATTATATCAAGGGATTTTTACACACATAACCCTGAGTAATTTCGTAATAACATTCATAACCCTGCATAATCGTGAATTAAGCTTATGACCCTGAATAAGAGTGCCGTCTTACACCTATAACCTTCCGTTACTTTACTTCCTTAACTCAACCAGATGATTGAGTTAATCTAACCAATCAACAATCTAATGGCTGGAATTAATCTAAATAAAAAAATTAAGTATCCTATCCTATCTCTTGAGCCAGCCCCTGCATCCATGGTCGGTCAACGAGGGAGGGGGGCATGCAGATCGGTCGACGGGCGGCGAGGCTTCGGTCGGGTAGGAGTTTTGTTGGGTTCGCAGAGGTTGGTCGGTCCACGGGCAGCGAGGCTTCAGTTGGTGGGTTTGCAGAGGTTTGTCGGTCGACAGGCGACGAGGCTTCAGTTGGTGGGTTTGCAGAGGTTGGTCGGTCGACCGGGGGGGTATTGGTGGGTTTGCAGAGGTTGGTCGACCGGGGGGGAAGGGGGGTTGTATTGGTGGTTTTGCAGAGGTTGTGTTGGTCGACCCGGGGGGGCGATTGGTGGGTTTGTAGAGGGAGGGAGGGAGGGCAACGGGCGAGGAAGGGAGGCGAGGGATTGGGGTGGAGAGGTTGGTTGACGTGGGGAGATTGGTGGGTTTGTAGAGGTCGGTCGGTCGACGGACGAGGAAGGGAGGTGAGGGATTGGGGGGCTTCAGTCAGCGGGGGATTGGGTTGGGGGAGGGGGCTTCGATCAAGGTGAGGGCGGGGACCTTGCAGGTCGGTGGGGGGCAGCTTGCAGACCATGTGGGAATGACAGAGGTCGTGGCTGATGTGAGGAGGAGGGAGATTGGAGATAAGCTCGACGGTTCTAGTAGGGGATCAGTGGAGCTTCGCTTACAGAGCTCAACGGAGGAGGGGGGACCGGACTTCGAGCAGCATGGGAGTTTCGACAGTGAGGGCCTGAGGAGAGAGGGGGTGCTTGCAGAGGTCGATGGGAGGCAAGGGGAGGGGGTCCCGAAGAAGATGCGGCGGGGGCGCTCAACGCATGCAGGAGAGGCAGATCGACAGGAGGGAGAGAGATCATTTGATGGCATGTTTTTTCAATATGAATGAATATTAGGGGCAGTTTTGTATTTTTCAACGGTTTCCGTCAAACATAACGGACATCCCAAACGGAATATGACACAAGGTTATGTTATGTAAGAGTTAAGCATTACTCGGGGTTCTCATGTAGTTCACAATTATACAGGGTTATGAATGTTATTACAAAATTACTCAGGGTTATGGGTGTAAAAATCCCTTATATCAAATGCAGTTACATAAAGCATTGGATGTTGTATATAGAATATATGAATACATCTACTACTATAGTTAGAATTGGAATGGGTATATACACATACAATACATATGCTTATGCATTCGTCTAAAAAAACACGTATGTTTGTGCATATCCAAAGGATGTCCACATCCATTACTAAATAGCTATAAACACAGAGGCTAAAATCTGCATAAAACGGGTATGGTAGCATGTCCAATTTAACAACAAATTTTTGCTCCCGGAGATCAATCAATAAGATCGATACTATTACCTACGTCCCACAATCAATCAATCAAAATTGATTATACATAATAAAACAGATCAAGAAAGATACTATTACTTGACTTCCTCAACAAAATTTTGCTTCCCAAACAAACCAAAACAAGATTACATTGTAGGCATGTGAGAATAAAAATACTAAATATACAATCAATCCAATCATAAACTGAAACACCAACAAGACGCACCTGCCACTTCGCGGTGCCCAAAGCGGTTTGGAGTTCTTTGCACAACTCTTCTAAAACATCTCGTCCCGATACCTCAGCTCGTTTTCGCAACCACATCCTATACGTAGATTGCATTCTGGAAAGAAAAATAGAGTGCAATCAATATGAAGCAAAGGAGGGAAAAACTTGATATATTCGTATATCCCCATAAACCTATCAATGCATTACAGACCAATAGCTAGCACAATTAACCTACAAGGAAAACCTCAACCAAAAAGGGAAAGGCATCCCTCGAGATATTGGAGCTTAAAATCGTAAATAGACGCTCTCAATGACCCCACGGAAGAAAACGAAGAACCCAAACCAAAACAGTTGTGTTCGAACAATTGGAAGAAAAAATAAACATACATGTCGGCGGATTCCTGAACTGCCTCTGCAGCGGGAAAGAAGGCATCTTCCCGCCACTGATCAAAAGCACACGCGACCGCCATCTGATCCACTCAAGAAAGCTTGAACCCTTCCAACGCTCCAGAGCGTCTACCAACCTGCCACTCCGCCGCCGGAAAGCACCACAGACGAACCCGACTTGCAAAAGAGGGAGATTTATCCGGTAAAGCAAAGGAAAGGAGTGACGGAGAGGGGAGAGGCGTAGAAGCAACTCCAGAGATACCTTCTCTCCGTATATATTCCTTTGTTGGGTGAAGTGGGGGTGGTTCGGAGCAGCGTCGGCGAGAGGGGGTTGAAAGTGGGAATCGTCGCAAAGACCACACACGACGGTGTTATTATTAAATTAGTGTTTAGTCGTATCCGAGAGGCATCGCATCAAACTGAGGTGGCTGCTCGTTGGCCGTGGTCATCGAATCTACGTGGGCGTGTGGTTCGGTAGTTTCTTTAGCTAAATTTATTCATATATGCATGGACCATGATTTGATCAAATGAATTTGGGGTTAACGGCTGTCCTTGAGGAGCATAGGTTCTTTGACTCCCTCGAGAAACTTCCAGCTGCGTTGGACGCTCGACTAATCTAAGTCGTGTCTAGATATGAACTTTATATCCGTTCAATGCTAGCGCTTCGCTGGAGATATCCGGTGGCAATGATGTTTTTTTGTAAAATCTCCATTTAAATCTGCATTTCATGCTACTATACCGAGCTATATTGCATGTTTCTTTGTTATGTTTTATTTTTTACATTTTCTCTCCTTTTTTTTTGCCTTTTTTGAACTAAATCACGTTTGTAATTTAACGTTACTTCTTAATATCATTGGATATATAAACGTACTTGGGACAACATATCTATTTTATGGAATTTGTTGGATTGCAGTTGAAAGCTTAAGGCTAAATTATAGAAAAGGGCGTAAGTTATGCGTCAATTCCTAATCACATATTCATTTTTTGAATGTAACAAAGAGAGGACTGGTCTTATTATTTTGTCTCAAATGTATGCCGCTATAAAATTCGGTGCCCTTTATAGACGACGTTAGACCTGTAATTGAAAGGTTAGTCCATGATAACTGGGATCTTGCGAGGGTCAAAATATGTCTCACACAAGGCGGAGACAAAGTCGCTGTGACGACCACTCATAAAACCCCAATTAGTCAACAATTAACCCACAACAACGATCAAATAATGAAAAGCAAGATGTGGAGTTAAAATTTATTATAACTCTACATAAAAGATGTGTATAGGATCAAGTATGTAGAGGTCGAACACAGGAAGCAAGCAATAAAATCGGGCAAAATCAATGCTCAAGAATGAATGTGATGTACTTGCCTATATAAGTGTTATTTTTGTGGGTTTTTAATTTTATAATTTTTTATTTTAAATTTTATAATTTTATATTTTTTATATTTTCTTTTATAAAATAAGATATATATCTATACAATAAAGAAAAGAGGGGTAATATATTTATAAAAATAGGTAAAGATAAGCAAAATTCAGGAAATAAAATCTTTTTTATGCTTTTTTTAATTTTTTTGTGATTTTTCTATATTTTTGCAAAATTTTTTGGTATTTTTAAAACCAAAAATACTTAAAATAGAGAATAAAATAAATAGTTGAGATTAAAATGGAGATGAAAAATAGTAAACAGATTCAAAATTCTTCAAATTAATTTTAAAATAAAGATAATAAAATAAAGAAAATTTGGAAACATAAATTATATTTTTAGGAATTTTTAATATTTTTATAAATGTTTTAGGGGTTTTGCAATTTTTATTGGTTTTCTTTTATATTTTTTAATGATTTTTGGCCTGAATATAAAACACATGAAAATAAACAAAATATATTTTGGGGGAATTTTTCAAAGAGTTTTAATATTTTTTTATGTATTTTCTAATGCAAACAGAGATGAAAATGCATATTTTTTGAATTTTTATAAATATTAAAGTACAATGCAAAATAAAATTATGGTATGATAGAGCAATGCAACAGGAAGCTAGGGTAATTTTTTGGGATTTTTTTGGATTTTAGAGATGCATGAAATAAATACAAACACCAAAGAGAAAATTCATCCCTAGTAGGGGTGTTTTTGTAAATATGCAAAAGTCTAGGGGGTTGTAATGTACTTTTTCCAGAAAATTATAGCTAAACAAGATTATTTCAGGACCAATTAGAAATAACCAAAAAGCCAAGGTTATCACTGCAAAAAGACCAAGCCCGCACGTTCACGTGCTTGGCAAGGACATGTACGCAAATAACAAAACCTGGGGGGATAACTTGCAATTTGTCCAAAAATATTACAACTGCATATAAAAGTTTCTGGACCTAATCGAAATAACATAAATAGCGAGGGCCCTCTTGCAAAATACCCTGACCCCCACATGCTCAAGTCATGTGAGGTGACGTAGACAGGGGCCTCGATGTATTAATCAAAAGTGCATGAGCTTAGCTATAAATATTACAAAAGTTTAAAGCTGCAGATGAAAGATTTTAAACTAATAAATAAATACACAAAATGGCGAGGGCGGATATTGATGATCGCGAAATCTACCTCTTTAATAGTCGATATTTGTAGTATAGGAAGCGGATTTCGGTCGTCAAAATACCACAATCTTCGAATGTTGTGGAATATTTTTTTACTTGGCAAGTTTACCAAGGTCGAACTCAGGGAACGGTGATTTTTAGTTGCGCGGTCTTAAATCAAATTTAATTGATTAATGCTCGGTTAATTTTTGTGTTGAGAAAAATATACAATGCAATGGTGGAGGAGTGATGCAAAGAAAATATACAAAGACGACTATTCAGCACAGGATCTGTGATTAATAATTCAACTTCAATATATGTTAATTGATAACCTCGAAATTTATCACAGATCAGACGCTATAATTCAGAAGAGTGTCAATAAATAATCTCATAAGTTCTGGCTCTGATAAAAATCTCTTCTAAATTCCCTGTAGATTAATCCTTAATCGATAGACATTATCTTCGAAAAATACAAGGAAAATAAATTTTCAATCTTCCTTTCCGAAGCCCCTGCATAAAATAAGTCCTCAAATAATATCCCAACTCCAACAAGTCCCTGTAAAATAAATCGTCAGTTTTTCCAAGTTACTTGTGGCACAGATATGTCAAGATGAGCCTACAAATGACAACAGATATACTCAATAATAATTATCAATAATCAGCCTTAAATCTGTCCACAAATGATGCTAAGTTGTAGAGCACGGAATTAGCTTCGAAACGACATATTATATGCTCAAATCGGAGTCCATATGACAAAGATATGATAAAATGAAATTTCAGGGACTAAAATGTAAATAAAACAAAGTTTTCTTTGCAAAAAGGTCCCTGGGAGGACTTATCTGTAATTAATAAAACTTGGAGGGGCCTGGATGTCATTTACCCCTGGCGGGGGTATTTCTGTAATTTCTGAAAGTGCCAGGGGTATGGCTGCAATTTACCCTAAAAGCACGTGCGCCGCACGTGCTTGCGGAGGCTCGGGGATGAAGCTGGAGGCTCGGGTGGCGAAGGAGAGGCTCGGGTGGCGAAGGAGAGGCTCGGGTCCCGAGCCTGTGGTTCGGGTCGGGCCTAGAGGCTCGGGTGCCCGAGCCGTGAGACTTGGAGGCCGGCTCGGGGGAGACACGTGGTGGGCCGCTGCCCGTTGGATCTGGGGCGTGATCCAACGGCGGCTGGGGGGTTGACGCGGAGGAAGATCTGAGCCGTAGGATCAAGGGGGATTAGCCTTGATCCGACGGCAGCTGTAAGCTGCAACGTCGGAGCGATCGGGGCGGAGCGGGAATCGACGCCTCCGCGCGGGCGCAGAGGTCGAGGTGGAGGCGGTGCTTCCGCCCCTCGGCCGACACACAGCGCGAGGGCAGAGGAGGCCGGAGGTGGAGACGCGGCGGGGAGGCGGTCGAGGGTGGCGAGGTGCGGCGCTGGCGGAGGCCGCGCGCGGTGAAGGGCGGAGCTGGTGGCGCCGCGTGAGGCGGAGGCGCGGCGGCGGAGGTTCGGGAGGACGATCAGGTCGAGGCGGAGGCGCTCGATGGCGATGGAGGTCCCGTCGCGATGAGGGGCGGCGGCGGTCGCGGCGGATGGTGGAGGTGCTGTCGAAGGCCGCTGCAGCTGCGCGAGGCGAGGCGATGGGGTGGTGCGGCTGAAATGGAGGCGTTGGGAGCTGAACTCCTACGAAGGAGCTTGGCCACAGTCGATGGTGCGAAGGAGCTCGGCTTCCTGCAGGGGTTAGTCAAACAAGCACGAAGGAAGGGAATGTGATGGGACTCCCGTTGCGGATGAGGGATGCAGGTTGGATTGTCGACCTGAGCGAGGCCGACCGAGAAGGGGATCTGAGAGGTTGAAGCGTAGGTGGAGGAGAAAGCAAGGGAATTACTTGAGGGATGAAGCTCGACGGTCGAAGGAGTCCGGAGCAAGGGCAGTCCTCGGGGAGGAGGAACAGAGGATGGCGTAGCCTCTGGATCGCGCCGAAGGGTCGCTGTCACCAGCCGTAGGAGAGGGCGGATGGGTTTTGGAGCCGGCGAGGAGGTGTCTTTATAGGGAGCTGGTCACGGCCGTTACGAGAGGAGGCGGAGTAACGGCCGGCGAGGAGGTGGCTGTTAAGGCCGTGTATGGCGGGGTCGGTTACAAGGGGGAGAACGGCAAGGAGAGGGGGGCGGCTTTGGCAACGGCTGGAGGAAGGGGACGGGGGTCACGTGCTAGGCACGTGATCCAGGTGTGGCCAGGAGAGAGAGAAAAGCGGGGTGCCACGTGGCATGCCCAGGGGCTGCCACGTGGCACCCCAAAAAAATGTCAACTTTAATGACGGAGAAGAAGGAGAACGAGACCTCGGATCAAAAAATTTCCTTCACGGAAGTTGCTCGTCTCGACGAGATCTACAACTTTCATGAAGGACCCGGGAGCAAAAGAGGTCACCTGTGAGAAGTGGTATTTTTGGTGGCTTTCCATGTGTACGAAAAACCGTATTTTTGAGATTTTGTATTTTTTTTGGTGGTTTTAGAGAGGATAAAAATTCTATAAAAATACGATAAATAAGAAGAAAATTATTTACACATTAATCTAATTTTTTTGGATTTTTAAAAGATAAGAAATTAGGAAAATAAAATAAAAGTAAGAAACGCTCAACTTGTGCACAGACCGACAACAGACACTTGGACTTGGTCAATTTCTTTGATCTCAGTTTTAATACGGATTTGAATCTTTGCATTTCTTATTAAAACTTTCATCAAAGGACACAAATAAAAAAGAAATAAAATTAAAAGAGTTAATTAAGCACATAAAATCGCAGGTCAAAATTAGTAAGAAGTTAAAATGCGCAAAAGAGGCCCAAAACCCAACTTTCACATATGTGCTCCGAATTTTATGAAATTGGTCTTATTTTGAAGGTATTTGAAAATGGAGTACTTTAAAAGTGAGTAGACCAAAATCGGACACTGTATGAGGGAGATATGCTCGTTTTAGTCCGTCAGATGTGAAATTTGACTTTGAGATTATTTGACACTTATTGGAGTCAGTAATTTTTTTGTATTTTTTATTTAATAAGGTTAGTAATATCTACACAATGGAGGTGGTTTTGGGTCAATCGGAGTTAGGATGAATTAACTAAAAATATGAGAAGTTAGCGGCTTTTTGGGCTAATTTACACAAGGGATTTTTAATGCAATTTATGCATGATGAAATGCGGATATTATTTACACATGCATGATGGCTAATAATGCTCTTTTAATGATTAATTACAAGAGGATGATGGGGGACAGAGCCTAAATGACCAATTTTAGCATGATGAATACGAGATTCATCATACCCCTATACTTAGACCATGCTCGTCCCCGAGCATGAATGAATGACTTAGTTGATTACATCCCTGACCGTGTAAGTGAATTTTCAAGGCTTAGTTCAGAGAAGACCCTTAATTTGAGTGATCCTAAAATTCTGAGCTCATCCAAGCTTTAATCAAAAGGAACCCAACTTCTCTAATTTTCAGACTCTCTTTTTGTACATATAGTATAAGGATATGATTCTTAGTGTACTGCATTCATGAGAGTCAAGTCGAGATATCACCCAAAGTTCCAATCCAAGAGACTCTCCTCTAGACCTGATCCTCAACCCTAGGGAATAAGTCTATTCTTGCTTCAGTCAACCGTCTCATTAGTTTGTCAGACTTGAAAGTGTAGATGGACGGCCAGTTGATGGAGGGCATAGGATTGTGTCTGATTTTCTCTCCCTTTCATTGGAACAAGGTGCCTCTCGAGTGCCTTATTACTCAACACAAATATATTTTATTTTGTTGATCAATGTGTCCGTCAAGAGAATTTGGAGTCGTCTGTAACCAAAAAGCCAAGGTTATCACTGCAAAAAGACCAAGCCCGCACGTTCACGTGCTTGGCAAGGACATGTACGCAAATAACAAAACCTGGGGGGATAACTTGCAATTTGTCCAAAAATATTACAACTGCATATAAAAGTTTCTGGACCTAATCGAAATAACATAAATAGCGAGGGCCCTCTTGCAAAATACCCTGACCCCCACATGCTCAAGTCATGTGAGGTGACGTAGACAGGGGCCTCGATGTATTAATCAAAAGTGCATGAGCTTAGCTATAAATATTACAAAAGTTTAAAGCTGCAGATGAAAGATTTTAAACTAATAAATAAATACACAAAATGGCGAGGGCGGATATTGATGATCGCGAAATCTACCTCTTTAATAGTCGATATTTGTAGTATAGGAAGCGGATTTCGGTCGTCAAAATACCACAATCTTCGAATGTTGTGGAATATTTTTTTACTTGGCAAGTTTACCAAGGTCGAACTCAGGGAACGGTGATTTTTAGTTGCGCGGTCTTAAATCAAATTTAATTGATTAATGCTCGGTTAATTTTTGTGTTGAGAAAAATATACAATGCAATGGTGGAGGAGTGATGCAAAGAAAATATACAAAGACGACTATTCAGCACAGGATCTGTGATTAATAATTCAACTTCAATATATGTTAATTGATAACCTCGAAATTTATCACAGATCAGACGCTATAATTCAGAAGAGTGTCAATAAATAATCTCATAAGTTCTGGCTCTGATAAAAATCTCTTCTAAATTCCCTGTAGATTAATCCTTAATCGATAGACATTATCTTCGAAAAATACAAGGAAAATAAATTTTCAATCTTCCCTTCCGAAGCCCCTGCATAAAATAAGTCCTCAAATAATATCCCAACTCCAACAAGTCCCTGTAAAATAAATCGTCAGTTTTTCCAAGTTACTTGTGGCACAGATATGTCAAGATGAGCCTACAAATGACAACAGATATACTCAATAATAATTATCAATAATCAGCCTTAAATCTGTCCACAAATGATGCTAAGTTGTAGAGCACGGAATTAGCTTCGAAACGACATATTATATGCTCAAATCGGAGTCCATATGACAAAGATATGATAAAATGAAATTTCAGGGACTAAAATGTAAATAAAACAAAGTTTTCTTTGCAAAAAGGTCCCTGGGAGGACTTATCTGTAATTAATAAAACTTGGAGGGGCCTGGATGTCATTTACCCCTGGCGGGGGTATTTCTGTAATTTCTGAAAGTGCCAGGGGTATGGCTGCAATTTACCCTAAAAGCACGTGCGCCGCACGTGCTTGCGGAGGCTCGGGGACGAAGCTGGAGGCTCGGGTGGCGAAGGAGAGGCTCGGGTGGCGAAGGAGAGGCTCGGGTCCCGAGCCTGTGGTTCGGGTCGGGCCTAGAGGCTCGGGTGCCCGAGCCGTGAGACTTGGAGGCCGGCTCGGGGGAGACACGTGGTGGGCCGCTGCCCGTTGGATCTGGGGCGTGATCCAACGGCGGCTGGGGGGTTGACGCGGAGGAAGATCTGAGCCGTAGGATCAAGGGGGATTAGCCTTGATCCGACGGCAGCTGTAAGCTGCAACGTCGGAGCGATCGGGGCGGAGCGGGAATCGACGCCTCCGCGCGGGCGTAGAGGTCGAGGTGGAGGCGGTGCTTCCGCCCCTCGGCCGACACACAGCGCGAGGGTAGAGGAGGCCGGAGGTGGAGACGCGGCGGGGAGGCGGTCGAGGGTGGCGAGGTGCGGCGCTGGCGGAGGCCGCGCGCGGTGAAGGGCGGAGCTGGTGGCGCCGCGCGAGGCGGAGGCGCGGCGGCGGAGGTTCGGGAGGACGATCAGGTCGAGGCGGAGGCGCTCGATGGCGATGGAGGTCCCGTCGCGATGAGGGGCGGCGGCGGTCGCGGCGGATGGTGGAGGTGCTGTCGAAGGCCGCTGCAGCTGCGCGAGGCGAGGCGATGGGGTGGTGCGGCTGAAATGGAGGCGTTGGGAGCTGAACTCCTACGAAGGAGCTTGGCCACAGTCGATGGTGCGAAGGAGCTCGGCTTCCTGCAGGGGTTAGTCAAACAAGCACGAAGGAAGGGAATGTGATGGGACTCCCGTTGCGGATGAGGGATGCAGGTTGGATTGTCGACCTGAGCGAGGCCGACCGAGAAGGGGATCTGAGAGGTTGAAGCGTAGGTGGAGGAGAAAGCAAGGGAATTACTTGAGGGATGAAGCTCGACGGTCGAAGGAGTCCAGAGCAAGGGCAGTCCTCGGGGAGGAGGAACAGAGGATGGCGTAGCCTCTGGATCGCGCCGAAGGGACGCTGTCACCAGCCGTAGGAGAGGGCGGATGGGTTTTGGAGCCGGCGAGGAGGTGTCTTTATAGGGAGCTGGTCACGGCCGTTACGAGAGGAGGCGGAGTAACGGCCGGCGAGGAGGTGGCTGTTAAGGCCGTGTATGGCGGGGTCGGTTACAAGGGGGAGAACGGCAAGGAGAGGGGGGCGGCTTTGGCAACGGCTGGAGGAAGGGGACGGGGGTCACGTGCTAGGCACGTGACCCAGGTGTGGCCAGGAGAGAGAGAAAAGCGGGGTGCCACGTGGCATGCCCAGGGGCTGCCACGTGGCACCCCAAAAAAATGTCAACTTTAATGATGGAGAAGAAGGAGAAGGAGACCTCGGATCAAAAAATTTCCTTCACGGAAGTTGCTCGTCTCGACGAGATCTACAACTTTCATGAAGGACCCGGGAGCAAAAGAGGTCACCTGTGAGAAGTGGTATTTTTGGTGGCTTTCCATGTGTACGAAAAACCGTATTTTTGAGATTTTGTATTTTTTTTGGTGGTTTTAGAGAGGATAAAAATTCTATAAAAATATGATAAATAAGAAGAAAATTATTTACACATTAATCTAATTTTTTTGGATTTTTAAAAGATAAGAAATTAGGAAAATAAAATAAAAGTAAGAAACGCTCAACTTGTGCACAGACCGACAACAGACACTTGGACTTGGTCAATTTCTTTGATCTCAGTTTTAATACGGATTTGAATCTTTGCATTTCTTATTAAAACTTTCATCAAAGGACACAAATAAAAAAGAAATAAAATTAAAAGAGTTAATTAAGCACATAAAATCGCAGGTCAAAATTAGTAAGAAGTTAAAATGCGCAAAAGAGGCCCAAAACCCAACTTTCACATATGTGCTCCGAATTTTATGAAATTGGTCTTATTTTGAAGGTATTTGAAAATGGAGTACTTTAAAAGTGAGTAGACCAAAATCGGACACTGTATGAGGGAGATATGCTCGTTTTAGTCCGTCAGATGTGAAATTTGACTTTGAGATTATTTGACACTTATTGGAGTCAGTAATTTTTTTGTATTTTTTATTTAATAAGGTTAGTAATATCTACACAATGGAGGTGGTTTTGGGTCAATCGGAGTTAGGATGAATTAACTAAAAATATGATAAGTTAGCGGCTTTTTGGGCTAATTTACACAAGGGATTTTTAATGCAATTTATGCATGATGAAATGCGGATATTATTTACATATGCATGATGGCTAATAATGCTCTTTTAATGATTAATTACAAGAGGATGATGGGGGACAGAGCCTAAATGACCAATTTTAGCATGATGAATACGAGATTCATCATACCCCTATACTTAGACCATGCTCGTCCCCGAGCATGAATGAATGACTTAGTTGATTACATCCCTGACCGTGTAAGTGAATTTTCAAGGCTTAGTTCAGAGAAGACCCTTTATTTGAGTGATCCTAAAATTCTGAGCTCATCCAAGCTTTAATCAAAAGGAACCCAACTTCTCTAATTTTCAGACTCTCTTTTTGTACATATAGTATAAGGATATGATTCTTAGTGTACTGCATTCATGAGAGTCAAGTCGAGATATCACCCAAAGTTCCAATCCAAGAGACTCTCCTCTAGACCTGATCCTCAACCCTAGGGAATAAGTCTATTCTTGCTTCAGTCAACCATCTCATTAGTTTGTCAGACTTGAAAGTGTAGATGGACGGCCAGTTGATGGAGGGCATAGGATTGTGTCTGATTTTCTCTCCCTTTCATTGGAACAAGGTGCCTCTCGAGTGCCTTATTACTCAACACAAATATATTTTATTTTGTTGATCAATGTGTCCGTCAAGAGAATTTGGAGTCGTCTGCACTTGTTTTTCTGGGAGTACACTGGGGTGTGTCTCTTTTGAGTATCTAAGATAACTTCGACACCCAGACTTGTATCGCTTACGATGCAGAGCCCTTTTATGGTGTCAGCCCGACTCCTTGGTCCTAATTAGCGCTTGGTCCAAGTGGACACTTTGAAAATGTTTGGGAGCGCTCGCCATTGGTGGAAGCTCATTTAGAATTTGACTTTGGATGATAGAGCTTTTCTTTGACATTTCTTTTTTTTTTTTGTTGGCTAGCTCCACTGCTTTTACCAAAAGTTGGCGCACACTGATCAACAATTTTCATTAAGTTTCATCACACCCTGGCACTTAGGTCAATATCAAAAAGATAGCATATGAACTTGTTCACATACTGGCTGGGTTTTTGCTGACACTCAGGTTTTCTGCAGCCTTCATTAACTTTATCCCATCCTCGAATATCATCAGATCGGGTCTAAACTCAAATCTCTAGTCCTAGTTCCTCAAGTGATATCTCAACTCTTCTCATCAATCATGCAGTTGTGAAAGTGATTGTGCTGATCATATTCTTTTTGAATGTTAGAGATGAAGAGTGCAATATAGCGCTCAAATCTTTCAAACTAGGGAAGTGTGGATTATTAAGTTCTAAAAACCCTATTGACTAAGGCAGGCTAACTTAGAATCTCAAGATTTCAGAAATCAAGTGTCCTCAAAAATCCTCAAGCCTTGAGTGATAGTGAATGTGTCAGGAATATATCAACCAAGGAATGCATGAAATGCGTGATGAAATGCAAGACCATGAGTTTTTTTTTGATTTGTTTTTTTTTAAGCAGGTATTATACACACTACTTATACCCATCCCCGATGTTAGATAAAAACGATTAAAGTGCGAGCTATGGATAAAGTAGATAAAATATATACCAAAACACCCCCCTATACTTAGCTTGTGCTATGTCCTCATGGCACAAAGTGAAATGGTGACATAGCTCGTACTAAATATAGAAGGACTAAAAACAAGAGAAGTGATGTATAAACAATGGATGCGGTCCCCCTATACTTAGGCTCAGGTCAGCCTAAGTATAATCGGTTAATTACAGATGTGGAACCGGGAAGAATTTCGGATGTACAAGAGAGTGTAGGTCTCGGAGAGGTGTGCTATCTGGGCAGATCAAATTTTTCATCAAAATCTATGTCCTGAGTGAAGGAGATCTGTTCAACTTGTACTAATTGCTCATTGGATTCGACAAAATGTTTAAGCAGCTGACCGTTGATTATAGATGTTTGCGCGCTATCTGCGGTCTCTGAGATCTCAACACTCCCATTATTGTGTACCTCTCTTACAATGAAGGGTCCCGTCCATTTTGATTTCAATTTTCCTTGGAAAATTTTCAACTTTGCATTAAATAGCCAAACTTTCTGCCCTGGGACAAAGATCTTTGTTCGAATGTTCCTGTCATGCCATCTTTTTACTTTTTCTTTGTAGATGATGCTGTTTTCGTAAGCATGATTTCGGATTTCAGACAGTTCATTCAAATTGATGTCTCGGTTCTTCTTTCCTTGGTGACAGTTCCAATTAATCTTTTTGATTGCCCATTCTGATTTATGTACGAGCTCTGTGGGCAAATGGCATGGTTTTCCATATACCATTCTAAACGGGGAGGTGCCCAATGGGGTCTTATAAGCCGTCCGGTAGGCCCACAGAACTTGGTCCAGGAGTTGGGACCAGTTCTTCCTGTCAGGGCGAACGAGCTTTTGTAAAATTCCTTTAACCTCCCTGTTTGACACCTCGGCCATGCCATTGGATTGTGGGTGGTAAGGAGTAGCGACACGGTGCTCGATGCCGTATTCCTTAGTCAACTTCTTCACCTCCCGGTTGACAAAGTGGCTTCCCCCATCAGATATTAAAACTTTTGGAATTCCAAACCTCGAAATAATATGATCTTTCAAAAACCTGCAAACAGTTTTGCTATCTGCAACTCGAGTAGGGATAGCCTCCACCCATCTAGATAAATAATCTACCGCGAGAAGAATATATTCAAATCCTTGACTATTAGGGAATGGGCCCATAAAGTCAATGCCCCATGCATCGAATATGTCACAGATAATCACTGGTTGCATAGGCATGGCATCTTTGGAACCAATGGTTCCTCCCATTCTCTGACAGACGGGGCACGACCTCACAAAATTATAAGCATCCTTAAACAAGGTCGGCCAGTAAAATCCACATTGCAATATCTTCTCAGCGGTCCTCCTCCCAGAGTGATGTCCTCCCGCCTCCAAGGTGTGGCATAGATTGAGGATACTTTGATATTCCTCTTGAGGAATACATCTTCGCCATATGCAATCCGGTCCTTCAAAGAAAAGGAAAGGATCTTCCCAATGATAGTGTCTCGCTTCAGATATGAGTCGATCGATTTTGTTTCTGGGCCAACCTTGAGGAACTTCATTGGTGACGAGATAATTCACCGTGTCTGCATACCAAGGGAGCGAATCAATAGCAGAAATTGACTCGTCTGGGAAGGTTTCACGGATCGATTCAGATTCCGGAATTTTGTTATGTTCAATCCGTGATAAATGATCAGCCACGACATTCTTAACACCAGGTTTGTCCTTAATCTCCAAATCAAATTCTTGAAGTAGTAGAATCCATCTCAGAAGTCGTGCTTTTGCATCCTTTTTGGCCATTAAAAAGCGAATGGCAGAATGGTCTGTGTAAACTGTCACCTTAGATCCTAGAAGTATTGATCGAAATTTTTCCAAGGCAAAAACCACAACAAGCATCTCTTTTTCGGTCACAGTGTAATTTTTCTGAGCAGGGTCTAAAACTTTGCTTGCGTAGTGAACAGCATACGGGATTCCATCTTTTCGTTGTCCTAATACAGCCCCTACAGCGAAATCAGATGCGTCTGTCATGATCTCGAAGGGAAGAGACCAGTCGGGAGCTTGTAGGACGGGTGTCTCAATGATCCTTTTCTTGAGTAATTCGAAGGCTTCTAGACACTTATGATCTACCAGGAATTCAGTGTCTTTCCCAAGAAGGTCTGTTAACGGTCGGGCAATTTTTGAAAAGTCTTTGATAAATCTCCTGTAAAATCCGACATGCCCTAGAAAAGACCGTACTTGTTTCACATTTGTAGGTGGCTCAAGCTTTTTGATCACATCAACTTTGGCAGGGTCAACCTCCATTCCCTTCTTGGAGATGACATGCCCTAGTACAATGCCCTCTTTTACCATGAAATGGCTTTTTTCCCAAGAGAGCACCAGATTCACTTCCCTGCACTTTTGGAGGACTCGATCCAGGTGCGCTAGACAATCATCGAATGAATCACCGTGGACCGAGAAGTCATCCATGAAGACTTCCAGGAAATCCCCAACCATGTCGGCAAAAATTGCAATCATGCATCGTTGAAAGGTGTCGGGGGCATTGCAAAGACCAAAGGGCATTCGCTTGAATGCGTATGTGCCGAAGGGGCATGTGAAAGTAGTCTTTTCCTGGTCCTCGGGGGCGATGGCTACCTGATTGTAGCCCGAGTACCCGTCTAAGAAACAGAAGTATTCTCTCCCTGCCAATCTCTCCAGGATTTGATCAATAAAAGGCAGCGGAAAGTGATCCTTCTTTGTTGCGGCATTCAGGCGTCTGTAATCCACACAGACACGCCATGACGTAGGTACCCGTGTCGTAATCTTTTCTCCCTCCTCATTGGTGATAATCTGTAGTCCTGACTTTTTCGGGACTACATGCAAAGGTGAAACCCATTTGGAGTCGGAGATGGGATATATGAACCCAGCTTTACACCATTTTTCGATCTCAGTCTTAACCACTTCCCGTAAGTTTGGATTCAATCTACGTTGGCATTCACGGGAGGGTTTAGCATTATCTTCCAAGTAAATATGGTGTGAGCACAGGGCTGGGTTAATCCCTGGAAGATCAGACAATCTCCAGCCTATAGCCTTGCGGTTTTTCTCCAAAACATTAAGCAGGCGGATCTCCTGCTCTTCGGTCAGTTGTGAGCTGATAATGACCGGAAATTGTCCTTTTTGTCCTGCAAGGAAGGCATACTTAAGTGTAGGGGGCAATGGTTTGAGTTCAGGTAAGTCAATGATGTTTCTTGAATCTGGTTCTGTCTGTGATGTTTGTTTTTGTGATGTGGACGCTTGTAGTGTATCAATGTTGACCACCATCATGGTTGTATCAGGGATCGGATCGCTAATGATGGAATGAGGTGTGGCAATCGCCGCGTCCGATCGGTGTACCTTACTCAAGGATTGTCCATAAGGAGAATGGACTGACAGGTCGAGAGTGGCCTCTGAGTCTCCAAGAGTATAGGTAGATGCATGGATGAGCTGGCAGACTAAGTCATCAACAATATCCTCACCAGATGAGGTGGATTCTATCATTGCAGCTGAGTTTTGTCTCCAGGACCCAGCTGTTGGTTCTGTAATTTCAGTCTCAGTTTCTGATTTTTCAGACTCGGTGCTCGACTCAGTTTCAGGTCTTTGGAACCTAGTTTGCTGCATTTTAAGTTCAACTTTCCCGAACTGGATTCTCCCTGATGTATAATCAAATATAGCTCCTGCGGTCCTAAGGAAGGGTCGCCCTAGTATCATCTGGGAATCTTTCCAATTTCTAGGGACATCCATGTCAAGAATTGTAAAATCTACTGGGTAGTTTTGTCCCTCTATGTTGATGACAATGTTTCGAATCTCGCCCCTAGGTCGCTTAGTTGAGGTGTCTGCAAATTGAAGTACGGCTGTTGATTGCTTAAGAGGACCTAGATTGAGATGCTCATATAGGGTTGTGGGCATGAGATTGATGGATGATCCATTGTCTAACAATGTTCTTGCAAACTTGATTTCGTTGATGTAGCTAGTGACGAAGTGAGCACCCATGTCTCTTTTCTTTCTTGGCAGCTCATTTTTTATAAGACGAGATGTGGCCACTGAGAGTATGTGTTTCTTTGTTCGGCTAGGATTTTGTTTGCTGGCCCTAGTTGGTGTGCATCTCACCTTAAGGTATTTCCGAAAAGCTGAGTCTCTTTCTATCATCTCATTCAAGGACAGAGTGACCTTAATATTTTCCTTGCAGATGCGGGCCATCTCATCATCATTTTTTTTGGTTTTTTATGTTTTTCTTCTTCCCTGCCGTAAGAGCACGGGGGAAAGGAACAGATTTGTTGTGATCAACATCATCACTTTTATTGAATGAAAAAGTTCGTACAGGACTCTGACTCGGACTAAAAACAGGGAAACTTGGTGGCATTTCTTTGTCTGACTCAGACTCAGACTCTCCATTATATCCGGGTGGTGTGGGTGGGACTTGTTCTTTCTCCTCCTGTCTTTCTTTGTCAATTCCCCCAGGGTTGTGTGAATTGGAGGACACTGGGGCTATGTCTTCGTGTTCCTTTGCTCGATTAGGCATGGTTACGGTCCTTCCGCTCCTAAGAGAGATATGATAAGAGTCATTATTTGAGGAAGGTTTAAGCTCAGGTATGGAATAGTCAGAGATTAATAACTGATTGTGTCCAAGGCTATTTGGGTTAGCCTGGACTTGAGCTGGAATCACGGTCTGGGGTGCTGTCACCTCATCTCTCCAACGAGAGAGTCGATTTATGTCGACTCTCATGTCATGAAGCTCATCCAGCACTCGCGGGAGTTCTGGAGAGATAGCAGAAGAGGAGGAGGACCCTTGGCTCTGCCTGGCCTGAGGTCGCTGATATTGCCCTTGTTAGCTTTGGCGTTGGTTCTGCTGTGGCTGAGGTTGCGGGTTCTGATAACCCGTGCGATATTGCTGCCTCTGTTGTAGTTGAGGCTGGTAGGTGAGCTGGGCTTGCGGTGGACGAGGATTTGGAGTAGAGTTTTGGCTTGAGCGATTGACTGGTTCCAAATTATACCAGACTCCATTTATCTCCATGACCTGTGGAGGTTCCTCAAAATCAGTCTGAGCGGAGGTTTCATCAGTTTGAGAGGACAAGACTTGGTCTCCACCCCAATGGCTATGTTGCCCTACCCCTTGGCCTTGAATGTAGTGAATTTGGTGTATGGGTGCGGGGGGTGCAATCTTTGATACCCTGTCAGCCAATTCCTCCATTTGTTTAGGCAATTTGGCCAATTTCTCCATATCAGATGATTTATGGATCTCATCCACCTTTTTATAAATCTGCTCAACCATAGTTAGCTTATCAGCTATTATTCCCATGTCAGCATTGTGGTCGGTTGTCAGATTATTCACCATCTTTTTGGAGCCGGCTATGTAAGCCCGGCTAGTGGTTTGTGCACGGCTAGACTCAGCAAGTCTTTCGAACACCTTGTATACGGTGTCCTCGTGGCGCCCCATGTAGCTTCCTCCGCAAGATGCACTAACCAACCCTTGAGTCTCAGGGTTCAGCCCGCTCACAAGACTTTGGACCAGCATCATTTTACTTATCCCGTGTCCTGGGCATTTCTGTACTAAGTCTGTGAATCTTTCCCAGGTTTCATGAAATGGTTCACTCGGGTGTTGGGTGAAACTCGTGAGCTTTATCCTCATTTGATTAATTCTACTAACTGGGTAGAATTTCTTTAAGAACAGAATCTTGAACGTGGCCCATGTCGTGACTACTTCCCCTAGATTTTTTTAGCCAGTAAGACGCCTTATCAGTCAAGGCGAAGGGGACAGCTCTCAATCTTATGTAGTCCTGGCTAACCTTAGGGTGGCAGAGGTTAGCACAGACTAACTCGAAGTCACGGAGGAAGATATATGGTTCTTCATGGTTATTTCCTCCGAACTTTGGTAATAGTGCCAGGAAATGCGGTTTGTGTTCGAACGCATCCTCAGGGGGGACAGGTCTCAACCAATTATAATCTTCATCTAATTCTGGGAGATACGTGTCTTCCATAGCAGCCTCGCCTTGTTGTATTATTGCCAACTGCGTCCTAAGTAGTTCATTGGTTTGTTCGGCAGCGGTTATCCTAGCCAAGAGGGCATGGATGGGGTCATTGTTGTTCTCATCGTCACCAGGGTTCTTCTTTGGAGGCATTGTGATTCACCTTCAGAAAGTAAGATTTAAGTGTTAAGTGCCGGAATTGAATGAGGTTTTTGATAAGGATAAGAGATTCCTTAGCAAAGGAGTGAAAAGATCAAGACAAGTAATGTGGAGAGAATCTCTACTAGGAAGCAGACACAAAGCAAACACCAGCCAATTTTCAAGTTCACCACTCAACACAGATGAAGGCACGTCAGGGTTCGGCCGCTTATCTTTTCAGTTTTAGCTTAGTGACAAGACAATCTTGCAAATTAAGCGGAGCTGTTAGGTGCCGAAATATTTCATAAAGACTGTCCCGAGTTCATACAACTAGTTGCACCCACTTTCAGCCAGTATAGGTGTAAGTACGGACCATTTAAACGGCTACCCGTGTTACTTGAGGACGGTGCCTTCCGCGGTGTCCTCTAAACCACCTACTCTGCTAAGGGAAGTCGGACCGTAAACGGCTACCCGAGACCCTCACTGAAAAGTAGCTAATTGTTTTTAAAATCAGTAGTCTAAATGAAGTATTTCGGTTTTTGGCTCTACCCTAAGGTGTGCGATCTTGTCCTTAAACAAACAATGAGTGGGTTTCTCTCCACCAAACAAGAGTTAATTTTAGGTCAGTTTATTTGCAGTCACCTTGATTAGCAGTCCCAATTTTAGATTAAGGTTATCACTGTAGTTTAGGTGAGCACAGAAATACACGCCTAACGAGCAGTCCCAATTCCGTTAATTCCTAAGTTGTAAAACTCGAGGAGGGAGAATCGAAAAAGCCGATGCAAGCGTAAATCAATGATGCATGCTTAAGAGAAGGACTTACAGTGATTCCTCGCGTTCTTCATGCGGGATGCAAGACAAGGAATTTTAAATTTACACTAAATGATATGCACAGATGAAAAACGCCCTAAACAGATAGTTCTATTAGCGGGAAGAATTGATTTAAAATTTGGCTAATGTTGAACGATCTATAGTGCATTTAATTAGTGAAAAAGTGTGGCCTAGAGATTACGGGCACAATCAATAATAAACAAGCAAGCGTATATGTGCCTAAGTCCTACGCCACTCAAGTCGGGTCCCAACCACACAGAAGGGGTTGAATCAGACCCGACACACCACAGGAATGTTCAGTCTTAATTATTACAAGGGTTCAAAGAGAGGGACCCTGAGATTTTGCAGAAAATTAAATCTATACTAACTCTCTCTCACAAAATTAAAATTGAGTCTTCATCGCAGATCCTTGATTTAATATAAAAATCCAGCTCCCAGAAGTCTGCAAAGAGAGATTTTGCGGTTAGTAGCAGAAGTAAGAGAAAAATAAAATGCAAAATAAAATGCAGAGGAAGAAAAAAAATGGCACAAAAATTAATTTCACAAAAATCGATTACCAAAATGATTTAAAACCCTGAAAATTCGCCGTTCCCCGGCAACGGCGCCATTTGATGATCGCGAAATCTACCTCTTTAATAGTCGATATTTGTAGTATAGGAAGCGGATTTCGGTCGTCAAAATACCACAATCTTCGAATGTTGTGGAATATTTTTTTACTTGGCAAGTTTACCAAGGTCGAACTCAGGGAACGGTGATTTTTAGTTGCGCGGTCTTAAATCAAATTTAATTGATTAATGCTCGGTTAATTTTTGTGTTGAGAAAAATATACAATGCAATGGTGGAGTGATGCAAAAAAAAATATACAAAGACGACTATTCAGCACAGGATCTGTGATTAATAATTCAACTTCAATATATGTTAATTGATAACCTCGAAATTTATCACAGATCAGACGCTATAATTCAGAAGAGTGTCAATAAATAATCTCATAAGTTCTGGCTCTGATAAAAATCTCTTCTAAATTCCCTGTAGATTAATCCTTAATCGATAGACATTATCTTCGAAAAATACAAGGAAAATAAATTTTCAATCTTCCTTTCCGAAGCCCCTGCATAAAATAAGTCCTCAAATAATATCCCAACTCCAACAAGTCCCTGTAAAATAAATCGTCAGTTTTTCCAAGTTACTTGTGGCACAGATATGTCAAGATGAGCCTACAAATGACAACAGATATACTCAATAATAATTATCAATAATCAGCCTTAAATCTGTCCACAAATGATGCTAAGTTGTAGAGCACGGAATTAGCTTCGAAACGACATATTATATGCTCAAATCGGAGTCCATATGACAAAGATATGATAAAATGAAATTTCAGGGACTAAAATGTAAATAAAACAAAGTTTTCTTTGCAAAAAGGTCCCTGGGAGGACTTATCTGTAATTAATAAAACTTGGAGGGGCCTGGATGTAATTTACCCCTGGCGGGGGTATTTCTGTAATTTCTGAAAGTGCCAGGGGTATGGCTGCAATTTACCCTAAAAGCACGTGCGCCGCACGTGCTTGCGGAGGCTCGGGGACGAAGCTGGAGGCTCGGGTGGCGAAGGAGAGGCTCGGGTGGCGAAGGAGAGGCTCGGGTCCCGAGCCTGTGGTTCGGGTCGGGCCTAGAGGCTCGGGTGCCCGAGCCGTGAGACTTGGAGGCCGGCTCGGGGGAGACACGTGGTGGGCCGCTGCCCGTTGGATCTGGGGCGTGATCCAACGGCGGCTGGGGGGTTGACGCGGAGGAAGATCTGAGCCGTAGGATCAAGGGGGATTAGCCTTGATCCGACGGCAGCTGTAAGCTGCAACGTCGGAGCGATCGGGGCGGAGCGGGAATCGACGCCTCCGCGCGGGCGCAGAGGTCGAGGTGGAGGCGGTGCTTCCGCCCCTCGGCCGACACACGGCGCGAGGGCAGAGGAGGCCGGAGGTGGAGACGCGGCGGGGAGGCGGTCGAGGGTGGCGAGGTGCGGCGCTGGCAGAGGCCGCGCGCGGTGAAGGGCGGAGCTGGTGGCGCCGCGCGAGGCGAAGGCGCGGCGGCGGAGGTTCGGGAGGACGATCAGGTCGAGGCGGAGGCGCTCGATGTCGATGGAGGTCCCGTCGCGATGAGGGGCGGCGGCGGTCGCGGCGGATGGTGGAGGTGCTGTCGAAGGCCGCTGCAGCTGCGCGAGGCGAGGCGATGGGGTGGTGCGGCTGAAATGGAGGTGTTGGGAGCTGAACTCCTACGAAGGAGCTTGGCCACAGTCGATGGTGCGAAGGAGCTCGGCTTCCTGCAGGGGTTAGTCAAACAAGCACGAAGGAAGGGAATGTGATGGGAATCCCGTTGCGGATGAGGGATGCAGGTTGGATTGTCGACCTGAGCGAGGCCGACCGAGAAGGGGATCTGAGAGGTTGAAGCGTAGGTGGAGGAGAAAGCAAGGGAATTACTTGAGGGATGAAGCTCGACGGTCGAAGGAGTCCGGAGCAAGGGCGGTCCTCGGGGAGGAGGAACAGAGGATGGCGTAGCCTCTGGATTGCGCCGAAGGGCCGCTGTCACCAGCCGTAGGAGAGGGCGGATGGGTTTTGGAGCCGGCGAGGAGGTGTCTTTATAGGGAGCTGGTCACGGCCGTTACGAGAGGAGGCGGAGTAACGGCCGGCGAGGAGGTGGCTGTTAAGGCCGTGTATGGCGGGGTCGGTTACAAGGGGGAGAACGGCAAGGAGAGGGGGGCGGCTTTGGCAACGGCTGGAGGAAGGGGACGGGGGTCACGTGCTAGGCACGTGACCCAGGTGTGGCCAGGAGAGAGAGAAAAGCGGGGTGCCACGTGGCATGCCCAGGGGCTGCCACGTGGCACCCCAAAAAAATGTCAACTTTAATGATGGAGAAGAAGGAGAAGGAGACCTCGGATCAAAAAATTTCCTTCACGGAAGTTGCTCGTCTCGACGAGATCGACAACTTTCATGAAGGACCCGGGAGCAAAAGAGGTCACCTGTGAGAAGTGGTATTTTTGGTGGCTTTCCATGTGTACGAAAAACCGTATTTTTGAGATTTTGTATTTTTTTTGGTGGTTTTAGAGAGGATAAAAATTCTATAAAAATACGATAAATAAGAAGAAAATTATTTACACATTAATCTAATTTTTTTGGATTTTTAAAAGATAAGAAATTAGGAAAATAAAATAAAAGTAAGAAACGCTCAACTTGTGCACAGACCGACAACAGACACTTGGACTTGGTCAATTTCTTCGATCTCAGTTTCAATACGGATTTGAATCTTTGCATTTCTTATTAAAACTTTCATCAAAGGACACAAATAAAAAAGAAATAAAATTAAAAGAGTTAATTAAGCACATAAAATCGCAGGTCAAAATTAGTAAGAAGTTAAAATGCGCAAAAGAGGCCCAAAACCCAACTTTCACATATGTGCTCCGAATTTTATGAAATTGGTCTTGTTTTGAAGGTATTTGAAAATGGAGTACTTTAAAAGTGAGTAGACCAAAATCGGACACTGTATGAGGGAGATATGCTCGTTTTAGTCCGTCAGATTTGAAATTTGACTTTGAGATTATTTGACACTTATTGGAGTCAGTAATTTTTTTGTATTTTTTATTTAATAAGGTTAGTAATATCTACACAATGGAGGTGGTTTTGGGTCAATCGGAGTTAGGATGAATTAACTAAAAATATGAGAAGTTAGCGGCTTTTTGGGCTAATTTACACAAGGGATTTTTAATGCAATTTATGCATGATGAAATGCGGATATTATTTACACATGCATGATGGCTAATAATGCTCTTTTAATGATTAATTACAAGAGGATGATGGGGGACAGAGCCTAAATGACCAATTTTAGCATGATGAATACGAGATTCATCAGATATGCAAAATACCCCAGCCTAGCGGATCTGACGGCTGATGCTATGTCACTTGCCACGTGTCAACAATTCAACGATCGATGACGATTCGTGCCGACGGCCATGATTAGAAGGCCCCAGCATATATGACAGTTCTGGGCTGGGATGACCCAATGGCTGAGGCAGATCTTGGCCGAAGATCTTGATCCGACGGTGAGTACGGGCGGTGGAAGAATAGAGAGGAAAGCTCGTCGCTGCGAGCTTCCTCCGGTGATGGCTTCCTCCTCCGACGTTCTTGGCGGATGCAAAATGGCCCAGGCTCCTCCGGGTGTTATCCTCTATTGGCTGGAAGCTCCAAAACACCTAAGCGACGGCCGAGGCTCACCAGCGAGGACGAGGACGCCTGGCGACTCCAGGTTCCTCCGGTGAGGCTCATAACGTGCTCCAAGCGAAACTTTGGGTTCATGACCTGCAAGAGAAGTGAGGGGAGGTCGTGTGCAAATTGTTGCGACCTTCCAGAGGGGTAACGGACGGAGATAGCGTAGATGGGAGCTTGCCGGAGCACAGCTCCGGCGAGGTGGTTGCGAGGTGAATTGTGGGCGAAACACGAGACGGAGGACGGGGATTTACTCCTACAACTACAGCAAATAAAAAATGCAAGAAAAACTAAAGAAAAATGGAACCTCGAAGGTGAGTATCACCTGAGATAAGACCTCGACACCGGTGGCCGGCGGAGGTAGGTGGAGCCGCCCTTCGGCCGCCTCCTCGGTCAACCTAATGGTAGGAGAAGGGATCTGTCACCTCCCTCCTTTGATGGAGCACGAAAGGCAGAGAGGTCAATGGTCAAAGGGTGTTCAAATTTTCAAGGGAAGAAGGAGGTGGTATTTGAATGGGTTGACGAGCGGGTGAGAAGAACGAGGCATGGCAGACGAAGCAGCGATCCATTCCCTGAAAAGATCCATGGGCGTGTATCATGGATACATGGGGAAAAACAATGCAGAAGGAAGCATCGCAAAAGGATGAAAGACTCATCCTCGAAAAATCTACGAAGTCGGGTCAAAATGACGTTCTAACACAAAGCCAGACCTCAGTCAGAGAGTTGACCGAGGTCAACCAAGGAAAGAATCTGGTTGGCCCATGTGGACCAACCAGAAAAAACATTGGAAAAAAGATTTATAAATACATTTTAAAATAGCAAATGATTTAATTATTTTTAGGTTATTAAATAAAAATATTTATTATTTTATAAATTATTTTATTATGATTTTTATTTTTTTTATGTATAAAATTACAAGTTACCTTTTATGGTCTATATACTTTAATGTTTTATTTTTATTTTATATATTTAATTTTATTTATTTTTTATTATTTTATATATTAATAACTTATTTTTATGGACTTAAATATATTTTTATTTTATTTTTCTAATATATTTTATACACTTAAATAAATAGAAGTGTTAATTATATAGGTATATTTACAGGTATTATATCTATGTATTGTATACAGGTATTTTATTTTTGTATTTTCTTTATATTTTTTATTCCTATTTTAATATACATATCAATTATAAATAATATTTACAAAAACATAAAATTAAAAAATAATGAATAATAAATAAAATGAATATTTTAATCATTATAAGTACACAATAGGGGTCCAAAACCAAACTTTCAAACCGTAGCTCTGCAAAATATGAAACCACCTTCATTAGATAGCTTATTAAAAATTATGTACAATTAAAAGTGATTTTGATATGTTTCAAGTTTTTATTTAAGAGATACAGGTCTCGGAAGTTGGGATTTCGGAAACTTATTCAGATCATAACTTTTTATCTGTATATTATTTTTGTGTGAAATCAATTTTGTATTTTTCTATATTTAATTATGTATAACTTTCCTGTACAAAGTTTCTTTATTTGAGATATAAAAAGTGGAACTAAAATTAGGTCCCAAAATGAATAAAGAATGAATTAAATAAAAGGAATTTTTATTGGTTTCTGGCCCTTATCTCCCCCTACTTTATTCCTTGTCGACCTAGTCATCAAGATGCCTATGTCTCGGGGTTTCGGGTCATAAAATATCTACAATATTTTATTCTTTTTCTTTTCTTTTCTTTATTCAAAAATTTTGGCATTAAAAAACGGTGTTTTGTACACTATTTACACAAATATGCATGAATACTAAAATGCATGAATTAAGGGTATTTACATGTATTTACTAGGATTTTTGAGGCCAAAATGATAGAATAAAGATGATGAAATAGAGATTCATCATCAGCTTTTGGTACATTTGAAAAATAGACTTGACTTCTTTTTGTAATTTATCCAGAGCTAAAATTTGAGTATTTGAGGATGTCTTCATGAGATATTAGGTAATCAACTAATCTCCTTGTCTAGAACATGACCATTACTATTATTGAAGAGAAAAGAAAATGCCATGGAGATGGCATGCTAAATTTGTGGAGCATTTATCTGTATGATTGATAGACAAAATATAATACGAAGGTTGAAGATGGGGTTAAAAATGATGTAGTACATGTTGTGACCAAACAACACTTGAATGTCTCAAGGCGCGAGCTTGCTTCTTTAACTAATTGATTGATTAGATTGAAAATGTTGTTCAATGTTAACATTTTACCATATCTACACTGGGTCGATCGATCAATTCATCCCAAGTCATGCTTTGCAGTAGGATCTTCATCTTCTAGGCACTCAACTCCCTCTGCCAAAGATCGAGATTGTCTCCATGCCTTTACACTCATATCACCTGCAACTTGATGCCTCATTTTCTGGAGAATCTCCTGCTTTCCAACAAAGAGTGGCATCTTCATTAGCAACGATTTGCACACTTTTTCGATCCCACATTCTATCCAAGATACAAAACCTCGTATCATACATGTATCTCCCCCATAGTCCTCGTTCAATTTTATACGAATATGATTGTAACTGTTTACTCTCGGAACTATCAATTTCATACTTTGTATATGGTTGATTAATTTGCGTTGATGAGCACGCTATTAGCGCAATCCTTAATTGTTCTAGCTCAAGACCAATTACGAGAAGTCTATCATGAAAATCTCCTTACTACTCAAGCACTCAAAGAGGACTATCCCATCTCTACTCAGATTTTTTATCCTCTCTCGAGCTTTCTAAACCGCGTCTTTCTTAGAATTTCAAGAATATACACCCAACCTCTCTTATGTCTCCAATGACATACTTGCCATCATTTACATCTTTGTGAATGAGCTACCTCTTAATTGGATTCATTATTTTCTCTACATTTTAGCAACTTCACCTTCGAACTACTATTGAGCGACCGCGCGACACAGGTTAGGGAATCAGATAATCAAGGGGTTGTTGCGACCCGGATCACAAGGCCAAAGCTCAACAAGAAAAATAGAGAACCACTTAAATCAAGCAATCAAAGCACAAAAACAATGTCAGCCATCTCCGTTATTTATTTAACCCGGTATACGACCAGGGTCGAACTCAAGGAGCACGAGAAATCCTTCTAAGTAGTCAAAATTTAGAAGCTAAAAGGAATATTTTTATTCATTTTTAATTTTGCAAATTTTTTAAGTTTTTTAATTATTCAGCAAACACAAACAAATAAGAAAAATATGCACACAATCACACCTTTTCATTTTTTATTCATACCTAAAATGCTCAAAAAATAAGAATAAAAATATTTTTGGCTTTTTCAAATATTCAAGTGTTTGTGATAATTTTTTGAGGTTTTTCTAATTTTTATGGGATTTTATAAAAATAAAGCAAGGACTAAACAAGGAAATAGTGCACAGCCAGAACAAAATAACAAATTAAAAATACTTAAATGTCCTAATGTCCTGGAGGAAATTTTATGGAAAAAAATAGATAAAAAGAGGAATAAACATGAACTGAAACTGTATTTTTCTGATTTTTTTAGAATTTATTATGATTTATATAATTTTTAAGAGTTTTTAGATTTTTATGGGTTTTGCGATGAATTTCAAAACAAAAATGCTATGGAAGTTAGAGCACACAAAAGCCAACAACCAGGAATTTTTCTGGAATTTTTCAAACAATTTTTATAATTTTTATGTATTTTATACAATATACAATAAGATTTTTATGGGTTTTGATTTTTAGAAAATAAAAGATAATACAATTAATCCCAAAAATTACAATAAATATTGCGTGTTAGCATGAGCTAACACTAATTTTTATAGAATTTTTGGGCTTAATTTGATATTTATTTGATCAAAAATATAACACACAGCTTGTAGGGACCTAGTTGCAATTATAAGAAAGCTCATAGGCCAAATATTAACACAGACAAGAAACTTAGGGTCAATAGTGCAAAATGTCCAATTAATAAACGCACATGCTGAATAACCCACGCACAGGGGTATAAATGCAATTATAAGAAACTTCTATTTAAAATATAGCAGTAACAAGCTCAGGGTATATCATGCAAATACACTAGATATGCGCGTGAGACAGCACATGAGTTCACACACAAAGGACTAAAGTGCAAATGTCAAGAACAACAAGGGTCCATATGCAAAATAACCAAACTATTTTAAACTGCTACAAATATTTATAGAACTAATTAATAAAAACAAAACAGAGAGAGGCCTAAGGATAAATTACTCCTTATTAGGCGCGATCCAACGGATGAGGGAGATACACTTAACGGATGGACGGTCAGGATCGACGGATACCCCTTCGGTTATGGACGACTGAGACGAGATCCTCAGATGGATCTAATGACGGAGGTCCTCCTGAAGACGAACTTTCACGATTAGAACTGGGGAGGAGCTTGATCGACGGTGGAAGAAACGTTTGGAAGAACAGGGAAGAACTCGCCTCTCGTGAGTTTCAATCGGCTCTAGCACGTAGCTTCGACGTCCTCTCGAGCTGCTGAGATGTGGAAGAAGTCGGCGAAGGTGCTCCGCAGCTTCTGGGAGGCTCAAAAGGTCCCAGGACCAAGAGAAGGGTCCTGGGGATGCATGGTCAACCTGGAGCTTCCTGGGACTGCTCAACGCCTCCAAATGAGACCTACTAGCACTTCAACCCTACAGGAGAAGTGGTCTTGCTCGGAGATGATACTCCGACCAAGGTTAGCACGCTACAAGTATCGAGAACCAAGGGTGGCGGGTGGACGGGACTGGTCATGTGTGAAACGGGGGTGACAACCTGCTAAGCGACCCCAATCTGGTGATTGGAGTCAATGGAAGGATGAGGAGTGTGATGTAGAAGCGGAAGAAAGTCGGTGCGAGGCGGAGTAATGTCGTAGGATGGTTGAATAGGATAGGAAATATCATCGTCAGAGATGCTCTATTTCTCGGGTTGACGATCGAATTAATGGGCTTTGGGAGGGAAATGGAGTAAATGGGGATGAACGGGGTATGCCTGGGAGTGCAGACGAACGTCTACGGTGGTCTTGGCATCGATGGCATGTGCAGCCAGAGGCTTGGCTCCTTGTTGACGAATTGTTGACTACGATATGTAATTCGGGTACATTGTAATATGTGTACTTAGCGAATCAGTCAGAACTGAGAAAAGATCTTCGTGAAGAGTGTCTCGGCTTAATTAATATCCCGAGCAAGTCCGGGGTCGAACATAGGGAGGCAAAGGAACAACGTCGGGTTAATTTGGCAAAGGAACAATGGGGTCGAACATTCGGGTTAATTAGGTCTAGGTTTTCAAAGTGGATTTTTTAAAGATTTTTTTATGCAAAAACAAATGAAAATGCAAATGTGGATGAATCAAGACAGTAAGAAAACACACAACTAGGCCAAATTAATTTTAATGTCAAATCAGTTCAATTCAGCCAAATTATATTTTTCCCGTAAACTTAATCCAATGATGAATGCAACATATATTTTTTTTGGAATTTTCAGGGTTAAAATGCAACAATTAAAAATACACACTTTTTATGGGTTTTTTCGTAATTTTTCACACAAACAATAAGCAAAAATTATGAAAAAATTATTGGAATGAAAACATGATGCACGATACTACATTAATATTTTTGGATTTTTTTGACAAAATATGAATTTTTTATGGATTTTTTAGTGAAAACAGAGTGACTGCAAGTATTAATTCCTAATAAATCCATAATGTCAAATTAGCCAGAGAATGAATTATCCCAAATAGATATTTTTATATGGAATCCAGGAGATTTGAAATTTTGTTAAAAGGATGTATGTAGATTTAATTAAAAACCAAATATCTAAATCACTCTATAATTTATTTCAGGCACATGACAACTCTATTTTGGATGAAATTTGGTAGTAATTCAAACACCTTTCAAGCCATCATCTCAAATTTTTCAAGAATTTTTAGAGTAACCGTGAGTTAGATATCAATTTAAGAGTCCAGATTGGGTAAAATACATAGAATTTCAGTTGAACAATTTTAGTTTATTAGCCACATACCATAAAAATATAAATAAATATTCGATGGTAGACAATTTGTTGCTCAACACAATGAAATTTTTTATTGAATAAAATGATGTAAAATTTAACTCCAAATTAAAATGCGAACATCGGGTTGTCTTTGCAAATTCAGAAAAACAATATTTACAACAAAATATGTACCGGGACTGAAATGTAATTACAGAAACATGAAATATATATAATGCAATTTTTACATTAAAAAAAGAGAGGAAATCACCTTCTTCCTCCTCTTGCTAGGGCGCACAATGGAGAGAACCATGGGTCGGCGGCCACGGTGGAGGCGGGCGGCGATGACCGCTGGGGGGGGCGGCCGAGCTGGGGGGTGCGGGAGGCACACGACGGTCACCGTTAGCAGCTGAAAGGAGGAGCCACACGGGCATCCGCACGGTGGTTGGATTTAGCGGGGCTGAGGGCAAGGGCGAGGGGGCACTGGCCGCGACCGGTTGGAGGGAGCGACCTCGAGCAACGGAGGTGGCATGTGGAGCGGCCCACGCAAGGTGGTGAGGGGCGCCGGCCGCGGTGGAGGAAGACAGGGGGGCGGCGGGCGGCTGCAGCTCCTCCTGTTTTTTTTATTTATTTTTTGCTGTGAATTTTTTTGATTAACTTTTTATATTACAGGGAATAAGAAAAGAAAAATGAAGGTGGGAAGATAATTTGGTGGTGAAGGTGGTGGTAGTATGATGAAGGTGGTGGTGAGAACAATGTGATAAAAAAAAACAAGGAAACAAAATATGAGATAAAATAAAATAACAAAAGAATTGAGGAAGAATACTTACCTGATTCTTCGCCGGATTTACAGAGCAGCTACGCTGATCTCCTGTCGTCGACTCGATCCGATTGGCGAAATAAAAATCGAAGAAGCTGTGCGAGCTTGATGGGGAACTCGTGACGCGGAGCAGAGCTCCACGGATCTCGTCTGAAGGAGGTCGTCGCTCGAGGAAAATGCCTTGCCGCTGTCACCAACAAAACACTCCAAGCTCTCTCCTTTTTCTATTAGAATGGCGGATGCAAAAATTTATGAATGTGGAGATGAATATAAAGAGACGAGAAAGGGAGGCTAGATAGATGGTGGAGGTGAATGGGAGGTTATATTATTGGTGGAGTTGAATGGGAGGTTGGATGAAGAATATGAAGTGGAATGGAGGTTATTAAAAAATGGTGGAGTTGAATGGTGGTTATTGTAGAGAATGGAAAATAAATAAAGGAAAATACAATAAAATAAAAGAGAAGAAAAAGAGTGGGGAATTTACAAAAGAAGAAAAACAATATGTACATTTTTTGTTTGCTTTTCTAATTTGATTTTTTGTTTTTTCAATCAAAGATATTTACAAACTAAAAATAAAATAAAATAGTAGAAATAAAATGGAACATAAAAGTTTTTTTTGATATTTTAGTAATTAAGAAGAGTAAATAAAAAATGGAAAATAAAAAATATGTATAATATATACAATGTACTTCTAGGTCCCAAAACCCAACTTGCAAATGAGCTCCGATTTTAATGAAACCACTTATGTTGGATAGATAATTTTCTAACTTGAACTTTAAAAGTGAGTTTGGTGAATTTGGAGTTTATACGGAGCGGGAATTTGGCTAGGAAGTTGGACTTTATGGCTTTTTATCTCTTTGGGATCTAGGGGCATTTATTTGAGGTGAAATTTGTCTTATATTTTTGCATTTTCATATACATTTTTATAAACAAGATAGAAAAGAATTAGCCAAAAAGGAGTTGAAATAAAATTATTAAAAATACATGAAGTTTTGGACTATTTACAGGTGAAAAACTCCTTTATTTTTTCGGCCTTTTATTGTTAATTTATTTTGTACAATCTAATATACAATAATTAGTGTGTTTTATTTACAAGAATCATTTTGTTAATTTATTGATTTTATGGACATTTATTTCAGATTTTACTCGGGGATTTTGCTAAGATCAAGATATTGAGATGATGAATCGCGGATTCATCACCCCCTATACTTAAACTTTGCTAGTCCTCGAGCAAATAAAGAATGAATAAGTTGGAATATCCCCTGATTGTGCATGTGAATACAAGACTTGATCCGTTCAAGAACTCTCGATTTTAGAGATCCTAAAATTCTAAGATGAACCAAGCTCTAGTCAAAAAGGTATCCAATTTCCCTAATCATCAGACTCCCTTTGTATACATATATAGTAGGGATATGATTTAAGTGTTGACTTCAATTACAAGAGTAGAGTAGCAACATCACCCAAGGTTCCAGTCTAAGAGGCTCTCCTAAGAACCCAATCCTCAACACTAGGGAATAAATCATTTCTTGCATCCAATCCACCGTCTCTTTAGTTGTCATACTTAAAAGTGTAGATGGAAGGCCAGGTGATGGAGGGCATAGGATTGTGTCATTTCTTCTCTCCCTCTCATTGGAACAAGGATCCTCTCAAGTGCCTTATTACTCAACGCATATTTTTGGTGCTGATCAGTGCGTCCGTCAAGAGAAGTTGGAGTCATCTGCACTTGTTTTCTTGGGAGTACACCGGGGTGTGCCTTTTTTGAGTACCTATCATACCTTCTACACCCATACTTGTAGAATTTACGATGCAGAGCCCTTTTTTTGGCACAAGCCCAACTCCTGGTCCTAATAGCGGTGGTCCAATTGGACACTTTGAAATGGTTGGAAGCGCTCGCCTTTAGTGGAAGCTCTTTTGATAACTGACTTTGTGGAATGAGAGCTTTCTTTAACATTTCATTACTTTGTAGTATTTTGGCTAGCTCCACTGCTTTTACCAAGAGTTGGCGCACACTGATCAACATTTTTTTATTTTATCACACCCTGGCACATAGGTAAATGTCAAGAGATAGTACAAGAATCATATTCTCATACTGTCTAAAGATGCTGACACTCAGGTTTCATGAAGCCTTCATTGATTTTATCCCATCCTCGAGCATCATCAAATCAAGTCCAAACTCAAATCCCTCATCCCATTTCCTTAAGTAAAATTTCAACTCATCTCATCATAACTGCAGTCGTGTATGTGAGGTGCTGATCATATTCTTAAGGTAGAGACTAAGCATGCAATATAGCACACAAATCTTTCAAACTAGGAAAATGTGAATAATTAAGTCAAGGACCCTAATGACTAAGGCTGGTTAACTCAAAATCACAAGACCTCCTAAACCAAGTGTTCTTGAACTTCACTAGTCTTGTGTGAATGTGAATGTGTCAGGGATTAAACAACCTTATTAGTTAGTTTTTTTGTGTTGTTTTTATTGGAAAACCCCTTTTTTGAAAAAGAATGGATTTTTTTTAAAAAAGGTTTTTTGTGTTTTTTTTCAAAAGTTTTTTTTGAAAAAGAAAGGTAAATAAGAAAGGATACATATTTTTTTTGAAAAAGTTTTTTTTTGAAAAGAGACACAAAAGGAATTTTTTTGAAAATATTTTTTTGATTTTTTTAAAAATAGATTTTTTGTTGTTTTTTAGGTAATTTGCTCTTAAGGTTTAATTTAGAAAATTTGATTTAGGTTTTCTCTCACTCGGGTAGTCTGATCCCCGAGCCATCTTGTAATTAATCCATTTTTTCTCTTAATTATTTTTCTGCTCATTTTTTGTATATATTTTATTGTTGATCTCTCTAATAAAATTTTTTTTCTTACGAGGGCCAGGTGGACTTGGAATGCATTGGAGGTCGATGGGCGTGACGCGCGCCGACTATTGAAGATCAAGGAATTTTTAATTTGTTTTTGAGAGAATTTCTGTAAATATTGTGTTGTAATAATTTAGGTAGTTTGCTTATTTACAGCAGCTCTTGTTTGAGAGCTCGTGCTTGTATCCGGACTAGACATTTGACCCGCTCATGGTCGTGTGGTTGATTGACGTAGAATAGGACTTGCACTCGCGGCTCTTAGAGCATTTTTATTAGAATATATGTATTGCTTGTGCTCGTAATATTTAGGATCGCACATCACTTTTAACGAGACGTACTTAGACCGTAGAGCTATTAATCCAAACTAATTTGTTCATCACTCACTAATAGAACTACCTGTCTAGGAACTATTTTCTCGTTTGCGTCTCATTTAGTATACAATTCAATTCTACCTTGCATCTCACATGTAGAGCGCGAGGATCACTGTAAGTCTCCTGAACTGGACATGCATCATTGATTTCACTATTTGCATCGGTTTTTTTCTTAACTCTCTCCTACTTGGTTTTTGAAACTTAGGTTAAAAGGAAATCAGGACTGATCATTAGGCGTGCTTTGTTTTGGACTACTCAAGTGATAACCAAACTTAAAATCGGGACTGCTAATCAGAGTTGACCAAAAAAACTGATTAAAACTAACACTTATTTTGGGAGAGCAAAATCCTCATTGTATGCTTGGGTATTGTGATTGTTGAGAGGTGAGGACGCATCCCTAGGATAGTGCCCAAAACCTTCTTTTAAGCCTTGCGTAATTGGACTTATATCTTGATTTATCACCTAATTAAAACTGAAAAGATAAAAGGTCGGACTCTTACGACCATCATTGTGTTGAGTAGGTGAACTCAGGGTTTGCTCTTGTGTTTGTTTGTTTTGTGCGTTATTCGGTGCTCTTGCACACTTTCTTCCTCGATCTGCTTCATTTTCCCATCTCCATTCAAAGATGTCAGAATATTGGTCGCCATATCCATGTCACTCTTCCTCGACCTTATTCCGATTATCTCCACCCTCTTATTCCTTCTCAATACCCACGCCACGACCGTGAAGTCAGAACTCCGACTGACTTCTCCACTTCTTCGTCCTTCTCACCTACCCCACATTCTTAAACCCTTGACCCACATCCACCCTGGATTGACTCACCATATTCGCGTCCGCTTGCTAGAATGAAGGAACCAATCAAAGAGCAAGCGACTGCTGAGATGAATGACTGGTAAAATTAATTGACCCCACATACCTCATTCTCACCTTAAGTTGGGACCAAACAACGATTGACCTATACACATCCCGACTTAACCTTAGGGTACAATATGGTCGACCAGACAAACCGAGTGGAGAGGCCTGCACTACATGATCTTCCTGACTTGATTGACCTGAGTGATAGTACCCACATTGCCCAACCTTCATATCACCCATTCGAAGAGCTAAAATATATAGGGGATTGGATTCATGCGAACGATTTACGGACCCCCTGTTTACTAACTTCACCTTATGAGGCGCCGACCAACACCTGCCATACAGGCGGGCCATACTCAACCCATCATTACATGCCTGAGTCAAGGTGTGTTGAGTATAAGAGCCTGAGTTCTCAGCAGTATCTTCCAATTTAGCAGACTTCTCTCATGATGTGTCATGAGAACTTATTGGAGGATGACATCTCTAGAACGATCAAGAGTCCAGGAAGGAAAGTGGATCATGGATTTCGCGGATTGAATCTTGAAAACCTGGAAGATACTAGATTGACCACACGTCATATACAGCTGTAGTCCCTTATACCTCCCTCTTCTACTAACCACTTTCCCTCCAAACCAGAGTCTGTACATTCTCCTAGTCCTCCTTCACCTATCAAAAAGACCAAAAATTGAAAATGCTAAAAATACCATAAAAATTGAAAAAGGAAAAGATCTACAAAAATTGGATCCTGCACTTAGGGAAGCATTGGATAGAAAGTTGATTTTTGAGCTTCCTTTAATAATGACCATTGAACACTTACCCGACCTTAAAAGATTTGTGAGAAGTAAATTGATGCCTAAAACGTCGGGCAATAAGAGAACAAGGACTAAGAGCTATATAGTGTCTATGGCCACATCTTTGATGATAGGGAGAAAAACCAAGAGCCGCAGAGTAAAGCGGTTGCCTAGATTTGATTGTGAAATCAAAGATACCAAATTCACCCATGCAAGAATCGATGATGACTCACCGATTAACATCCTCACGGCCTCTGTGTTTGCCAAGCTCAAACTCGGATCTGCCAAGAAGTCAAGAGAGATCATTCAGTTGGCGGATCGGTCCATTAAACGGTCGAGAGGAACCATTTCAGTCATCGTTACTTTCCAAGGTGCTCTACCGGAGATAGACTTCACGATCATTGACATTGAGCACCGAGGGGAGTTCACCCAGTCTCCGATCGTTCTTGGGAAGCCGTTCTTAGCCTTGGATAAGGCAACTATAGATTGCGAGACTCGGGAGATTGATTTCACTGCATTGGGAGCACTTCGATCTCACCCGATCTTTGAGGACACACGATACCAAGGTAATCCGTAAAGTCGCAGACAGTCATGACCTTCGAGAGACAGTTGAGTTTTGTCTCTCTACTACACCTGAGATACCAATTGTCCATATGACCATTGGTTCATAGACTCCCTACACCTCCACACCGCCCACTACTTGCATCACCACCACCATGACAACTTCTAGACTCATAATCAGAAGTTGTCCCTGAGTCAGACATGATCATTACCGATTTCCTTGATTATTTAGATGATCCGACACATGAGCCAACCAATGTCAAGCAAACTGAGAACACTATGCCATAGTAGAGACGCGTGCTGACCCTGCAGAGTATTACAATGCATATGGTGACTCATCTGATGATGGACCTCTGGTCAGTACCTCAGATACACCACATCTAGGACATACACCAAAAAAGACAACTGGGACCAAATTGACCAATCTTGAAAAATCGGTTGCTCATCCTCTAGTTGGTCATTTGGTAAGAAGAAGACAGGTATTGATTCCTCAAGGTGTTCCCCCGAACTCCTTAAGATGTATCAATCTCCTCTTCCTCTTGATGCTTCAGGTTCTAGAAAACCGGCTAAGAAAGGTACCTTCGACGTACCAAAGAAGGAACTTTCTGAGGAGTCCTCATCAGGTTCAGATGAGGTGATCCATATGAGTGAGCTCAGTTCGGTTGTTCTGAAGCCATATCTGAGCAAGCAGCTGTGTGTCGACCCTTGTTGGATGTTCCCCACACCTCACTATTATTCCCTTGCGAACGACTCTGATAGTGACACATATGTATACTACCCACCCCTCGCTCCCCCAAGAAGGTCCGTCACAAACTTTCTTGATCCTTGTACATCCTCACTCCTCCTTATACATATTTTCCTTCCTTTATTTCCCTCCCTCCCCCGTGATTCACATCACTCTCTCCAGTTCTGTATCATTTTCAACTTTTGGCTATACTTAGGATGACTAGATCCTAAGTATAGGGGGTGAGTGACCCGATTTGCTTCGTCCTTTCTTTTTATTTATTTTTCTTTCTTTTTGTATATTCTTTCCCATTCTCATCGGTCCCCCATTCTTGTGTTCTTTCCAATATTTAGGCTGACCAAAGCCTAAGTATAGGGGGGACCGATGCCCGCCATTTGTATATACTCACCCATTTCACCTCTTGACCTTGACCGTCCCATTTTTTGCTCTTCTTCTGCACTTAGGCTGACCAGAGTCTAAGTATAGTGGGGTGGATCGACTTCTATACTTTTTATTATTTTAGCTATCCTATGCTTAGCACGAGCTATGTCTTTTTCTCGCTTCTTGTGCTCTGAGGACATGGCACATGCTACGTGTAGGGGGCGTGTATATATTACATATATACTTTACCCACAGCTCGTACTTTCACGTATTTTTGTATATATTATACAATAATTCCGGGCTGGGTAAAATTGGTTAAAAATCTTTTCAAAAAAAACTTTTCCAAAAAAAAAACTTTTATTGCTTAAAAAATCTCTCTTTTCTTTCTTTGTTAAAAAAATATATGTGTTTTCCAAAAAAATAAACAAGAGGAGCTGCAGCCGCCCGCCACCGCCCCCCTGTCTTCCTCCGTCGCGGCCGGTGCCGCTCACCACCTCGTGTGGGCCGCTCCGCATGCCACCTCCGCTGCTCGCGGTCGCTCCCTCCAACCGGCAACGACGCCATATGACGAATAGTTGAGCATGATATATAATTTACACACGTTGTAGTACGTGTACTTAGAGATTCAATCAGAACCGAGAGAAGATCTCCGTGAAGAGTATCTCAGCTTTAATTTATATCCCAAATGGTGATGTTGCCGGGGAGGCAAACGACGCCATCTGATGAATCGCTTAGCACATGTTTTAATTTGGGCACGTTGTAGTACGTGTACTTAGCAAGTCAATCAGAACCGAGACAAGATCTCCGTGAAGAGGGATCGGCTTTAATTTATATCCCGGGCAAGTCCGGGGTCGAACACAAGGAGGTAAAGGAACAACTTCAGGTTAATTTGAAAATTTAGGTCTAGGTTTCCACATAGTATTTTTTTAATTTTTGTTAATGCAGAAACAAATGCAAATGCAAATGTGGATGAATCAAGACAATAAGAAAATACACAACTAGGCCAAATTAATTCTAATGTCAAATCAGTTCAATTCAACCAAATTATATTTTTCCTAGGATCTTAATCTAGTGATGCATGCAAAACATTTTTTTAGAATTTTAGGGGTTAAAATGTAACAATTAAAAATACACACTTTTTATGGGTTTTTTCGCAATTTTTCACACAAACAGTAAGAAAAAATCATGAAAAATTTACTGGAATGAAAACATGATGCAAAGATACTACATATTTTTTTGGAATTTTCTGAAAAAATATGAAATTTTTATGGATTTTTAGTGTAAACAGAGTGACAATGAGTAATTAATTCCTAATAAATCCACAATATCAAAATAGACATAGAGCAAATTATCCCATATAGGTTATTTTCATATGGAATCTAGTAGACTTGAAATTTTGTTAAAAGGATGTATGTGGATTTAATTAAAAATTAAATACGAAAATTACTCTACAATTTATTTCAAGAACAGGACTCTATTTTGGATGAAATTTGGAAAGTAATTCAATCACATATCAAGGCATCATGTCTAATTTTTGTGGAATATTTAGAGAAACTACGTGTCAGATATGTACTTAAGAGCACAGAATGGGTAAAATATGCAGAATTTCAGTTAGACAATTTTAAGTAATTACCCAAATATCAAAAAATATAAATAAATATCCATGAGTTAGAGAACTAGTTGCTCAACATCAAGGCATTTTTCATTGAATAAAATGATGCAATACAGATATCCAAATTAATAGTCAAACACATGGGTATCCGTGCAAAACATAAAATGAAACTGATAATATAAAACATGCACAAAGACTAAACAATAATTACAAAAACTTCATGGATAAAATATGCAATTTTTACAATAAAAAATGGAAAACAATTTGGACCTTCTTCTTTGACAGGCACAAGTGGGGAACCCAAAAAGATAACGACGGGAGAAGGGCAGCGGCGCCTGCCGCACAGCCGCTCGTGGGGCCGCTTGCGGGCGGAGGAGGCATGCACCGACGGAGGAGGCGGTGGGCTCCCGCAGAGGAGCACAGGGGGGGTGGCGGTGCTGTACGATGGAGATGGTGGCCAGCTGGCGGCGGCGTGGGCCACAGGAGGCAGGCGGCAAGCACTGTGGCTCGCGTGCGGGTGGCCACACGACTGCTGGAGGGTGCGCGTCGGTGGTGACCAGCTGGCGGCGCCCGGCTTGCGCGGATGAGGAAAGGGGGTGGGGGGCGGTGGCGCTGGAGCTGTTGTCCCCCCTCTGTTATTTTTTGATTTTTTTTATTTTGTTTACTGTAATAATTTTGTTTTTGATTTTTTTAAATTTTTTTATTTCTTAAACATGGAATAAAGACAAAAGGAGAGAGCTTGGAGTGTTTTGTTGTGCGGCGAGGCATCTTCCTCAAGCGACGACCTCCTTTAGGCGAGCAAATCAGCTAAACATATTTTTTTAAAAAATAGATTTTTTATTGTTTTTTTGTTATACCTCTTATTTACAACATTTTACCCATAACCTCTTATTTTAATTATAAACAAGTCAAAGTACGAGCTATAGGTTAAGTATATATGTAATATATACAAACCACCCTATACTTTAGCATGTGCTATGTCCTCATGGCACTAGGTGACAAAAAGCCATAGCTCGTACTAAGTATAAGTGGGTGAAAAGAATAGAAGTGAAAAAGAAAATAAGAGTGTGGATAATACACAACGGGCATCGACCCCCATATACTTAAGCTATGGTCAGCCTAAGTATTGGAAAGAACACAAGAATGGGGGACTGATGAGGATGGGAAAGAATATACAAAAATAAAATAAAAAGAAGAGATGGAGCAACTCGGGTCACTCACCCCCTATACTTAGGATCTAGTCATCCTAAGTATAGCCACAAAATGAAAATGATACGGAACTGGGGGCGAGTGATGCAAATCATGGGGGAGGGAGGGAAATAAAGGAAGGAAAATATGTACAAGGAGGAGTGAGAATATACAAGGATCAAGAAGGTTTGTGACGAACCTTCTTGCGAGAGCGAGGGGGTGGGTAGTATACATATGTGTCGCTGATAGAATTGTCCTCAGAAGAATAATAGTGAGGTGTAGGGAACGCCCAACGAGGCTCGACACATGGTTGCTTGCTCAATATGGCTTCAGGACAGCCGAACTGAGCTCACTCATGTAGATCACCTCATCCGGACCTGATGAGGATTCCTCATAAAATTCCTTCTCTGGTAAGTCGAAGGCAACTTTCTTAGCCGGTTTTCTAGAACCTAAAGCATCAAGAGGAAGAGGAGATTGATACATCTTAAGGAGTTCAGGGGAACACCTTAAGGAATCAATACCCTTCTTCTTCTTACCAGATGACCGACTAGAGGATGGAGCAACCGATTTATCAAGATTGGTCAATTTGGTCCCAGTTGTCCCTTTTGGTGTAGGTCTTGGATGTGGTGTGTTTGAGGTACTGACCATAGGTTCATCATCAGATGAGTCACCATATGCATTGTAATACTCCTACAGGGTCAGCACACGTCTCTGGTAAGGCATAGTGTTCTCAGTTGGCTTGGCATTGATTGGCTCATGAGTCGGATCATCTAAATAATCAAGGAAATCAGTTTAGATCATGTCCGACTTAGGGACAACTTCTGATTGTGAGTCCTCTCTAGAAGCTGTCACGGTGGTGGTGATGCAAGCAGTGGGCAGTGTGGAGGTGTAGGGAGTCTCTGAACCAATGGTCGTCTGGACAGTTGGTGTCTCAGGTGTAGTAGAGAGACGGGACTCGACTGTCTCTCGAAGGTCACGACTGTCTGCAACTTTACTTATTACCTTGGAATATCGTGTGTCCTCAAAGATCAGGGTTTAGGGTCGAAGTTATCCCAATGCAGTGAAATCGATCTCCCGAGTCTCGCAATCTACAGTTGCCTTAGCCAAGGCTAAGAACGGCTTCCCAAGAATGATCAGAGACTGGGTGAACTCTCCTCGGTGCTCAATGTCAATGATCGTGAAGTCTATCTCCAGTAGAGCACCTTGGAAAGTAACGATGACTGAAATAGTTCCTCTCGACCGTTTAATGGACCGATCCGCCAACTGAATGATCTCTCTTGACTTCTTGGCAGATCCGAGTTTGAGCTTGGCAAACACAGAGGTCGGGAGGATATTAATCGGTGAGTCATCATCGATTCTTGCATGGGTGAATGTGATATCTTTGATTTCACAATCAAATCTAGGCAACCGCTTTAGTGTGCGGCTTTTGGTTTTTCTCCCTATCATCAAAGATGTGGCCATAGATACTATATGTCTCTCAATCCTTATTCTTTTATTGCCCGACCTTTTAGGCATCAATTTACTTCTCACAAATCTTTTAAGGTTGGGAAAGTGTTCAATGGCCTTTATTAAGGGAAGCTCAAAAATCAACATTCTATCCAATGCTTCCCTAAGTGTAGGATCCAATTTTTGTAGATCTTTTCATTTTTCAATTTTTATGGTATTTTTAGCGTTTTTAATTTTTTGGTCTTTTTGATAGGTGAAGGAGGACTAGGAGAATGTACATACCCTGATTTTGAGGGAAAATGGTTAGTAGAAGAGGGAGGTAGAAGGGACTCCAGCTGTACATGACGTGTGGTCAATCTGGTATCTTCCAGGTTTTCAGGATTCAATCTGCGAAATCCATGATCCACTTTCCTACATGGACTCTTGATCGGTCTAGAGTTGTCATCCTCCAATAAGTTCTCATGACACATCATGAGAGAAGTATGCGCAATTGGAAGATACTACTGAGAACTCGGGCTCTTATACTCAACACACCTTGACTCAAGCATGTAATGATGGGTTGAGTATGGCCCGTCTGTATGGCAGATGTTGGTCGGAGCCTCAGAAGGTGGAGTTAGTAAACATGGGGTCTGTAAATTGGTCGCATGAATCTAATCCCCTGTATATTTTGGCTCTCTGAATGGTTGATTGATGAATATACGTTTCATCATCTTTATTCTATCATTTTGGCCTTACCCTAGTAAATGCGTGTAAATAGGCTTAATTTAGGCATTTTAGCATTCATGCATCATTGTGTAAATATTGTGTAAAATGCGGTTTTTAAAGCCAAAATTATAGAGTAAAGAAAAGAAAAGAAAAAGAATAAAATATTGTAAATATTATATGATCCGAAACCCCGAGACCTAGGTATCTCGATGACTAGGTCGACAAGGAATAAAATAGGGGGAGATAAGGGCCAAAAACCAATAAAAATACCTTTTATTTTACTTCATTCTTTATTCATTTTGGGACCTATTTTTGGTTCCACTTTTTATACTTCAAATAAAGAAACTTTGAACATGAAAGTTGTAGATAATTAAATAAAGAAAAATACAAAATTGATTTCATTCAAAAATAATATATAGATAAAAAGTTATGGTCTGAATAAAATTCCAGAATCCCAACTTCCCAGACCTGTATCTCTCAAATAAAAACTCGAAATGCGTCAAAATCACCTTTATGTGTATATAATTCTAAATAAGCTATATTAATGGCAGTGGTTTCGTATTTGGCAGAGCTACGGTTTGAAAGTTGAGTTTTGGACCCCTATTATATCCTCATATAGATTAAAATATTCATTTTATTATTTATTCATTATTTTTGTAATTTCATATTTTTATAATTTTGTAAATATTCTTTACAATATATATGTACATTAAAATCAGAATAAAAATCTAAATAAAATACAAAATAAAAATACTTGTATATAACAACACATATGTATAATACGTGTATACATACATGTATAATTAACACTTATATTTTATTACATGTACAAAATATATCAGAAAAATCAAATAAAAATATATTTAAGTGTATAAAAATATTTCATAAATTCATAAAATAATAAATAGAAATAAATAAATAAAATTTACAAAATAAAAAATATTAAAATATATAGATATGTATACCTATATAGGCCTAAAATGGTAACTTGTAATTTTATACCTCATAAAAATAATTAAAAATCACCACAAAATAATTTACAAAATAACGAACATATTTTATTTAATAACCAATAATTATAAAATCATCTTATATTTTTAATCGAATTTACAGTCTTTTCCCCAGACTTTTTCGTGGTTGGTCCACGTGGACCAACCAGGAGGTGGCAGAAGTTGACCTTTGGTCAACTCTCTGACCAACGCCTGGGCTGTGTCAGACTAGCTTTTTGACCCATATTCACCCATTTTTCGAGAGTATTCCTTTCATCATTTCGTATCGATGCCTTCTTGGAATCTCTTCCCTTTGCATCAAGGATACACGCCCAAGGAAAATCTTGGGGCGTGTATCATTGATGCACCCATTTTTCATCGATTTTTGAGCCGCCTCGACCACTCGTTCAAAAGACCCCATTCCTCCATTTTTTGGATTTGGAACCCTCTTTTGACCCAATTCTCCTCCGTTCTCTTGGGCCCTGGATTGAGTGACGTGACAGGGAGCTCTCCGGCCGTCGAGAGGCGAGGATTAGCGGACCGAGGAGCGGCTCCACCAATCTCCGGCCAAGCCTGTCCGTGAGGTCATATCTCGCGGTTTTCCACCGTTAGAGGTCGTTTTTCTTTGTCTTTTCTTTTCTGTAGATTATCTTTAGTGCCAGGTTTAATTTCATCTTTTTATTGGCTAGATTCGCGATTAATTCGTCACCCACTGCACCCTCGCCGGAGCGCTCTCCGGCGAGCTCTATTTTCGCCAAATACCACCCCTCCCACACAGGCTACGCTCCCATTCACACGCCCTCGAGCTCGAGGAAGGTGACAACTTCCTCTCCAGTGCTTCAGGTTGGTCGAGCGACGCCCGAGGCGGCTCCAATCACCTTCGCCCTTTGCCGGCGTTGAGGTACCTTCCACCTCAGGTTCATCTCTTCGAGGTCCTTATTTTCTTTCATTTTATTTGCATTTTATTCATCGTAGCATTAGGAGTAGAACCCCCCAAGAAATTCCGAGTTCCATCCATTGAATCGCCCACACGTACCCCTCGCTAGACTGCACCTCCGGCCACCACCGTGCGCCACCACCTCTCGCTTCGCTTTCACCTCCGTAGGGTCCAGGCATTTTGCCCTGGACCCTCTCACGCCTTTTTGCAGGTCAAAGCACTTTGACTCGAGCCTGGGGCTCATTTTTCCCTTCGCCGGAGGTCCATGGAGCTCTCCAGCTCCACCACCTTCTCGCAAGGACTCCGACCATCCTCGGAGCATTTTGGAGCTACCAGGAGGAAGAGGAGGACCGCAGGAGTCGTCAGGACAATTTTGGAGCCCATAGATCACCGGAGGACGGAGCTAGAGCTCGGGGAAGTTCGCCTCGCGGGCGCTCCTCCCCCGTTCTTGCTCCGCTCCTCTGCGCCGTTGGATTGAGGCCCGAGATCCAGGTGCACCACGGCCGTTGGATCTCCACGAAGCTCAGCCGTTCGATCAAGCCAAGGAGATCTAATCGTGGCTGCCAGTTGCGAACCATCATCGGCCGTTCAGATCGCGCCACGTGTTAAGTGGCATATCCTCCATCGTCGGATCGCCTTGCTTAGGGTATTTTGCAGCTTTTACCCTGAGCGTTTTTGTATTTATTTTTAGTCCATAAACTTTCGTTTGTAGTTTAAATATTTTTGTAATATTTGCATCTAGGCCCCCGAACTTTGTTTATTTGCATTCAAGTCCAATCCATCACCTCACATGACATGTGCACATGGGGTGGTGGTGATTTTGCATTGGACCCCCTGAAGGTTTGTTTATTTCGATTTAGTCCAGGAATTATTCTGTAACGTGTAATATTTTTGGGTAAATTACATACCAGCCCCTGGGAGTTTTTTTGTATATCGCATTTAGATCCTTCCCAGGCGTGTGCAAGTCACGTGCGGGGTTGGGAAAATTGCAGGCGTGCCCAAGCAGCTTCTATTATTTGTATTTGGTCCTGGAAATTGATTTATTAGTAATAAAATTTTGTGGAAACTTGCAATGTGGCCCTTGGATGTTTGCTTATTTACATATATGCCCTTGTCGGTAGTGTAATTTCTTTTTGCTATCTTTATTTATTTCATGCATCTCTAAATTGCTAAAAATCACCAAAAAAATTAGTTTAAGCTCCTGTTTGCTTGCTCTTTCTCGTCATATTTTTGTTTTGCATTTTTCTTGCATTTTCATATTTATAAAAATTCAAAAATATGCATTTTCAGCACTGTTTGCATTAGAAAATACCAAAAAATAGTAAAACTCCTTTAAAAATTCCAAAAAATACCTTTTGTGTATTTTAATGCCTTTTAACTCCAGACCAAAAGTCATTAAAAATTTCAAAACAAAACCCTAAAAATTAAAAAACTCCAAAAATCTTCATAAAAATCTAAAAATTCAAGAAAAATCCTAAAAATGCAAACTCAGTTTCTGTATTTTCTCTGATTTATTCTCTTTGATTTAAAATTAATTTGAGGAATTTTGGACTCTGATTTCTATTTTTCATCCTCATTTTGATTTCGGTCAGTAGCTTAGTTCACTGTTTCTAGTATTTTTATTTTAAAAATACCAAAAAAAATTCAGAAAAATCTATCAAAATCACAAAAACATTATGAAATTATAAAAAGTCCAAAAATATTTTATTTCCTGATTTTTGAATATTTTTACCTATTTTTATAAAACCTTATCCTTCTCTTTTCTTACTTGTCTATATATTCTATTTATAAAAAATTAATGAAAAAATATAAAATATAAAAAGAAAATAAGAAATTAGTAAATTGAAAATCAAAATATAAAATTATAAAATTATAAAAAAGAGAGTATAAAATTAAAAACCCATAAAAATTTGCTTGTTGGTAGGCATTTGATCACATTCATTTTCGTGCATTATTCCTTGATCTATCTTGCTTGCTTCCTGTGTTCGATCTCTACACACTTGCACACTAAACACAATTTTGTAGAGTTATAATAAATTTTTACTCCACCTCTATTTTCATTGCTTGATTTGATTGTCGTGGGTTAATTGTTGTTTGAACTGCGGATTTCGTGTGGACGATTCAGCGACTGAGTTCCCGCCTTGTGTGGAACTCAAGATCACCAATTTTCTCGTTCAACAAATGGTGCCGTTGCCGGGGAGCAACATCGTGTAGTTAGGCTTTTTGCTTGCTTGTGATTATTTATCTGTTTTCACGGCTTTTATTTGTGCTTATTTTCCTTATTTTTGATATATTGCTTGAGCTGTCTAACTACCTCTCATGTTAACTTTGTGCGAGGTACCGCGGATCGAGGGAGGCGCCCCACCCTAGGTGCCAACGCACCCACGTGAAGCCGGTGATAGTCTGCCAGCTTAGCACCTAGGAGACTTAGATATTTTTGAAGACCGAGCTCTAGCTTAGTTGTTGCATTTATTTTCTGTATTTATTGTTGTAATTTTAAGTGAGAGAGAGATATTAATTTGTAATAATACAGGTGCATTGGACACTTGGACATTCGAGCCTAATTTCCAAGTGATTGTTCACTTGGGGCTCACCGATGTTTTCTCGTGTTTTCTTCGCATTTTTATTTTATTTTCCGGTTTTATTTTATTTCTTTTGTGTGATTGAGCCTTAGTTGTAGGAGTTGCTTGTCGATAGCATTAGGTCCAAACATCTAATCATATTTGCCTGTGCCTATAGTGACGTTTTGGACTTAGTCAAATTTTGAACTTGTGCTTCTCGCTTATAGCAGCTGCTCATCTTAGGGCGATTTCATCGGCTTTGCATTTGCATATAGATTAGGTTTCAATTCTGCTAAGCATCTTTGCATGTAGAGTGCTGGAGGCAAGGTGAGCATTTACGCTTTAGCATCCATCATTATTTGCCGCTTGCATTGCTTTTCCGACTCTCCCTCTGTTTTTGCCAACCTAGGTGCTTAAAAGAATTCAATCCCCGATAGGATCGTGCATTCTCATTAAAAATCCAAAAAAAGTGATAACAAATAAAATTGGGACTGTTAACATTACTCGACCTTAAAATAGATCAAAAAGAAAAATATTGTCTTGGGGCGAGTAATCCCCTCATTGTCTTCGTTTTACATTGCTCGAGCACATACTAAGGTTAGTGCCCAAATCCCATTCGGCCCCTAGGTGTTTTTGCAACTTTTGGACTTCTCACCTAACTCTAAAACAGACAAGATAAAAAGAACGCATTTTACGGTCTCTACCGAGTTGAGTAGGCGAATTGAGGGTTTGTCTTGTTTTCACTTTTGTTTGTGATTGTTTTGTGTGCATTCTAGATCATCTCTGCGCATTTGCGCCTTCTTCTTCACTCCCTTGACTTGACCTTCGGGCTCTCCCGATCATTTCCTTTTGTTTTCAAGATGGACCCCTGGAGCATTTTCTATCCGGACTTTGCGGATGCCTCGCTCACTCCAGCCGGTCCACCTCCCTTTTATTAGGAGGATCCTCCTCCGATTTTTTCTGATTTTTGTACATACTCGCCTCAACCACAGTATCAGTCCTCAGATTTCTGCCCACATCTACCATCACCTCTGTATTTTTCATCTTCACATCCACCTGAGACTGACCTGTTAGAGTCACTTCTCACGATGTCCACACTTGAGACCTTGACCCAGTTCATGGAGCAAATGAATCCGAGGATTCATAACCTCACCTGCATGAATAAGAGCCACATTGATGCTTCATGATCTGAAGATTTGGAATCATTTGAGGACTTCCATGAGAGCTTGCAATCGCCCAAAATACAAAAAAATGAGAAAATTTTAAAAACACAAAAAGAGTTCGGGAGACCTTTGATAGAGTCAGACTGTGAGGAGAGCGCCCCCTTGCCAGACCATTTGACCACACAGCCTTTCACACCTTGTCCCACCTTTGACCACGAGGATGCCGTTGTACAGATTGCTCTTGGCATGCCTCGTGTATATGATGATTCTGACTTCCTCCCTTGTATGGAGGAGGTCTAAAAATTCAAAAAAATGTTGATTGAACCAGAAGTGGAGGCACTATTCATGAGATCATCCGTGCCCCACTTCAGCAGGCCATGACCGATTTATCTGCTCCTCTTCCAAAGAAGAGAAAGCGGAGGAGCAGATTTGAGCGTCACATTCTGACCATGGCCACTGCCCACGCCATCGCACACCGTCCCATTCCGAGGAAGAGGAACAATGCCACACCTTTCATTAGCTGCACCATCTATGACCACACATGTGATCACACTCTCCTTGACGGTGGTGCTTTGATTAGCATTCTACCCTTCTCGTTGGTAAAGTCTCTTCACTTAGGGCCTCTCAAGAAAACCAGGATGATCGTTCAGTTTGCTGATGGATCAATAAAGAGGACGAAGGGTATCCTTGAAAACACCGTCATTTCGATTCATGGCATGAGCTACCATGTAGATTTTGTCGTATTGCCCATGGAGACCTCCACTGGGGAGCACTCTCCAATCATCCCGGACGACCATTCCTCGCCTCTATGAGGGTCGTTATTGATTACGGATCAGGAGAGATTCGCTTCCGTCCTGCTGACGAGAGCGAAGTTTTGATCACCGCACCCACAGTTGACCAGAAACCTACACCTGATGTGACTACACCTATTCCGGCTGACCCTGAGGCCTATGACCTATATGAGGATATCAGAGAGACTTTCTTTATGACCAATGATGAGACCCGAGAATTCCTCTCTAAGGAGGAAGGCTCAGAAAGCATAGACCTTGGTGTTTCTACTTCCTGTGATTGGCGATGTGTTGATGAAATCCGCATGATTTACACGATTGACACCATTAAGCGGAGGGCAGATGTAGAGACTAGGCGGGACGGACATGTTTCGACTTCTTTCACTGATGAGTTCGCTCTTGTTCATGTAGATACTAATGAGACTAAGGCTGAATTTGATTTGATTGCTTTTATTCGAGAATTCGGGCTTTTGATGAAAAAGATGATCCGGTTGAGATTATAGAGGACGAACATAGTTCGACTACTTCCACTGATGAGTTCGTTCCTTTTGGTTTTGACCTGGATGACACCTCGCAGGACAACACTGATTACACTACTTCCGATGATGATGAGTTCGTCCCATTTCACTTCGATATCAGCGAGACTCCTAAGGCCAGACCTGACCACACTTCTTCCACTCACCAGTCTGTGCCTTCACACCCTAGGGCCCCTGAGGATCTTCACTCTGTCGACCCTGATCGGCTTTCGTCCACTGTGGACCCCGATGTCGACCTGCACCACACTAGATCTATTCCTCAACAGTCCCGCAAGAAGGTTCGCTTTCAACCTTCTTGATCATGTGTACATCCATCTCTGTTGTATATTCACTTTCATCTCTGTCTCTCCCGTATTGCTCATCCACCCATTCTCGTGTTTGCCTTGCGTAGGACGTACTTTGTCCTAAGTATAGGGGGGTGGACGAGCCGAGTGTTCATTCTTCATTCCGTTTCATCACTCATGTTGTTGCCTATACTTAGGGCTTCTTTTACCCTAAGTATAGAGGGAGTGATGTGCACATTCTCACGGTCTCTTCTCCCATCTTCAGATCTCTGTTCTTCTTTTCCTTTTCTATTTTCTTTTTGTATCAAAAAGATGTCGCCCCTTGTAGACAGTCTTCTATACTTAGGACGTACTTTGTCCTAAGTATAGGGGGGTGTGCACCCCGAATTCTTCCATTCATTTCGATCCTCTCCATTGTCTCCTCTTCTTGTCTATACTTAGGGCTATTTTACCCTAAGTATAGGGGGGTGTGCACCCCGAATTCTTCCATTCATTTCGATCCTCTCCATTGTCTCCTCTTCTTGTCTATACTTAGGGCTATTTTACCCTAAGTATAGGGGGAGACAATATGAGTACGATCTGTTCATTCCCACCCTTGACCCTCCCTGCTTTGTGTACAGTCTGCTATACTTAGGATTATTTGATCCTAAGTATAGGGGGGACGGTCGACTTCTCATTCTTTTGTTCATTTGTTCATTCATTTCTCCATTCATTTATTCTTTAGATTTTCCTATACTTAGTACGAGTTATGTCTTCTCTTTTTCTCTCTGATCTATGAGGACATAGCTCAAGCTAAGTATAGGGGGGTCGTATATACTACGTATATACTTTAGCCATAACTCGTACTTTCATATTTTCCTAATAATTATGCCTAATAATTCTTTAAAATTCATTAAAAACCTTAATAAAAAGATGTTGATTATTCCTCAAATTCTTTTAGTATGTACTGATTAATAAATCAGGTGAAAATGTTTTTTGCAAAATGTTTGAAAAATAGTTTGAAAATCTTTGTGAAATTCTTTTGAAAACTATTTGGAAAATGTTTTATTACATGTTTTCAACCTTTGTAAAACATTTTTGTTTACAAAATTTCTTTTCTTTGTGTGAAATAAAATATTTGAAAAATGATTTGCAAATGGTTTGAAAAATGGTTGCAAAAATATTTGAAAAATCTATATATACTGTTTGGAAAACCTTTGCAAAAATGATTTTCAAATATGTGTACATGTTTGTAAAAACTATTTGTCAAAATTATTTTGGACTATAGTTTTTCAAAATTGTTTGAAAAACCTGTGTCAAATAAGTTTGAGGAATACACACATCACACCAAAATCCATTTTATCTACTTATAAAAATTGATGACTTACCCTTGTAAATTCTTAAATCCACTTCTTGTAAATATGAGAAGCACTCCCGTGTAAATATTTATACCTAGTTTTTATCCAAAATATTTGTTTTCAAAAAAATTCCCAAAAACATTTGTAAAATTAAAATCTAAAAACATTTGAAAACCCTTTTTGAAAAATACAAAAAATGCATATGCATCATAATCATCTTTTTAAAAATCCATAAAAATTTCAAAATCTTGAAAAATTGCATCACAAAAATATTTTCTGCATAGCATTTACATAGCATTCGCATTTTTCGGATAGAGTTTGATAGTTGAACGAGCCTAAGTAAAATCCAGAGATTGGAGCTTGATTGGACCTTAAAATCTACCTAATAAGAGGAACCTTATAGGAACTGGGTTTGAGGTACTTCAGGTCTAGTTGACATAATTCTTTGAGGATCACGGGACTTGGTTCAATGGATTCTTGACTGCCTAAGTATAGTATTTCGGAATGCACACACGACTCTTGTTGATAATGACCTAACTTGGACACCTACACCTTTCACATTTCTCAACTCAACTGGAGTGGTGAGGGGGTTGGATTTGCCGGTATGAGAGGCACACATGTGGAAACACTTGTCCTCCTTTAGGGAGGGAAGTGCATCCCAACCCGTCCAGTGATGAGGAATTCTAAAGACAGGAGAGTGTGGGTTGTAATAAAGCTTCAAAAAAGGGATAGTCTACTGGCTCAAGAGGAAAAACTCTCTATGTAAATGCTGCAGTAAATAGTATTTCAAAAAAAAATAAAGAAAAAAAAAGAAAAAAAGGAAGAAGAAGCTAGGCATGTACAAAAATAAAATGCCTGCCAAAGTATGTATGTTTGTTGTATAGAAAATAAGCAAGCTTGAGTTCCAAAGTCATATCATGTGAGCCTGCAGCTGGATGAATTGACTACACTGATCTTGCATCCTAGGTAGGTAGCTACACTAGCTACCGTCCATTCTTCTCTTCACCCCTCCTCTTGAGCTGGTTGCCACTTGAACTTAGAAGGGAATACCCCGCTCCTCGAGGAAGGAGTTATTGGATTGGGGAATCATTGGGTTGTCATACTGGAGAAGTCAATCTCTTTGTCATTTCAGTTGGGGAGAGCCACTATCACTTACACTGTACGAGTCAGATTCATAGTCGTAAGGGTTTGCGTATGAATTGAGATATTTCTGACCTGGCTATTGAGGAGACTTGAGCAGAGTTTTGGGATTCTTAGGGACTATTGGATTTCAAATCTGGTTCTCATTAAGGTTCCACCCGCACTAAAATTCCAAAGGTCTGACTTAATCTCCAAACTTTGATTTTGTGTAGACAAGTTTGATAATTAAACTAAATCCACTTTCTTCTTTTTCTTTTCTTTGTTTTTCTTTTCTGCACTTATTGCTTGCTAGGGACTAGCAAAGGCAAGTATAGGGGGATGATGAATCTACCTTTCATCATCTTTATTCTATCATTTTGGCCTTAAAAACCCTAGTAAATGCGTGTAAATAGGCTTAATTTATGCATTTTAGCATTCATGCATCATTGTGTAAATATTGTGTAAAATGCGGTTTTTAAAGCCAAAATTATATAATAAAGAAAAGAAAAGAAAAAAAAATAAAATATTGTAAATATTTTATGACCTGAAACCCCGAGACCTAGGCATCTCGATGACTAGGTCGACAAGGAATAAAGTAGGGGGAGATAAGGGTCAAAAACCAATAAAAATACCTTTTATTTTACTTCATTCTTTATTCATTTTGGGACCTATTTTTGGTTCCACTTTTTATACTTCAAATAAAGAAACTTTGAACATGAAAGTTGTAGATAATTAAATAAAGAAAAATACAAAATTGATTTCATTCAAAAATAATATATAGATAAAAAGTTATGGTCTGAATAAAATTCCAGAATCCCAACTTCCCAGACCTGTATCTCCCAAATAAAAACTCGAAATGAGTCAAAATCACCTTTAATTGTATATAATTCTAAATAATCTATTTAATGACAGTGGTTTCGCATTTGGTGGAGCTACGATTTGAAAGTTGAGTTTTGGACCCCTATTGTAACCTCGTACAGATTAAAACATTCATTTTATCATTTATTCATTATTTTTGTAATTTATATTTTTATAATTTTGTAAATATTCTATATAATATATATGTACATTAAAATAAGAATAAAAACCTAAATAAAATACAAAATAAAAATACTTGTATATAACAACACATAGGTATAATACATGTATATATACCTGTATAATTAACACTTAATTTTTATTACATGTACAAAATATATCAGAAAAATCAAATAAAATATATTTAAGTGTATAAAAATATTTCATAAATTTATAAAACAATAAATAAAAATAAATAAATTAAATTCACAAAATAAAAATAAAGTATTAAAATATATAGATATGTATACCTATATAGGCCTAAAATGGTAACTTGTAATTTTATACCTCATAAATATAATTAAAAATCACCATAAAATAATTTACAAAATAACGCACATATTTTATTTAATAACCAAAAATTAATAAAATCATCTTATTTTTAATCGAATTTACAATCTTTTTCCCCAGGCTTTTTCCTGGTTGGTCCACGTGGACCAACCAGGAGGCGGCAGAAGTTGACCTTTGGTCAACTCTCTGCCCAACGCCTGGGTTGTGTCAGACTAGCTTTTTGACCCATATTCACCCATTTTTCGAGGGAATTTCTTTCATCATTTCGTATCAATGCCTTCTTGGAATCTCTTCCCCTTGCATCAAGGATACACGCCCAAGGAAAATCTTGGGGCGTGTATCATTGATGCGCCCATTTTTCATCGATTTTTGAGCTGCCTCGACCACTTGTTCAAAAGACCCCATTCCTCCATTTTTTGGATTTCAAACCCTCTTTTGACCCGATTCTCCTCCGTTCTCTTGGTCCCTGGATTGAGTGACGTGACAGGGAGCTCTCCGGCCGTCGAGAGGCGAGGATTAGCGGGCCGAGGAGCGGCTCCACCCATCTCCGGCCAAGCTTGGCCGTGAGGTCATATCTCGCGGTTTTCCACCGTTAGAGGTCATTTTTCTTTGTCTTTTCTTTTCTGTAGATTAGCTTTAGTGCTAGGTTTAATTTCATCTTTTTATTGGCTAGATTCGCGATTAATTCATCACCCACTGCACCCTCGCCGAAGCTTGCTCCGGCGAGCTCTATTTTCGCCAAATACCACCCCTCCCACACAGGCTTAGCTCCCGTTCACATGCCCGTGACCTCAAGGAAGGTGACAGCTTCCTCTCCGGAGCTTCAGGTTGGTAGAGCGATGCTCGAGGCGGCTCCAGTCACCTCCGCCCTTTGCCGGCGTTGATTTACCTTCCACCTGAGGTTCATCCCTTCGAGGTCCTTATTTTCTTTCATTTTTCTTTGCATTTTATTCTCCGTAGCATTATGAGTAGAACCCCCCAAGAAATTCCGAGTTCCATCCACTGAATCGCCCACACGTACTCCTCGCCGGAGTGCATCTCCGGCCACCAGCGTGCGCCACCACCTCTCGCTTCGCTTCTACCTCTGTAGGGTCCAGGCATTTTGCCCTGGACCCTCTCACGCCATTTTTGCAGGTCAAAGCACTTTGACTCGAGCCTGGGGCTCATTTTGCCCTTCGCCGGAGGTCCGTGGAGCTCTCCAGCTCCACCACCTTCTCGCGAGGACTTCGGCCATCCCCAGAGCATTTTGGAGCCACCAGGAGGAAGAGGAGGATCGTAGGAGTCGTCAGGCCAATTTTGGAGCCCAGAGATCACCGGAGGACAGAGCTAGAGCTAGGGGAAGTTCGCCTCGCCGACGCTCCTCCCCTGTTCTTGCTCCGCCCCTCTGCGCCGTCGGATCGAGGCCCGAGCTCCAGGTGCACCGCGACCGTTGGATCTCCACGAAGCTCAGCCGTTCGATAGAGACAAGGAGATCGTGGCCGCCAGTTGCGAACCGTCATCGGCCATTCAGATTGCGCCACGTGTCAAGTGGCATATCCTCCGTCGTTGGATCGCCTTGCTTAGGGTATTTTGCATCTTTTACCCTGAGCATTTTTGTATTTATTTTTAGTCCATAAACTTTTGTCTGTAGTTTAAATATTTTTGTAATGTTTGCATCTAGGCCCCCGAACTTTGTTTATTTGCATTCAGGTCCAATCCACGTCACCACACGTGACCTGTGCACGTGGGATGGTAGTGATTTTGCATTGGACCCCCTGAGAGTTTGTTTATTTCGATTTAGTCCAGGAATTATTCTGTAACGTGTAATATTTTTGGGTAAATTGCATACCAGCCCCTGGGAGTTTTTTTGTATATCACATTTAGATCCTTCCCAAGCGCGTGCCAGTCACGTGCGGGGTTGGAAAAATTACAGGCGTCCCTAGCGGCTTCTGTTATTTGTATTTGGTCCCGAAAATTGATTTATTAGTTATAAAATTTTGTGGAAAATTGCACTGTGGCCCTTGGATGTTTGCTTATTTACACATATGCCCTTACTAGTAGTGTAATTTCTTTTTGCTATCTTTATTTATTTCATGCATCTCTAAATTGCTAAAAATCACCAAACAAATTAGGTTAAGCTCTTGTTTGCTTGCTCTTTCTCGCCATATTTTTGTTTTGCATTTTTCTTGCATTTTCATATTTATAAAAATTCAAAAATATGCATTTTCAGCATTGGTTGCATTACAAAATACCAAAAAATAGTAAAACTCCTTTAAAAATTCCAAAAAAAACTACCTTTTGTGTATTTAAGTGCCTTTTAACTCCAGACCAAAAATCATTAAAAATTTCAAAACAAAAACCCTAAAAATCAGAAAACTCCAAAAATATTCATAAAAATCTAAAAAATTCAAGAAAAATCCTAAAAATGCAAACTCCATTTCTATATTTTCTTTGATTTATTCTCTTTGATTTAAAATTAATTTGAGGAATTTTGGACTCTGATTTCTATTTTTCATCCTCATTTTGATTTCAGCCAGTAGCTTAGTTCACTATTTCTTTTAGTATTTTTAATTTTAAAAATACCAAAAAAATTCAGAAAAATCTATCAAAATCACAATAACATTATAAAATTATAAAAAGTCCAAAAACATTTTATTTCCTGATTTTTGTGTATTTTTATCTATTTTTATAAAACCCTATCCTTCTTTTTTCTTACTTATCTATATATTCTATTTTTTTAAAAAATTTAATAAAAAAATATTAAATAAAAAAGAAAATACAAAATCAGTAAATTGAAAATCAAAATATAAAAATATAAAATTAAAAAAAAGAGATAATAAAATTAAAAACCCACAAAAATTTGCTTGTTGGTAGGCATTTGATCACATTCATTTTCGTGCATTATTCCTTGATCTATCTTGCTTGCTCCCTGTGTTCGACCTCTACACACTTGCACACTATACACATTTTTGTAGAGTTATAATAAATTTTGACTCTACCTCTATTTTCATTGCTTGATTTGATTGTCGTGGGTTAATTGTTGTTTGAACTGCGGATTTCGTGTGGTCGATTCAGCGACTGAGTTCCCGCCTTGTGTGGAACTCAATATCACCGATTTTTGATCCAATCAACGATATGAAGGTTGGTCAATGTGGGCTCTATCACTCATGTCAATCAAGTCAGGAAGATCATGTAGTGCATGCCTCTCCGTTCAGTTTGTCTGGTCGACCATATTGTACCCTAAGGTTAAGTCGGGATGTGTATAGGTCAATCGTTATTCGGTCCCAACTCGAGGTGAGAATGAGGAATGTGGGGTCAACTGATTCTGCCGGTCATTCATCTCCACAGTCGCTTGCTCTTTGATTGGTTTCTTCATTGCAGCAAGCGGACGCGAATATGGTGAGTCAATCCAGGGTGGATGTGGGTCAGGGGTGTAAGAATGTGGGGTAGGTGAGAAGGATGAAGAAGTGGAGAAGTCAGTCAGAGTTCTGACTTGCGGTCGGGGCGTGGGTATGAGGAGGAATAAGAGGGTGGAGATGATCGGAATAAGGTCGAGGAAGAGTGACATAGATATGGCAACCAATATTCTAACATCTCGGAAGGGAGATGGGAAAATGAAGCAGATCGAGGAAGAAAGCGTGCTAATGCACCGAATAACACACAAAACAAACAAACACAAGAGCAAACCCTGAGTTCACCTACTCAACACAATGATGGTCGTAAGAGTCTGACCTTTTATCTTTTCAGTTTTAATTTGGTGATAAATCAAGATATAAGTCCAATTATGCATGGCTTAAAAGTAGATTTTGGGCACTATCCTAGGGATGCATCTTCACCTCTCAACAATCACAATATCCAAGCATACAATGAGGGTTTTGCTCTCCCAAACAAGTGTTAGTTTTAGTCATTTTTTTGGTCAACTCTGATTAGCAGTCGATTTTAAGTTTGGTTATCTCTTGATTAGTCCACCAAATAAAGCAAGCCTAATGATCAGTCCCGATCTCCTTTTAACCTAAGCTTCAAAAACCAAGGGGGAGAGAGTCGAGAAAACCGATGCAAATAGTGAAATCAATGATGCATGCCCAGTTTAGGAGACTTAGAATGATCCTCGCGCTCTACATGCGAGATGCAAGGCAGAATTGAATTTATACTAAATGAGATGCAAATGAGAAAACCGTTCCTAGACAGTCAACTCTATTAGCGAGTGATGAACGGATTAGTTTGGACTAATAGCTCTGCGGTCTAAGTGCGTCTCGTTAAAAGTGATGTGTGGTCCTAAATATTACAAGTACAAGCAATAAAGATATTCTAATAAAAATGCTCTAAGAGCCGCGAGTGCAAGTCCTATTCTACGTCAATCAACCACACGACCACGAGAGGGCCCAATGTCCATTCCGGATACAAGCGCGAGCTCTCAAACCAGAGCCGCTTAAAAGAGCAAAATTACCTAAATTATTACAACACAATAATTACATAAAATTCTCTCAAAAATAAATTAATTCTCCTTGATCTTCAGCAGTCGGCGCACATCACGTCCGTTGACCTCTAATGCACTCCAAGTTCACCGGACCCTCGCAAGGAAAATAGAAATTATATTAGAGAGATCAACAATAAAATATATACAAAATGAGAAAAAAATAATTGCACAGAATGGAATAAATACAAGTGGCTCGGGGGTCGGACTACTCGAGTAGAGAAAATCTAAATCTAATTTTCCAAATTAATCCCTAAGCCGTTTGCCTCCCCGGCAGCGACGCCATCTGATGAGTCGCTAAATACATGATATTTAATTTGTACTCGTTGTAGTACGTGTACTTAGCGAATCAGTCAGAACTGAGAAAAGATCTCCGTGAAGAGTGTCTCGGCTTAATTTATCTCCCGGGCAAGTCCGGGGTCAAACATAAGGAGGCAAAGGAACAACGTCGGGTTAATTTGGAATAATTAGGTCTGGTTTTTTATTTTTTATGCAAAAACAAATGCAAATGCAAATGTGGATGAATCAAGACAGTAAGAAAACACACAACTAGGCCAAATTAATTTAATGTCAAATCAGTTCAATTCAGCCAAATTATATTTTTCCCGTAAACTTAATCCAATGATGAATGTAACATATATTTTTTTGGAATTTTCAGGGTTAAAATGCAACAAATAAAAATGCACACTTTTTATGGGTTTTTTAGTAATTTTTCACACAAACAGTAAGAAAAAATTATGAAAAATTTTTTGGAATGAAAACATGATGCAGGGATACTACAGTAATATTTTTGGAATTTTTTGACAAAATATGAAATATTTATGGATTTTTTAGTTAAAACAGATTGATTGCAAGTAATTAATTCCTAATAAATCCACAATGTCAAATTATCCAGAGAACGAATTATCCCAAATAGATATTTTTATATGGAATCCGAGAGATTTGAAATTTTCTGTAAAGGATGTATGTGGATTTAATTAAAAACCAAATATCTAAATCACTCTATAATTTATTTCAGGCACATGACAACTCTATTTTGGATGAAATTTGGACAGTAATTCAAACACCTTTCAAGGCATCATCTCAAATTTTCTAGAAATTTTAGAGCAAACGTGAGTTAGATATCAATTTAAGAGTCCAGATTGGGTAAAATACATAGAATTTCAGTTGAACAATTTTAGTTTATTACCCAAAATCCATAAAAATATAAATAAATATTCAGATGGTAGATAATTTGTTGCTCAACATAATGAAATTTTTCATTGAATAAAATGATGCAAAATTTAATTCCAAATTAAAATGCGAACATAGGGTTGTCTTTGCAAATTAAGAAAAATAATATTTACAACAAAATATGTACAGGGATTGAACTGTAATTATGGAAACATGAAATATATACAATGCAATTTTTACATTAAAAAAAGAGAGGAAATCACCTTCTTCCTCCTCCTGCTAGGGCACACGATGGGGGAGAACCATGGGTCGGCGGCCACGACGGAGGCGGGCGACGATGACCGTTGGGGGGGGGGGCGAGCTGGGGGGCGTGGGAGGCGCACAACGGCCGCCGTTAGTGGCTGAAAGGAGGAGCTGCGGAGGCAGTCGCACGGTGGTTGGATTTAGCATGGCTGAGGGCGAGGGCGAGGGGGCACTGGCCGCGGGCGGCGCCGCTGCCGGTTGGATTGAGCGGACACGAGCAGAAGAGGTGGCGTGCGGAGCGGCCTGCACAAGGTGGTGAGCAGCGCCGGTCGCAGCGGAGGAAGACCGGGGGGCGGTGGTGGGCGGCTGCAGCTCCTCCTGTTTTTTTTGATTTTTTTGCTGTGAAATTTTTTTGATTAACTTTTTATATTTTTTCTTAAACATTGAATAAAGAAAAGAAAAATGAAGGTGGGAAGATAATTTCGTGGTGAAGGTGGTGGTAGTATGATGAAGATGGTGGTGAGAACATTGTGATATAAAAAAATAAGGAAACAAAATATGAGATAAAATAGAATAACAAGAGAACTAAGGAGGAATATTTACCTGATTCTTCGTCGGATTTGCGTAGCAGCTACGCTGAACTCTTCTCATCGCCTCGATCTGATTGACGAAATAAAAATCGGAGAAGCTGTGCGAGCTCGATGGGGAACTCGTGACGCGGAGCGGAGCTCCACGGATCTCGCCTGAAGGACGTCGCTTGAGGAAAATGCCTCGTCGATGTCACCAACAAAACACTCCAAGCTCTCTCCTTTTTCTATTAGAATGGCTGATGCGAAAATTTGTGGATGTGGAGATGAATATAAAGAGAAGAGAAAGGGAGGTTAGATAGATGGTGGAGTTGAATGGGAGGTTGGATGAAGAATATGGAGTGGAATGGAGGTTATTAAAAAAATGGTGGAGTTGAATGGTGGTTATTGTAGAGAATGGAAAATAAATAAAGGAAAATAAAATGAAATAAGTAGGATACTTTAAATACAATAAAATAAAAGAGAATAAAAAGAGTGGGAATTTACAAAAGAAGACAAAGAATATGTACATTTTTTGTTTGCTTTTCTAATTTGATTTTTTTTGTATTTTCAATAAAAGATATTTACAAATTAAAAATAAAATAGTAGAAATAAAATGGAACATAAAAGTTTTTTTTGATATTTTAGTAATTAAGAAGAGTAAAAAAATGGGAAAACAAAAAATATGTATAATATATACAATGTACATCTAGGTCACAAAACCCAACTTTTGCAAATGAGCTCCGATTTTAATTAAAGCACTTCCGTTGGATAGATAATTTTCTATCTTGAACTTTAAAAGTGAGTTTGGTGAATTTGGAGTTCATACACAGCGGGAATTTGGCCAGGAAGTTGGACTTTATGGCTTTTTATCTCTTTGGGATCTATCGGCATTTATTTGAGGTGAAATTTGTTTTATATTTTTGCATTTTTATATACATTTTTATAAACAAGATAGAGAAAGAATTATCCAAAAAAGAGTTGAAATAAAATTATTAAAAATACATGAAGTTTTAGGCTATTACAGGTGAAAAACTCCTTTATTTTTGCGGCTTATTATTGTTAATTTATTTTGTACAATCTAATATACAATAATTAGTGTGTTTTATTTACAAGAGTCATTTTGTTAATTTATTGATTTTATGGACATTTATTTCAGATTTTACTCGGGGATTTTGCTTAGATCAAGATATTGAGATGATGAATCGCGGATTCATCACTCGCGACGGAGCTGAGGTTGAAACCTCGCTAGACCTTGGGCTAGCACGCTCAAAACAGTTTCCTCGCCCTCCCTCTCGCTTGCTGTCACTTTGGAAAAGGTGGACGGGTGCAACGGAAGAGGTGGCACAACCAAAGGTGGAGGAAAAGGAGGGGGAGGCGCATGGTATATATAGGCGTGAGGGTCCGAGAAGATGGGGAAAACCACTGCGAATCGAGGTGCGGATCCCATGATTTGGCATTGGGCGAGTATTAGGGACCCACCCTCTCGATTCAGAGCAAGAGTTCAGGTAAAATGGAGCCACGATCAGGTTGCTAAAAATCAGGAAAAATCGGGTGAGACCCAACTCGAGCGAAAAGGGGCTGACGGGGACCAGATGACCGGGGTCAACAAATCCCCGCTGACCCAATCAGAAGAGGGCTGGAATAAGACAAACGACGCTACAGGACAAAATAGAAGAGAAAAATAAAGATAATTACATTAAAAATAATAAATGAATTTAAATAAATAAATGAATAAAATGAATAATGTTTATTATTTTTCAAAGAATTTTTCTATGATTTCTAATTATTTTTACGAAAAATAAATTAGTGTATACATAATATATAATATTATATACATGTATAATATACCTATATATACAATAATTTTTATTTTGTTATTTTTGCAAAAATAAATCCAATTTTATATTTTATTTATTTTTAACATAATTTTAGGAATACAAAATAATTTTTATTTTATTTTTATGAGTTTTTTACAGGTATAGAATAAATATGGGATGTAGTACACATACATGTGTTTTGTACAATGAAAGGGGGGTTCAAATTTTATTTTTATTTATTTTTCTAATTTTCATTTTATTTTTATTTTATTTCTAGAGATATATACAAGGAGGTAAAAATAATATTTAGTTTTATTTTGTCAAAAATAATTATTTGTATACATAGGTACTATATACAACACAAAGTAGACAATATCTCCCTCTACTTATTTTTATTTGCGATCAGGTCAAGGCTTGACCTTCTTTTGGGTTCGGGTCACTCTGTATTTATTCTAAATACCTCCTTCCTTTTTCTTTTCCTTTATTCTTTTATTTTTGCACAAATACATGCTAATTATGCAATATTGACAAATGCATGCTAAATGTTATGTTATTGTATTTACAGGTATTTACATGTTGTTTTGCCAAGATAAATAGCTAAAATAAAAGAATAAAGAGTGACAATCAGGGATTCATCACCCCCTATACTTTACCTTTGCTAGTCCGTTAGCAAACACTTATTTGAAAAAGAAGTGAAAAAGAAAAGAAAGGAAAAAGAAGGAGAATCAAGGTTGATTATTAAAGTCATATTCATTAAATTGATGTATGGAGCTCAGTCAGACCTTTAGATTATTAGTTTGTCAGAACCTTATCTGGATCTAGGTTTAAGACTCAACAACCTCTAAGTTCCACCATTCTATGGTCAAGCCTCCTCAATAATCCAGATCAGAACAAGTCTACATACACAAACTCTAATGACCATGTATATTTCCTTGTACCATGTAAGTGATATGTTGCTCCCCACCTCAGAAATGAGAAAGAAACAACCTCCCTCAACAAGGTAACTATAATTCCTCAGTCTAGCAGCTCTTTCCTCGAGGAGCAGGATATTCCCTTCTAAGTTCAAGTGCAACCGGCTCAAGAAGAGGGGGAAAGAAGTAAATGGGCTGTGGCTAGTGCAGCCACGTATCCCTGGGAGCCCAACCAGTGTAGCTAAGTCTCCTGCTGCAAGCTTCATGAGATGAGAAAGTGTAATGCATAAGCTTTGCTTTATTTGACTATATATACGCCGACAGGCATTTTATTTTCAATTAGGCTTGTCCACTTTTTTGGAGTTTTTCTTGATTTTGCACATTTTTTGATGTGCATATGTACAAGATATCTACATGGTGCAGCATATGCATAAGGATTTTTTCTTCTTGAGCCAGTAGACCGTCTTTCTTTTGAAGCATTATTGCAACCCACAACTCCTATCTTTAGACCTCAACACCGCCAGACCAAGTTGAGGTGCACATCTCTCCCTAAAGGAAGACGAGAGGTTCCGTCTAGAAGTACTACCCTCGTATGCTACTCCAAACCAAAGAAAACTGCCTCCTCATCATCTCATTCGTGGAGAGCTATGTGTAAGGTGCTGGTCCAAGTAAAGCCATTGTCTGTGAAAGTCATGCGTGTGTTGTTAAGTGTTCTACTTAGGCTCATCAAGATGACATGTGAACATAGCCTAGTGGACTCAAAGAATTAAGTCACTAATGGACATGAAAAGTCTTAACCCCAAATCCTATAAGGTTCCTTTAAGAGTTAGGTGGATTAAGGTCTTAACTAAACTCCATTTTCCAATTTAATTCTAGACTAGTTTAAATGTCAACTATGATTCAGAAGAATATACAAATATATACAAAACTAATTATTATGCAATTTTTCAAACTATGCAAAATTTTTGAAAAATGTTTGAATGCATGCATGCAGAAATTTTACAAATTATTTACAAACATTTACATACGGCTTTTTGCAAACTTTTTATTTTTCAAAAATTTTGTATTATATACATAATTTTGATACAAAAATATTTACAAAAATTTTACAATCAAAGTATTTTTACAAACATTTGTACAGAAATAGTTTTTACAAATAGTTATTTACAGACATGTATGTGCAAGAAAGAATTTCATGTACAAGGAAAAAATTAATTTTTTTTGTGATTTTTAGCTTGTAGTTTTTAGCGGTTTTATTTTATTAACACACTCACACAAAGTAAGAGTTATGGCTAAAGTATATATACAATATATACGACACCCTTATACTTAGCTTGAACGATGTCCTCAGAGTGATCAAAGAGCGATTAAGAAGACATAAACTCGTTCTTAGTATTGGGAGGTGAAAAGAAAGGCTATACTATAACGATGAATGAAAAAATAAAAATGAATAGACGTCGGTGATCCCCCTATACTTAGGATCAAGTAATCCTAAGTATAGAGAACTGTACACAAGGAGAAAACCGAGGGATAGAATGTACATGGCCTACCTCCCCTATACTTATGGTAAAATATCCCTATGTATAGGAGCAAACAGAGGTAAAAAGAAGCAAAAGAATAATCAAAAGTCTGACACCTCCCCTATACTTAGGGTAAAGTACACCCTAAGTATAGCATAATCATAAGATGCAAATGGGGTGTTAGACCAAAGAATGTATGATATTGACATCTGGATCTATACAACGGCGGAAGAAGGTGATAATCAGGCATGAGATGCAAATGATGTGAGTCAAAGACTACATCCAACGATCAGCGGATCATGATCTTGATATGGCTTCAGGCACTGACCGTTAAATCGAAAGGTGGACTCAGATGACATCTCAGATATATCAATGTTGCCATTATCATGCACCTTTCGGACCAAGTATGGTCCCTTCCACTTGCTCATGCAACTTCCCTGGAAATTATCTCAACGTGGTGTCAAATAGCTCTACTCGTTGGTTCGGCTCAAACTACTAATGGCTGATATGAGAATCATGCCAATGTCTTTACTCTCTCCTTGTACTGTAGGCTACTCAAAAAGGCTATATCTATAAGCTCCTCCAGGGCTGCCAATTCTGCCTTCCTCTGATCACCCATACTCTCTAGATCCAATAATATCTCAGTGACAACCCAAAGTGACTTGTGTTTTATCTCCACAAGTAAATGACATGGCTTGCCATAAACGAGACGAAAGGGAGACATACCCAAAAGTGTCTTGAAGGAAGTCCGATATGCGCACAATACCGACTCCAAAAGCTGTGACCAATCCCTTCGATCTGGGCGTACTACCTTCTGCAGTATCGTCTTGATCTCCTGGTTCGTTACTTCAGCAAGACCATTGGCCTGAGGATAATATGGAGTGGCAACTTGATGGTTTATGCTGAACTCGTTAGCAAGGGCCTTTATCTTGTCATTAATAAAGTGAGACCCCCCGTCAGATATCAATGCTCTAGGCACCCCGAACTGTGAAATGATATTTTTCTCAAAAATATGCAAACACACTTAGCATCTGTGGTTTGGGAAGGAATGCCTCAACCCAACGACTCACATAATCAACAACCAACAGAATGTACTCGAATCCCTAAATCTTAGGGAATGCACCCATGAAATCAATGCCCCATGCATAAAAAATCACACATAAGTGAATTGATTGCATCTGCATCATATCACGTTGTCCACAAGTGCCCATCCTCTAACAGTCAGTACACCTCTTCACGAATTCATCAGAATCCTTGAAGAGGGTAGGCCACCATAGGTCGGATTGGAGCACTTTCTGTGCTGTTTTCCTCCCAGAATGATGTCCTCCTGCCTCAAGCTTGTGGCAGTATGTGAGGACACTATAGTGCTCCTCCTAAGGAATGCACTGACGCTAGACGCTATCCCCTCCTTCATGATAAAGGATGGGATCCTCCCAATGGTATGACTTGGCCTTCGCAAGGAAAGTCTCAAGTCACTACCTGGGCCAGCCTTGTGGAACTATCTTGGCAACAAGATAGTTCACAATGTCGGCATACCATGGGAGCGGGGCGATAGCAAGGATCGCCTCATCTGGGAAGGTCTCTTTAATAGGTTCAATCTACTCAGATTCCTCAAGATGTTCCAATCGGGAAAGATGATCCGCCACCACATTCTTGACTCCAGGTTTATCCTTAATCTCAATATCAAATTCCTAGAGTAGAAGGATCCATCTAGTCAATCTCGCTTTGGCATCCTTCTTTACCATGAGGTACTTGATGGCGGTATGATCTGTGTAAATAGTCACTCTGGATCCAAGAATATACGATCTGAACTTATCCAAGGCAAATGCTACGGCTAGCATCTCTTTCTCTGTGACTGTATAGTTCCGCTGAGCGGCATCCAATGCACAGCTAGAGTAGTGAATGGCAAAAGGTAATCCATCCCTCCTCTGTCCTAGCACATCCCCTACGGTAAAATCAGAGGCATCCATCATGATCTCGAATGGGAGAGACCAATTAGGCAGCTAAAGGACATGAGCCTCAACAACTAGATTCTCGAGAGTCTCAAAAGACACAAGATACTTATCATCTACAATGAACTCAGTGTCTTTCGTCAGCAGATCAGTAAGCGGTTGGGCAATCTTGCTGAAGTCCTGAATAAAACATCGGTAGAAACCGACATGCCCCAGAAAAGACCGCAACTATCGCAAGTTGGATGGTGGATCATGGAAGGTCGTATCCCGATATATCGGCGATATATCGGCGATATATCGATATCGACATGGGACCGATATCGAAATCGATATATCGAGATATCCGATTTCAGGCATTTTCTTCAGAAAGATTCCTAGATATAGCGATATATCAGCGATATATCGGCGATATATCGGCGATATATCGATATCGACACGATATCGAAACGATATCGATATCGATATGTCCTTCCATGTGGTGGATTGAGTTTCCTGATGATATCCACCTTGGTCGGATCGACCTCCATGCCCATGTTGGAGATGATATGACCAACCACTGTCCCCTGAGTAACCATAAAGTGACTCTTCTCCTAAGATATAACAAGATGGACCTTTATGCAACGCTGAAGCACTCAGTCTAGGCAGTCAAGACAAGCATCGAACCATCACCGTAGACCAAGAAAATGTCCATGAAGACCTCCAAGCAATCATCTACCATGTCTGAGAAAATGGACAACACACACCTTTGGAATGTTGCCAGGGCATTACATAGATCAAAGGGCATCTCTCTGAAAGTATAGGTCCCAAACGGACATGTGAATGTTGTTTTTGTCCTGATCTTCGGGTGCTATGTCCACCTGATTATATCTGGAGTACCCATAAGGAAACATTAATGACTCTTCTCGGCTAGCCACTCAATAATCTTATCAATAAAAGGCAGCGGGAAATGATCCTTCTTGGTGGCCCTGATTCAATTGTCTGTAGTCCACACAGACCCTCCAAGAAGTGGGTACCCGAGTAGCGATCTCCTCTCTAGACTCACTCACAACTATAGTGATGTCCGTCTTCTTGGGGAACCACATGCAATGGACTAACA